>VDFB02281492.1:339146256-339743756 GCA_007258455.2 Sequoia sempervirens
TAGAATGAAAATTAACCAATGCAAAACCTAGAATGCAATGTTAATGTAAGTTAAATCTAGGATGTAAATGCACTCCAAATTAGAATTATGATTCTCTAAATGTAGGTTCACCAAAATGAAAAGGTGAAAAATAGGGGTGCTCTCTTTCACCTTTAGGGTTTTGGACCTAAAAGGAGAGAGACAATTCTTCACACTCTTCACTCAAGAAAAAACCCTTGATATTTCAATGCAAAGGAGACTGAAATCTTGTAAAGGGAATGTCCTAAATGTTGAATGATATCTAATGAACAGTTCACCACCAATTTTAGACTTGGAAAAGACAATGTAATGCAATTTGTAAGATAAAACCCTAATTAAATGCAATGACCTAGAAAATGCCTTTGAAATGTAAGTAAAACAAAATAGAAAAGTAAAAAGGTAAATGAAGTGCACTTGGAAACCTTGAAGTGACTAGAAACAACTCTAAAATCCTAGAAATTTTGGCTTTTTGACCAAATGGGACTCATTCACCAATTTGGGAAAATTAGTCCCAGATCAGGGTTTCTGCATGGGAGCCTGTTTTAGGAAAAAGGGTGCCAGAATTTGCAAACAAATATTACAAACAATTATAATGGGACTCATTTTCCACTCTTGGCGAATCAGCCCCATTTCACTTTTTTGAAAATTAAAAGCTTTGATCTATGCTTCAACACCTTCCCTTTCCTTCCAACTTGAGTATCGGATCCAAATCTATGAAAAATACTTACAAAATAGAATTCAACTTGATTTGCTAATGGGAGGTTTTCCTTGGTCAAACCCCTAGTTTGGTAATTAAAACTTGATGGGAATAATGAAATGTGCATGAAAATCCTAGCCTTAAGTGTGTCTAAGACTAAGAAATCTAAAACATTATGCAATCCTATTCTAGTATGCAATAATATGATGCAATAATGGAAATGTAAAGATGAATGACTCACTTGTGATGATCTCTAATCACCAAAAATGAGCTCTAATGATGCATATACCTTCCTTAGGCTGAATGTAGACTGATAATGGAAGATGGAATCACTTAGGAAACAAGTCTTTAGGCTTGGATTAATTGCTAGTTGCATCTCCTCAACCTAGAATCCATCATGGTTCATCATAGACAACCATGATCAACCCTTGACAATGCTAGATCTTGATTGAAAGTGATCTTGAAGACTTGCAAAAACACTTTAATGCTACTCCAATGCTTCAATTTTACTTGCTCTTGAAATTAGAATGCTCTTGTGAAAGATTCTCAACACTTTAATCTTGAATTTTCTCTTGGAAATTCTTGTTCAAATGACTTAGAGATGATAAAAATGGCTTGAAGACTTGTTTATATAGGCATTTACACCTAATTGATCATTATTTAGATCTCAAAGGCTGACATTCACCAAAAACCTAAATTAAATTGATGAATTCTCGCTCAAATTTGAAAAAGACCCCAAATGTGACTCGTTTTCCACACTTAGTGAATGTGTCCCACCTAAGGGGACTCATCTGCCCAAGGTGGAAAATGAGTCCCATCTTGGATTTTTGAGGTGGGTTTTTGGGATTTTCAGGGATTTGAGTGATTTTATGGGATTTTTGAATGAATTGAGCCTCGAGATCCAAAATAATGGGTGTTAAGGGCTTTTAAGTGATGATTGAAAGGATAATTATTGTAAGGGTGCCAAAATAGGTCCAAATTAAGTGTGAAATTGCCTCGCTTTGAAGAGGGTACAATTTTCTACACTACATTAGCATGGCACCTGATGCTCTATAGGGGGACTAATTTTGCATTGGGGCTAGTGATGCTAGTCTCGTTATATCATGACATGCACGACTACATTTACTGTGATGAAATAACCATTGGTATATGGGTTACCTTGCTACACATTTTGGATTGGGTACATATTGTTGTGCTCCAATCGATTGTATAGATTATCGGCGTTGAGCCAGATGGCCCCGTGGTTTGGAGGTACAAAGGTGCCATTACTCTACAACATGCATGGCAACTTGGGCTTCCATACTTGCATCGAGTACTAGATGATATGATAGTATTTAGACGGTGACCCTGGCTACAAATTCCAGCATGGTATGGTGATGTTCAACAGCTCCATTTTGCTAGATAGACTAGTACATGGAGGGTTAGAAGCACACCATTATAGAGTGCTATCTGCTAGATAGAGGGGCACAATAGTTCGGTGAGCAACACGAAAGGCCCGATGATGCCTATAGAGCTATATTTGAGAGATTAGCTCGTGAGGTTCCCACATGGGGACCCACTATTCTAGCTTTTGAGGTGGTCGAGGGTTCTTGAAAGTTGGTGGCATGACCATGGGCTTATGATTAGGGTCAAGCAGACATACATAAAATGTCTACATATGATGCATGGTTCACACCCCTGCATAGGTTGATAGATCTAGCTGGTGCTCCTCCTAGAGGGAGGCCTAGAGGGAGGGGAGCAGGTAGGGGCAGAGGATAGGGTGGCTAGGGTGGCCATGATGGACAGATTCCAAGGGTTCCACCAATGGGACAACAACCTCCTTAGTAGCCTCCTGTTCAACAATAGCTAGTGTAGCAAAAACCTGTGCAACCACCACCACTAGATCCACAAGATTTATAGATTTAGTAGCTACAACAACAGGTGCAGGTTCTCATGGGTGAGAGAGATTAGGCTTGCCAACAAATTTTGGTGAGCACTACTGAGTGGGACTAGGCCAGACAATAGGTTGCAACCATTATAGTAGAGAGAGATTAGGCATGATAGCAAGTATAGGCTGTGACTACTGAGAGAGATTAGGAGATTGAGTGATGGCAGAAGATAGAGGAAATGACAACAACTACCCAGGGTAGGACTGTATCCACCAGGTTGTATAGAGAGGCTATGACTGAGGAAGCCTATTATAGGATGCATTACCACAGAGATGTGCCAATGCCACTTAGACAACTTGACTATTCACAATGGAGTGATGCATGGCCCAGGGTTAAGTATCAATCAGAGAGGCAGGCCAAAGAGGGGAGTAGCCATTAGGGCTAGCTCAAGTGTACATACACTTTTTTTTTGTTGCTCCATTCAAGTTGATACAAATATACATTCATGGGCTCCTTTTTGATAGCCTCATGGATATTGTATTTATGATCAATTTACATACACTGATCTAGATATTGTACCATGACATTCACTTTTTTATATACATATGATACAAATATGGATTTTATATGATGTGTTCATCTTATTTCATGCTTACATGTATGGATGCATTTGATATGAGATGTGACATTCTTATATGTTATCATGTATGGATGCACTTGACCTATGCTTATGCGATATGTGATGATATATGAGATGTAATGATATGGATATAATGTTATATTCTTTTTCAGTATCTTTTCATGATATACCATATGATGGATGATTGATGATATAAAGATGTTATGCTATGATTATGTATGCAAATGTTATGGATGCATTTCTATTTGTTTATTTTCTATGTACTTTTATGAGATGATCATGTATGCATATGGATGTATGGATCGATAATGCAGATGTTATGTTTTGATATGATATGTGATGCAACAATTTAAGATGCTTAGACTAACAAATCTATATTATTCATCATAACTTAAATGATAATGCAGGTTGGATAATGTGATATGTTGTGATTATGCTGATGCATGTATGTTGATGATTTGTGGATGCAAGATGGATGCATTGATGATGTTTTTGTTGACTGTCATGATACTAGGTTAGCACAGAAAGAAGATAGAAGAAACAAGGTGATTGACCATTGATTGTGATGATTGCCTCAAAAGATCCCAGAAGTCTATGATCCACCTAGAATTTATTAGAGATGGTGATGAGAAATGCATAATGAGGATGAATGCAAGATGATGATATGCTCAACTTTGGGGATTAGGATTTTTTGTCGTTCCTTATTGTTTGATATAACACATAGAAACGATGCATTGAGGTATTAATAAATAGGATGGCGTTGTATCTAGTGTAATGGAATTTGACTCGACAAATAGATAGGATGGTTCTTGTTCACATCTTGACATACAAAAACCTCATTGGAATGTAAGTTAGAAGCTTAGAATACATTGGACCAAAGCATACGCAAGAGTCAACAATGTACTCCAAACAATCTTCCTACACAACTAAGCAAGTATGTGCCAAGATTATTTTACAAGAGTATCAACAAGCACATCAAATGAAAGATAATGATCAATGCCCCATTCCTCTTCTCTCTAAATCATTTTGATAGACATCATCGAGAGGTCCTCAGAATGGGTCATTAAGATAAATCATAAGAAAAGATCAAAGACAAACAATCAGTGTTATCTATATCTCTTTCCTATTTAATTTAGCTAAGGTGATGTCTAATACCGATGTCCATCACAAGAAGGATACATCCTAGGACATGTTGATTAGATGGTTTGATGTTAGGATGATGATGCTAATGATAAGCCGTTGATATGAACTTCATTGACACATTTATCTATGATTTGGACTTTAGATTTTGACACTTAGGTTATCACTTTACGACTTGCTATAATTGCTTTCTATTTGTTTTGCCAAAGGTTGAAGGTGATGATCAATTTCTTATGGATGGAAGTTTATTGTGGGTGAAAGTGAAATGGGATGGGTGGTTTTGGATTTTTTGGATATTTCAATGTTTTTGGTATTTTGAAAATGTTTTTAGGCTATTTTTGGTCCTTTTGAAAGTTTATATGAATGTTTTGATTTTTCATATTATTTGAGGCTGTTTAGGGTTTCCTTCGAGTTATTCGAGGCTGTTTAGGTCTTTTGAATTTTTTCTGATGTTTGTGGATTTTCAAATTTCAAATGTTTTTGTGTTTTTCAATATATTTGAATGTTTAGGGATTTTTGCAAGTTTTCCAAATGTTTAGGGATTTTCTGAGCTATTTGGATGTTTTTGTGTTTTTGAGATATTTGAATGCTTTTTTGTTTTATGATATTTGGATGTTTAGGGATTTTCAGAGTTTTGACCAGGAACCAAATCTAAAAGAACTATTCTAGGGGCCTCGGGGGCTGATCAAAGATAAGCCTTGCCTACATTATACACGCAGAGACCACGTAGTTCGACTGACTTGACTTATTGACAACGAGAGATGAACAATTGACATAATGCCAATTTATTATTATAGACTCCTAAAGGAATGACCCAGGTGTCTCGGGGCACATCAATGATGTCCTTGCCTATGTTCAAGCTTAGAGACAACATAGTTCAACATGGTACTATTTTTGGATTTTCAATGTTTGACCTTTTTAGGATTTTTGATGTGTTTTGGATGTTTTGGATTTTTTACATGGTGTTGACAAGTTGGATATGGATATTTGACGATGATATCAATGATCTATTTGGGATTTTGTTGAAATCCAAGCTAGGATTGATTGATCAGAATGATGGATTGATGATGATAACATTGTTGAGGATACACACCAATGTAAGGATAGTGTTAAGCAACATGAGGATTGGGAGGGATATCCCAAGATGATGATGGATTGATTAGATTTGATTGATCAAGATTTTGAATCTCAGTTTGGAACAAAGTTTGTTGGAATGAGTTGATGTGGTGTTGAAGTGCAAGGTAAATTCAACTAATATGGATTGTTGATGTTTGATAGAAAGATAAAGCTTGATAAGGAACATCTAGTCAAAATGTGCCATGGGCTTGTGATTTAGATCTTTGCTTACAAATGATTTGTCCAATTTGATTTCATGTTAGAAAATATTTACATCACCACATAAGTTATAGGATATAGCTCAAGATTTATTCCCAGAGCATGATGTAAGTATCTACCCCCAATGTCTAGCAATGTATGTAATGATGTGGGTGGATGCATGAATAAATGAATGGATTAATGGATGGGTATGCAAAGGATGCCAAGGATTATCTTGGGATACGATAACATGTTTGGATAGAGTATGCCTCTTTAGACAATGCCTTATGGCTCAAATAATGATGTTTAGGATAGGACCAATGATAGTGACCCATGTCAAGAAGTTTATCATAAGCAAGTGTGAAGTACCTACCGAACTTTTTCCAAGATCAAGGTCAAATGGGATGAAAAATGGATTGGATAATGAAGGGTTCCTAGATTTATTATGGATAAGATGGATGGAATGTGGGATTTATTATGAATGGGATGAGATTCCTCCACCTAAAACGGTGCACATAGATGCTCGATTCTACTCATGATGCTTGTTTTCTAGGTTTTCATCATGGTACTTGTCCAAAGTGCCACCAAAGTGGTTTTCACTAGAGGACGATTTTTCTCTTGACTATTTTCTTGATTTTTTGAAAGTTTATGCTCATGTCAAACCACCCAGTGGTGTTGATGTAGATGTTGTTGGTGTTGATATAGATGTTGTCATGATGTTCCAATGATATCTTGCTAGGAGGATTTGCTTTGCTAGGATACAGGCACTTGAATGTAACCCCTGACTTCTCTTATCTTCTTTATTGATATCGCAATTAACCTTACCTATATGCACACATTGTGATAGAGTGCCCTTAGAGTCCTTATGATAAAGAGTTGACACCAACACATGGTCAATACAAGAGTTGGATACCATGGATGTCAAAGTGGATGGTGGCATGCATTGAGTGATAAAATATGTAGATGGATTGGTTGACAGTTTGGAATCTTTGATTCTCCAAACTTGGGATGATGAGCAATGATGGGTGGATATGGAGATTCGATTGGGACCAACTTCTTCGTATACTTTGTAGGTTACTCTTGAAGCTTTCTTTTGTATTGACAAACACTTTTGATGGATGAACTTCCCTTTTTGATTTTTCCCCATAGGTTCTTTGACCAATGGAGTGTGATAGGGATAATTTTCTTTATTTTTCTTTAGTATCCATTCGATTTTTTCTTGTCCATTTTTCTTTGTTAATTATTTTGCTTCAATAATTTTTTCTTTTCTTTGATATAGAGCTCTTTCTTGTGGTTGGTCCCAATTAGTGGGTGGAAAGATGTGTGGATGATGATTCATGATATGAATGGTTGGAGTGTTGGTAGCTACTTTTTCGTAAGGACTCTTCATGCTCCCCATGTTGGTGTTTGCACTAGATAAAGGTTCCCCCGATATTATGAGATTATTACATACATGCTTTGATTCTGCTGCTGACAAATCATTTCTTTGTTGTTCAAGATGGTTTAGCTTTGTTGATTCTTTACAATTCTCGATATCCTCATACTCACTTTCTTCAATTTGAATGGAGGATGTATCTAATTTTGATGCTTCTTCAAAAGGTGTTGATGCTCTAAATTCCAAATAAGAGTCTTCCTCATGATCCATTTGTGCTTGCTCTTCAAAGGATGTTTTTGATATACCATCTATATAGAGGTCTTCTTCATGATCAATTTCTGATATACCTATGGATTTTTCTATGCCTTGATCATGTGTAAAAATATTAAGAGTAGGAGACTCTTGTTCCTTGTTAATGATATCAAGAGTATGAGACTCTTGTTTTAGATGAAGATCTTCTACATGTCCATCAAGAGTTAGCATCTCATGGGTATATGGAGGAGTATGTGATATATGGATATGATCATTATTTGTGACATCTAGTATGGATTGGAAAATACTCATTAGATTATGGTAGTATCTTGGAGATATGGATCCTTGATCTTGATTAATTTTGGAATTTATTTCGACATGCTTAAGTTCTTGACATGGGTCAATTTCAAAGGATGGATTGCTTGCAAAGGGTTCTTGAATTTCTTCATTAGGCATGGGTATTGGCTCAATATTTTCTTGATCTTTAAGTGAATTTGGATCAAGTGTTGAGTTAAGGATTCCTTCTATATCTGCAGTTCCATGAGGTAAAAGGATGTCAATATGCCTTGGAAAGGACCATTACTAGACTTTGGTGAAAGATTTTGATAATTATTTGGAATAAATTCTTGAGGTATGTCATCTAACTCATTGGTGGATGGATCTTGAGTTTTATCCTCAACAATTGTGGTAGAAACTTAGAAATCTTTAGGGTAGATTTGTGACCTTTAAGATAAACTTGTTCACAAAATGTGATAACCAACTCAACTAAGTGCATGGAAAATGATCCATTTCACACACAAAGTATCTAAGTTAGGGTTTGGGTTGATTGATGTCCAAGTCCAAAGTGTTGGTGTGTTCAAAAGTTTCCAAAGTTTGGTGAAGTGAAGGATGAAATATGATTAAGGATGGATGAAATTTTTGACCCAATGTTGACCTAGAATGAACTTTTGTTTTCCAAGACCAAGGTAGTGAGAAACATGCTTGTGTCATAGGAAAAAGTACCTTTTGCTTGAAATGGGATTAATTCATGATAAAATGAACTTAATGGGGTCTTAATCTAGTGTTGTGAGGCATTTTATGCATCCACACTAGGTCTTGGACCCTTGCAAATTGAATAACATGATTTTAATGATGTCTTGTAAAGGTGTTGTAAAGTCTTGTAAAGGAATTTCATGCTTTTTTAGACTTAATGAACCTATTTCTTCCTAATTAAACATTATAAAATGTGATTAATACATCCTCACATCAATTTAGAAGGCTTGTAAAATAAAATTAATGATAAACTAATGTTGTAATGTACCCCACACATTCACATTGGTTCTTGTGCCTTCCTAGTCTATGTAGATCTCATTTTAGTGTTGTAAAGTGTACTTAATCACACTTTCACATTGAATTTTGTGTCCCAAGCCCCAATTGAGTCTTACATCATCACTAATAGGCCCCTATTAACCCATATTGTGCATCTCGAGGCTTAAATTGATCAAATACCTGACATAGTCATCATATAAACCTGATTTTCTTACTTCTCAACATTTCAGCTAGCAAAAATGGCCCCTATGGGACCCATTCACCATTAGTGGCTAATGAGTCCCATTTGAGCCATTTTTGGGGTTTAAGCAGGGAAAAATAGGTTTTAAGTTTAATTTTTCTCCATGTCAGCCTTAGCGATCTAATTAACGGGAAAATAAAGTGAATTTCCTATAAAAGCACCTCTCTAAACTCATTTTTACATCTATTCATCCATTAACTCATTGACATCATTCATTCATCATCTATCTTCTATCTCAAGTCAAGCAAGCTAGGGCTTTCACATTGCAAGTCATTAATTTAGCTTCTTAAGACATCCAAGGGAAGATTCTACATGTTTTGTTGCAAAATTTCAAGATCTATCATCATGGCATGGTAATCTATTCCATTATTGCATGTTTCATTCTATTCTTTCATCATTTTGGTTTAATTACCTAAATGGGGTTTGACCGAGGCAAACCCCCATGCCCTAACATTCAACATATATCTCTTTTGTCTTATTTGTATACAAATTTAGGACTCTTGGAAGCTTGGAAATCATTAAAGATCAAGTTGCAAGGTTTCTCAAGTCTTATCTTCATTCAACAAGTCAAAATTTCAACAAAAACTCATTTTCAGACCCATAAATCAGAGTTTCGGAAGCGGACACCTGTAGGGCATCAAAGTGTAGATCAGAAGCTTCAGAATCCACCTTTGAA
Source organism: Sequoia sempervirens (assembly GCA_007258455.2). Taxonomy (NCBI): domain Eukaryota; kingdom Viridiplantae; phylum Streptophyta; class Pinopsida; order Cupressales; family Cupressaceae; genus Sequoia; species Sequoia sempervirens. The sequence continues at coordinate 339,155,786 of VDFB02281492.1, forward strand.
AATCCAAAAATTCAAAAGTGGACTCATTCACCATGGGTGGTGAATGAGTCCCATCCCAAGGTTAATTTTTGGATTTTTACATTTTTAGATACCCTTTTGTCAGAAATGAGTTCTAGTACAGTTTGACAGAATTGGGACTGATTCACCCAAAATGGAAAACGAGTCCCTCCAAGGCTGAAAATTAGCATCAACAGTATTTCAGAAGCAATTTCCAATCTTCTTCAAGGTTCCAGGTGTACACTTTCAATTTGATACATTTCTGTTGCAGTTTTCCATTCATTTTTAGGTAATTTTGTATTACACATTGTGTTTTCAAACATGTTGTTTTCCTTAGTTTTTATTCATTAGTTAATCAATCTCATTCATTTCTTGCATTCAAGCATTCTATCTAGGAATTTTGCATCCATATTCCATCGATATCACACTAATCTTTGAATGTAAACATAAGCATTTTTGGACCCATCTTTCTCCTTTTAGGTGAAAAAACCTAGAAGTGCTCGAAAGAAAGTGGGTGTCAAAAATCTATGTTTTAATGCTTTACCTCTAAAGTGATCAAACCCTAAGGACTCAATGATTTTTGAATTCAAATGATTTTTCAAATAGGATCCAATGATTTTGGTAAAGTGAAACTTAATGATTTTGGATAATGGAAGTCAATGAGTTGGACAATAGAACTCAATGGTTCTAGACTCAATGTTTGCAATGTTTTCCTTGTATGATAGCGGGCGTAAGGTTTGGTTGTTCAACAAGAGTGATCGGTCTCCAAATGGTCATGTGGGGTTAAATTTGTCAACTTATCTTGCTTAAGTGAGTTTCTTTTACCACAAACACTCGTCTTGATTATGTTTTCAAACTAAATGTCTATTTCAAAAACATCATAAATTTCACATGTCCATTTTGCAAAAATCATAAGGTTGAAGGCATAGTTGCTTATGTTGAATTTTGGAAATATAGATTGACATATAAGTCAAGATATTTAGAAATCTGTAAGGATAGAAATCCTTAGGACAAGCATTAATATCAAGGTCTTTTTAAAAGGTATCCATATTTAGACCAAAGGGTTTGAAATTTTGAGGAAGATTGTAAATATTTGTTTGTAATGTTTTGGAACCAAGAAAAGTATTAAACTGAATCAATCATTTACCACCTAGGTTGAATGGCCATACTTGTTGTGTCCCCATTCAAATATCTCCAAACACTAAGACAATGTGAACAATTAGAGATTTGGCGACACTCGCTCCCCTCCATGACACACACTTCTTGGGACCACCAAATCTCAAAATCCTAAAGATACGAAGATCCTAAGGATTTTTCTATTTCAACAATGAATAGTAAAAATGTGGGGTGGCTTCAAAATGTCCGTTCTTGCACCAACAATCATTAAATATTTTGGCTTCTAAATAGTTGGTTTATAATATGGGCTTTTGTTCAAGGTGTCAATATGGCAAGATTAGCTCAAGATTATGGAAAATCAAGGGGCCTCCCAGTCCTTTCCTAGGAAGAGATATTCACATATCACATGGATACTAAGGGTGGCACTTGTTGATATGACACATCTTGTTGTTAATGAATTTCATCACAACACATTTTTATATAGCGACTTGAAAGAGCTTGGATTTAGCTCATTATCACTTGGGCCGTTCCCTCCTTTCGAAGTGGGGAGGAATTCCCTCTAAAGATAAACAATAGCAAGGAAGTATGTTTGTAGTTCAATCATCCCACTTCGCATGAAACAAGGAGAGAACACATACCACGCATTTTCCCTACACTACCAAGGGGTTCATTTTTAATCCAAATTTGAAAGATGTAGGTGATTATATAAAGTGTTAAGGAATGTTTCTATTTCTCAAGATTGTCAAGTGGTGCGAGAGAATTGCATAAACATTCAATAAAAAAAATTTAAATCAAAACACAACAAACACTCATTAATTTTAACTCCTAAAGCTAAAATGAATTCATTTTATGCACACCAAATGAAATGTTAAGTTTTTTTGTCCTATTTTAAACCCAAAATAAAATGATGAAATGAGGGTTTAATTTTAGTCTCGTTTGAGTGTTATTTTTAAACCCAAATGAAAATTAGTGTGGTCCTAAAGCATAAAATGAAAAGCATGATAAATGGGTTATAATTTCCCCAAAAGTGTCAAAACACTTTTTACAATTATAATATTTAAATGCCTTTTTCTTAAATTAAGTACTCCGTGCTCCTCTTCAAACTTGCAATCCATGTTCCAAATGTTAGATGAAGTCAAGGAAACAAGAAGATGTTAGGGTTAGATAAATGATTAAGCATTAAAAAACTATAACCTAAACCAAGTTGTAATGTGATTTGACTTTAGGTGCAAAAATGGAAAATTTAACTCCACCAAAATTGAAAAAAACCTATACCATTGAGTAGAGCATGAAATTCTACCCCATTTTAAAAAAAAGCTTTGAAAAAGACTTCCGTATGACAAAGATATGGTCCCATTCTAAGATAGACTATAAAAGAAAGAAAAAAATAGTGTCACTATAGCAATATAAGAACACTTTTGCATTATAGCAATGCTTTTTTCAATTATGGCAACACTTTTTTCAATTATGGCAATGCTTTTGCAAAAGCATCACTTTGGTGAATAATAGTGTGTGCAAGTGTTTTTCCTATCTAAATATGAAAAAACTAACTAGAAATGCAAAATAAAGAAACACAAGACCACCTCAATGATTAGCCTAAGTAAAGTACAAAAGAAAGATAACAATGGAATTGATTATACCTTTCATGCTGATCTTCTTGGTTGGCCCTTGATGTAGCTGGAAATATGTGCTCCTTGGATGGCAATTTTGATGAGAAATGGATGCAAGGTGGGATGAGATCTAGAATAAGTATGCCATGATGATGGAATGGAGGTAAGTACGCAAAATGGATTGAATGCAAGGAAATGCTTGATTATTGTTTGAATAACACAAGAGCATAAGTTTGATACAAAATGCTTAAGGTCCCTTAATGAATGAAAAAAGGGGGTATTTATAGAGGAAGTTGAATTATCTAGAGAATTCAATGGCTTGGATTGAGCCACCATGCCCAAGATGGAGGGCTATGGTGAGTTGAGGAGTCACAAGCCCTCACATCTTGACATGTGGAAGGTGAAGTGTCAAAGAGACATGATGAGATGAAAATGGTATAAATGATGTGGAGGAAAGACAAAGGATGCAGAAGAAGGACAAGTACTTTGAAAATAATTTGGGAAATGAGAAGATTTCCTCAAAAAAGAACTTCTTGTCCCCAAGTGAGAATGAAAGTGACACTGAAGGAATTTTAGTATTCCTCAAAAATCTCCATGGGGAAGAGGAAAGTAGTTGGAGAAATAAATGTGAATTAAAAATTCACATGATTGGAAGAATCTTGTGGATAAGACAAGGTTCCCAAGAAGGTAGGATTTTGACACATGTGAGTGATGTGACAAGTCAAAGGTTTTAGAAGACTTTGACACATGTGAGTGATGTGACAAGTCAAAGGTTCTAGAAGTTGCATGGGAATACGAAGAGTCTTGAAAGGATAAATGTGAATTAAAAATTCACATGGGGAAGAGAGAAATATTGGATGAATAAATGTGAATTGAAAATTCACATGGGGAAGAGGGTCAATGCCAAATGTGAAAAATGTGAAGGTTGACTAAAAAGATATGTTAAATGTAGTAAAAGGATTAGATTAAGGTTGTGCAAATACATGATTAAGGAAATTAATAAGAGATTAGAAGCAAGTGGAAAAAGTTGGAGGATGTGACATTAATCCCTGATTAAGGGTGTGCACATTCTAATCATGAATTAATTAAATTAATCTAAATTTAGAAGAGGATTATGGAGGATGTGACAAGGAGAGAGAAAAATGAAGAATTTAAAATTGATTTAATTCAAAAAAAGGTCAAATGACTAAATTAAATAAATTGATATGTTTATTTAATTTAGAGAGGAAAAGGTGTAAGGTAAAGTATTTAATAGTTTTAAATCAAATACTTTAAGAATCTCAGGCAGAAGGTGAAATATTAATTAAATAACTTATTTAATTAATATTGAGGAAATAGCCAAATGAAGTAGACGAGTTTGACCATGCAGAAGTGGTCAAATTTGGATGTCTACATTTTCTCCCTCTTTGAAATATTGTTAGAATAACAGTGTTTCAAAGAAAAGAAAATGCAGATGGCTCTATAGAGGAAGCGACTAGAAAATGATGCCCCAGCATGGGAGGAGATGCGTGAACATCTTAAACAGAGGGGAATGAAGGGAAATTCCCCAATCTTGCAAGGGAATGACTATGATAGAGGAATGGTGAAAATGGTAGGGTATGCCCCCTCAAGAGGGTGGTTGGGGAAGAAAAAAGGGGCCCTGGGTGACTTCTTGATAGGAAGAAATGGAAGGCATGGTTGGATAGAGCCTAAAAAACTAGGTAGATTTGACTTTTGAATGGAGTCAAACGAACACACAGTTTGCAAACGGTGGCCCCACGAAGTTAGAGGATTAGTTGGACGAAAATAATTTTAAAAAAAGGGAAAAAAAATACCTTTCACTTAAAAAGGTTAAAAAGGGAGGGAAAAATTATATAAGGTAATTTGAGAAATTACCATTCCTCATTTGCACAGTAGCAGTTGAGTGAGAGAGAGAGAAGAGGAGATGAAGGAGATAAGGCTCGACAAGATGCCGAAGGACTATGACTTGGACATTATCCACCGGGGGGATGAGGTATGACAGTTTTTCCAAAAGCATGCGGTTCCACACCAGGTTAGGTTCAAAACCCCCTTTTTGATTTTAAGCATTTTGTATGTACCTTTTAATGTTTAGGCTTATTTGAAAATTTGGGTTTTGTTTTTGGGTTAGTTTAGAAAAATAAGTTGGGGGCAAAATTTTGATTTCCGAATGGGTAGGAAAAACCACCTGTTAGAGGGAAAGGGGGCTAGATTTTCCCAACAAAAGGGTAAATGCACCCCAAAAAAAAACACAAATGCCCGAAAAGGGCAGGGGGGACAAAAGGGGGAAGTGGGCTTGCCCTGAGTCAGGCAAAACCCACAAAAAAGAGGAAAATGGGGATATTGGGGTGACCCCGCCCTGGTGAGTTCGTCCATCCCTAGGCAGGTCCACCCATCCCAGGGCGGGTTCACCACGAGCTAGGACGGGTCTGCCCCGAGCTAGGGGTAGGTCTACCTGTCGAGCTGAGGCGGGCTCACCCTGATCCGGGTGAGTCCACCCCAAGCTAGGGGTGGGTCTACTTGTTGAGCTGGGGTGGGTTTTCCCTAGGTCGGGGTGGGTTCACCCATCAATCAGGGTGGATCCGCTAAAGCAAGGGGGGATCACCTAGGGGAAGGGAAGAAAAGATAGAAAAAACTAGGCAAAAGATGAGAAAAAGATAGGCCAGAAGAGGGGGAGAGGAAAGATTAGGAAAATGATAGCCTGGGGTTGGGAGAGAGATGGAAAAGATAAGAGGACTGACATGTGGGATCATTATGGATGTAGAGTTTTGACTCACTGTAGACACACGAGAGGCACTCAAAGGTGTTGATAGTGACAACGACGACCATGACCGGAGCGGATCACACAACTTTGGAGCAGGCACGATTGCTGACCTATTAGGCTACTTGATAATTAGAGTGCATCAGGCTATGTTGATAGCATTGATAGAGTGATGGAGCTTAGAGACATCAACTTTCCATCTTCCAATGGGGGAGATGGTAGTGACACTAGATGATGTATGGCACATTCTAAGGCTACCCATAGCAGGGTGCCTAGTGAGTGAGGTGACATCGACGGGGGAAGAGCTGGATCACACCGTATGGGTGTTGTTTGGGTGAGATGACCTACCTGCGCAGAGAGGGAGGTTGGATGTGGATCAATGCCTGTCACCGAGGGTGCCACCATTACCACTATATCTGTGTGGGATGATCAATGGATTACTGTTGCAAGACTGGAGTAGGCGCTTCTGTAGCTTGAGATTTATGGAGGTGATTCATCACATTGTTGAGGGGAGAGAGGAGCAGTTTTCATGGGGTACATGCATACTAGAACATCTTTACAGAGACATGCACATCATATGTTACCAAGAGGTGCTTAGCATGACACATGTGACACTATTGTAGGTATGGGCCTAGGAAGACATTAGTATCACCAAGCCAGGAGTGGTGAGGGCAGGACAGGTGAATGAGACAATGCCTGTAGCGTGGTGGTATGATCAGGATGAGGGCTGTGTTTTGCATTATGAGGGCCAGGGGGTGTATATAGATGGAGGAGGACCTTGGATGACCTTCAGGAGGATCACATAGTGTGGTGGCCATACATGTTTTGATGATTTAGGAGATGGAGGGAGGATGAGGGGAGACAACGAGACTACTTCACGACCAGATGCTTCTTAGTCGGGAGGGAGCCTCACATAGTGGAGGAACATAGGCTAGACAAAGTGGCTAGATAGTTTGGGATTGTAAAGGATATCCCGCAGGTTCTAGACATGTTTTGGCGGCTCATCTGAGAGTGGCCATGGGGAGACCCGATTTTGCCGAGGTTTTCCAGAGGTCACTGGGAGACATTACATCTAGTGCCCTACCTGGGGAGGGCCACTAGGGAGGTAGATGTAGGGGTGAAAGGGAAATATGCCAAGTAGTTCCACAACCACTGGTGGGAGAGGATTACACCTGAGGAGCCCATTGTGGGGGCCTTTGGATGAGAGGATGAGCAATGATTGGTTAGTCAGAGGAGAGGGGGGAGGGGACAATAGAGGAGAGGATAGGAGGCAGTTGGGGCAGCAGGGAAGTAGGAGGATGTGGGGGCTACAAGATAGTAGGATGGAGGACAGAGAGCAGCCATGGGCATAGGACAACGAGAGAGGATGAGGAGATAATGGAGGAAGCTTAAAGTAAGGATCGATGCAAAGGAAGTAGGGATAGCGGGGCAGCAGAGAGATGGGAGAGGGCTGGAGGTGGAGGAGGGAGCTGTGGGATAGCAAGGGAGAGGACAAGAGGTAGCTAGGGTAGCGGGACAACAGGAGGATGCGAGGGATGTAGGACAAAGGATGGAGGACAGGGTGAGGCTGGGGCCACATGACAACCAGAGAGGATGAGGAGGAGGAGACAGTGGAGGAGGGCCTAGGTGGAGATCAGAGCTAAGCAGGAGTCCTTTGAGCCAACGATGGGGATGAGTGAGGAGAGAGAGGAGCCTAAGGGGGAGGTGAGATTTGTAGGATGACAGATGAAGGTGGGGAGGAGGGGACAATCGAGGAGAGTTCAGGTGGCAGCAAGGATGAGAAGGAGCATGAGTCTTAGGAGGATTCTATGGATGTTGATGTTCTCATGGTGGAGCTATTGGCGATGGTATCAGGTGCAACAACTAAGGACCTTATTGTATTGTTGAGGGGGCCCCAGGTGAGGCTACAAATGACAGAGCAGAGGCTGAGGGTTGTAGAGGCTGAGTTGCATAGAGTTTAGATAGAGGGACAAAGGGATTATGGTTTCATTATGGTTCACCTGACCTCACAGGTACATGATACAGAAAGGGAGAGAGATGATTTGCAAGCAGAGGTGAAGGGAGTACATGGTGAGCTGACCAGGGTGACCTAGGATTGGGATAGACTACAGGAAGCGATGACCATAACATAGGCTAGGGGACAGTAGGAGCCCAAAGGGGCAGTAGATCAGGTCCCAATAGAGGGTTAGCAGCAGGCTGAGAGGGAGATGGAGGAGTTGAGGGTACAGGTGATGGGGTTGTTGAGGGAGAGGATTGAGATCTAGGATAGGGTGTTTATGACAGAAACAACACTTGGGAATGTGAGGGTGAGGACAAAGGTAGTAGAGGCCCAGTTAGAGATTGTGCAAAGAGAGAGGTACATAGTGCATGCAAAGGTGTAGGCCCTCCAGGGGGAGAGAGACAAAGCATAGACATAGGTACAGGTGATGTAGGAGGAGAGGGATGCTGCAAAAAGATAGATGTAGACCCTATAGGGGAAGAGGGATGCAACAGTGGCTCAGGTAGATATCGCGGAGAGAGATGTGGCATAGGGTCGGGCACAGGAAACACAGGGTGAGGGGGGTGAGATAGTGCTAGAGGTGTAGAGATTGTAGGCACAAATATAGGCTATGTAGGGACAAATGTAGGATGAGAGGGATAGGGCCACAGAGCAGATGTCACAACTAGCAGCAGAGAGAGATCAACTGAGGTTGGCATAGGATGCATGGACACAAGAGTGGGGAGTCATTAGCAAAGATCGAGAAAGATATAGACATGAGCATAATGCCATCAAATATCAGACTACAAAGAGTTTTGAGTACATGAGGGAGGCAATCTATAGGATGATCGTTTATCAACATGCAGTTCTCGATCTAGCACAAAACATGTTTCATTATGTACGATAGGCTACTTAAATGCTTACGCCATCCCAGACATTAGGGACATAGACCTGAGGATACATTGAGTCACAAGGGACCCTCCCTTGCAGGGTGCCTGACTGTCCACAAAGGTCGGACGTGGGCAACTCTTTTAGTAGATGACAAGATATTAGATTTTGACAGGTGCAGGGTGGATAGTACAGAGTACTTTATTCAGATCCTTGTACTGGTACTTTATTTTGTGATTATGATGTATACGATGGATATGTATTTTGATGATATTGATGCACATTATTATGGACTATGTGATGGATATATGATTTTGATATTTATATGATATGCGACAACCCTTATTGACACCATGTTATGTATATGATGGATGATTCTATTTGTGCATATGTGTATGATGTTATGATGCTTAATGATGATTTATGTTTATGATGTTATATATTAATACTTATATGGATGCAACTAACATGTGTAATGCAGGATGCGATGCATGTTTTATAATTTTATGTATGATGGATATGAACTCAACATTTTGTGATGCAGGTGGTGATGCATGTAATATGTTAATGATATAAATTAAGAGGGAAATGTATGGATATGAAAATGAATCTAAGATGCTTAGAACAACTAAATATGATTGACCTAACAACTTAATATAATATAATAATGCAAATGCAATGAACCTATAATGCATCATGTAATGAACATAAGCATAAGTGTCAATAAGAACTTGCATGGGTAGATGGTGTGAAATTGCACCCATCGAAAACCATTGATATCCTGAGAAGAACAGGAGAAAGAGAAGGTGAATATTTGCACAACCAAAATCATAGGTTAATAGATATCAATGAATGCAATGAAATTGATTATGAAATGCAATCCTATTTTAAATTTTCCATCTTCAGATCATTCATTTTTGCTATAGCATAAGACACGAGGTGCCAGGGTATATAAAACCAAGGCAAGTTAGCATCTAATGCATTAAACAAACACATCATACAAGGTTATCCCAACACCCCAAAATGACAAAGACTTTGGTCAGGCTAGGCATTGGGATAACCACAAGCACAAGGGGATGTACTAACGTAACACAAGATCTTGGAGATCCTGGTGGGTACTACGTGGGACAACCCAGTAGACAACAACAATAAATGATCAAGATATGCCCCTATGTTAACCCATCAAAACACACCATAATATGATAGATTATGGCGACCTTGACTAGTTATAATAGGGATCTCAAACAATAAACAAAATCCAAAAGCATTAAAAGATCACAATCAAGTTCAAAAATCCTTTGCCATAAGATCAAGAGGATGTATGGGATTGATAAGTTCTTTTAGGAAGGATGCATCCTGTTGAGACTGATAATGGATACTAAACTAAGGTGACTCATGATACAATATTTTTTACACTAATTATATCTTTCGATACTAGAGGATCCCATTTGTGAAGAACAAGCTAGATAAGGGCATACTTGACAACATGACACAAGATACAAGACAAAAGACTGACACATGACTGACACACCCTAATGACCTAGGGGCTTAGGGGCTGATAAAAGATTAGCCTTGCCTACGTGAAAGCGCAAAGCCATTGTAGTTCAAGAAAAGAACATGGATAAAAGTGGAAAGAGGACCAATGGAGACTGATGACATGACAACAAAGCCCCGGGGGTGGATCAAAAGATTGAACTTTCCTACATGAAAGCGTAGGGGCAACATAGTTCGGAAAAGAAAAATGACAACCGAATATGGATAAAAGCACAAAGGGGATGATGGAGACAGATGATGGATGACCAAAATGAGATGGTCAAAATGCCCTTGGGGGGGATGAAATGATTAGCCTTGCCTACGTGAAAGCACAGGGGCAACGTAGTTCAAAAAAAACCAAAAGAGACTAACATGACCAGATGAGATCTAAGTGGAGACCGACACGATGAAGGATTCTAAATGATGATGAATGACTGAATTAATCTCAGATTAGGATGGAAAGCTCAGGATTATGGATATCCAATAATCGTCCAATGCTCAATCAAAACATACCAAGTGGCCAAGGTCGGGATGTAGATGAAGTGATAGGATAGGATAGGATGTAAGAATAGGATGGATGGAGACATGCAATAACTAGGACACAAGGTAGATAATGATTAAGCTCTTTATAGATGATGCCTATTACTAGGTTTTCACCAACTGTACTTATCCAAGGTGCTACCAAGGGTGGTTTTCACCATAGGACAAATTTATTTCTCTTGACTATTTTTTGGATTTTTTCTAATTTTTTAATTTTTTTATATTTTCTCAGATTGTGGCAGGATGGGAATACCTAGCTAATTTAGGTATAGAACCTCTTCAAGTGCATGATGTTGATAGGCTCTTCAAGGGGCTCTCCTTCAGGTGTGGCAAGGCAGTAGGCCTTGGATCCATATTTTTCTATAATAACATAAGGAACCAACCAATTAGGTTCAAACTTTCCCTTCTTGTCTCAGTCCTGTTGGGTACACTGATTCTCTTTAAGAACTAGATCTCCAATGTTAAATTGGCGGGGGAGGAATTTCTTGTTGCAACTTCTCTTGAGATGATTATGATATGCCTGAAGGTGATTATATGATTTGATCATCTTTTCATCTAGGAGCTCCAATTGAGTGAGGCGAGCAACCCGTGAGTCTTCTTTAGTGATGAGGTTCTTCAAAGATATTCTCAAGGATGGAATCTTGACTTAGATTGGCAAGATGGCTTCAACACCATAAAAAAGGGAATACAAAATGGCACCAGTGGGTGTGTGTATGGATCTGCGATAAGCCCAAAGGGTGGGGTGGATGTGGAGGTGCAAATCTCGGCCAGTATTGTTGACAACTTTCTTCAAGATTTTAACCAAAGTTTTGTTAGTGGCTTCTGCTTGTTCATTACCTTGGGGGTAATAGGGTGTGGACCACCAGTGTTGGATATGGAAGGTGTTACATAGCTCTTTTATAACCTGGTTTTTGAATGGTTTACCATTGTCGAAAATGATGGTGGAGGGGATGCCATAAATGTAGAGGATATGGTAAAGGATGAACTTGGATATTTGAGTACATGTTATCTGGCATAGTGGTATGGCTTCTACCCACTTGGTGAAATATTCAGTGGCAATGATAATGAAGGTGTGGCCATCAGAGGATGAAGGGTATACCTTGCTAGCTAAATCAAAACCCCATTGAGAAAATGAACATGGTGCTATGATGGGTTGCAGATCTTGAGTAGGAGCATGTACCAGGTTTGCATGTTGCTGGAAAGGTAAGCATTTCTTCATGAAGTCACAAGAGTCATGCTCCAATGTAGGCCAATAATAACCAGCCTTGAGAATCTTCTTAGCTAAGGCCATGCCATTTGAGTGGGCCCCACAAACACCACTATGTACTTTTTTTAATGTGGTGGGAGCTTTGGTTTTGTTTAAACACCAAAGAAGAGTTCCATCATATTCACGACCATAAAGAGTATCACCTACAATGGTGTATTGAGATGTACATTGAATGAATGACTTGCGTTGATTGTGGGTAAGGTTAGTAGGTAGGATGTTGTCATGAAGATAAGCATAGATCTCATGATATCATGGGGATGCAGGACCTATGATTTCACACACCATCTCACTCTCAGGGACATATATATGCAGGGATTAAAAGTTGTTCAACCAAGAATTCACACTTTGTCCAATTGTTGGGCATGTCAAGTAAGGAACCAATTATAGCTATCACATTAGCAGCTTTGTTTTGTATTCTGGGGATTTGGTCAAATAAAAAAAAGAGGTAAAAGATTTCTTAAAGTCATCGACCATGCATTTATATGGTAAAAACTTCTCATCCTTTGTTAAGAATTCATCATTGACTTGTTTGATGACTAATTGTGAATCACCGAAGACCCTTAAGTAAGTGATATTCCATTTGATTGTGATTCTAAGGCTGGTGAGAAGAGCTTCATACTTTGCTATATTATTTGTGCATGGAAAGGCTAGTCTGAATGACTTTGGGATATAATCACCTTGGGGGGTGACAAACAGGATGCCTGCCCCCGATCTGTTATGTGTGTACAATCCATCAAAATATAGTGTCCATGTAGTGGCTTCTGCTACTAGAAAGACCTCCTCATTAGGAAATTCTATTACCAAAGGATGTGCATCAACTAGAGGAGCTTTTGCTAATTGATCTGCTATTACCCGACCCTTAATAGCTTTGTGATCCACATATTCTATGTCAAGTTCACTCAACAACATGACCCATTTAGCCATTTGACTAGTCAAAGTTGCTCTGGATAGTAAATACTTAAGCGGGTCAACTTTTGATATTAACTTGACTGGGTGACTGAGCATGTAATGTCTAAGCTTCTATGAACATAAAACTATAGTGAGGCAAGCCTTCTCTGTTGAAGAATAGTTGAGTTCATAGTCAACTAAGGTTCGACTGATATAGTAGATTGCTCATTCTCTAGATGACTCATCATATTGTGCTAGTAGTGCCCCCAGTGCTACTGAGGTAGTTGAGATGTACAATAAGAGTGGATTCCCTAGAATTGTGGGCATAAGGACAAGAGGATGAGGCAAATACTCCTTAATCTTGTCAAAACCTTGCTGACACATAAGATCCCACTTGAAGGAAATATTCTTTTTTAGGTGGGTGAATGGTTGAAACTTATCAGCTAACTATGCTATGAATCTTCTGATGGACTGTAGCTTACCCTGGAGACTCCTTAACTATTTCAGATTGCAAGGTGGAGGCATATCCATAATTGCTTTGACCTTGGCTAGATCTACTTCTATACCTCTCCTAGGGATAATGAATCCCAACAACTTTCCTGATGTAACCCCGAACAAACACTTTTTTGGATTAAGGCGCAACTTGTAGTGCTCTAGACATTCAAATATTTCCCTTAGGACAGTAGGGTTTTCTGCTCTGGTTCTTGATTTTCCTAACAAATCATCAACATAGTCTTCCATGATGATGTGGATAAGATCATGAAAGATGACAGTCATTGCTCATTGGTAAGTTTCCCCCATGTCCTTAAGACCGAAGGGAATAACATTATAATAGAACATACCCCAAGGTGTGGTGAAGACCATCTTATGTTGGTCCTTAGGTGCAATCCTGATATGATTGTATCTAGAAAATCCATCCATGAGGGATAGCATCTCATGTCTCATAGTTAAATCAACCAGCATATCTATGTTCGATAGAGGAAAATAATCTTTAGGACAAGCCTTGTTAAGATCACGAAAGTTTGTACATATTATGACATCCCCATTGTCTTTGGCTACTAGCACGATGTTGGAGATCCACTCAGAGCAATCAATGGGTCTTATAAATTTGGATTCCAACAAATTCTCTAATTCTTTCTTGACCAACAGGGCGACTTGCAGGTGCATTTTGCGAAGCTTCTGCTTAACTGGTTTTGCATCAGGATGTACATCTAGATGGCATACCACTAAGGTAGGGTCTAACCCAGGCATGTTAGAATATGCCCATGCAAAATTGATCTTGCTTTCCATAAGAAGCTTGGAGATAGTAGAATACTCTTCTTCTGATAATGCGTTGGCTACATAGGTGATTTTGGGATTCTCTTTGGTTCCCAAATTGATTTCTTGTGTTTCCTCTATCAGAATGGATGATCATTTAGACAACTATGTTCCCATAAGAGGAAGATGAATGTCCCTATCTTCTAGTGCCTCACAAAGGTTTTCACCGTTAGATACGTCCTTTGTTTTGAATTTTTCTGAATGAAGAAGTGAATCAAGTAGGTTTTCACTAAGTGACCCTTTTGGATTTTTCTTTTTCTTATTTTTGTGACTAGGGTGTTCATCTTCCCCCAATCCCATGAGGTGTAAATAGGTATCCATTGAGGTAAGTGAGTTGGTAGGTGTGCTTTCACAGAGGTCCCAATCTATGAGTTCAGGATGGTGAAGGGAAAGGCTGATGGTGCAAACAGATAGGCATTCAAACATGGAGGAAAGGTCTATGTGATCTACACCATTGTACACATGTATGATAAATTCTTCTTTGGGTATAGCTTCCAAAATACCATTGCCTACACTGACATTATTAGAAGTACTAGTCGATGTTGTGGGACCCTTTTTCTTTTTATCATAGCCTAAGCCTGAATTCTTTGGACGTACAAAAGTGTCAATCGACTACTTTCTTCCTAGCTCTTCTGGACCAAGACCTCCCCCTTGATAATTGTGTTTCTCAGTGTACTTAAAGGGCCAAGGATACATTTCTTGAAAACATTCCTTTAAAGGAGGAGTAGGTCCATGTTCTTCACGATATATCCACCCCATTTCTACTCCTGGACAGTAATGGGAGTGGGGGCATGAAGCTTCGAGTGAACAACAAGATTCAAAGGGTTGAGGATCAGTTTGTATCATAACTTCCATTCCATTAAATGGGAATTTCAAGCATTGATGATAGGTAGATGGGACAACTTGCATGGCATGTGTTATCTCTCAAAAATGTAGGTTTAAACCACGAAAGGTTGCCAAGCTTTCACAACGTTTTAGGGTAACAGAACAAGGTTTGAAAGAATTAAACCTTCTACTCTCCAGGCACTGCTAGATCTAGGCGAGTGTACCTATAAAAAATGAAGCAAACTTGACTATTGATCTTATCTTCATGCCATGATTTGTCCAAGATGGAAAATTGAAATGGACAAAATAAAAAAAATTTGGTATATATTGTATACCAACATTCAAAACTAAACCCTAAAATGCTCAGTTAACAGATGTAAAAAGTATGAATAAAACTAAATGATGAAAACGGTGAGACCAGTGCCTTATATAATATATGAAGTCAAATAAAATCATAGACAACTAACTTCTTTCTGGATTCATTCAAATTGTTTGGCATATTTATTTATAACCAGTATAAAAATGCAAGGCTGTGATTATTGAGTTCTTCTTACTGATCTAAATGAAATTCCCTGATTACTGTGATTAATCAAAAGAATTTAATCCTTCCTTGAAATAACCTATCAACCAATCACACAGATACGGAAAATACGTACTAATAAACCAGACATAAACTTGTTATGTTGATCTAAATAACCAAGAAACATCAATTTTAGAGACAACTCAAATAATTCTTTCAATAGGCACAACACAACAATTGACACCATAATTCGCTAGCAAATCAGATGATTTTCATTGATATTTCCATGGCTTCAAAACATACAACATAGTCTCAACCCCGTGAAACATGGTGTTCCACCGTATTCTCTATTCTCTATCCTATTCTACCTATATTTTCATATTGTTTTCAAAATAGACATTTATACATTGAGAATATGAAAGGGCGCATCCTTTCAGAAATAGAAAATACAAATTATAAAACATAAGACAGAGAATAATTAGGCTCTATTTAGCCACAAGCGAGTCTTGTTGAGGTGGTCCAAATAATCCTGGCGCTCATACGTGTCCGCATCTCCAACAACATTCCAGACCATAACTTCCATCTTGACCATTTCCTCACTTTTCTTACTCACTTCTTCCAATGTTGTATCATCTGCAGAAGCTACCTTCATGATTTAATTTAGCATTGACAAATACATTAGGGTACACCAATTTCCCTATGAACTTGCATTTGTCATCCAGCTTATCTACTTCTACCCTAAGCTATGTGGACCTTCTAGCTTTAGGCCCCGAACCAGGTAATTGATCAATAAGGTCTTGGTTTAGCTTCCTTTCAGTGCCTTCATGCTCTGTATCAGTCTTTTGTTTCTTTCCCTTCAACTGACTACTCTCACCAAGTTTTCTACCCTTACCCTTTCCAGAACTAGAAGACTCCATTTTTCAAGCTTATAGAATCAAAATATGAAAAACAAAAAAGCAATTACTTACAGTATTCTACTTAAGCTCCTTAGACTGAAAAATTGTCTTGGTTCTCTTGTTCAGCTTGCCAATTCACCAGTAATCAATTCGGAAATAAGGAATTGATTAAAACACTACTGTCATTACTATTTTATCCCATCATGCCATTAATGAAGCACGAATGACGCCTCCTTTGAAACTGGCACTGTCACATCAAATGTCCTTTCGATGAGAAAAATTCAAATCTGGGGCGAAATCCCTTTTCAACATTTATTTCATCATTCGCCAAGACACTCTGCAGTCTTACCGACACATGGAACCAACTTGATGACAAATGCTTCTGCTTTTCATGTTGCTGTGACAATTCAAAGTCAGGGAAACGTCTCATAGATATCATCTTGTTTCACCAAAAGTCTTTATCTACATTGGGTCGCCAAGACAAATTTGTACCCTTGCCGATACAATCTTCGTTTCACTTGCTTCACTGTGACTTTCAAAGTCGGGGAGATGTTATGAAGATATCTATGCATCTTACCGATATGTACTTTTCAATGTATTTTCATTCACTAAAACAAAATCACCCTTTCACCGATGAATTCTCATTTCAGCATGTCCACCAAGTTTTCTCACCAAAGAAATAAACCCAA
The DNA here is from genome assembly GCA_007258455.2 of Sequoia sempervirens. Taxonomy (NCBI): domain Eukaryota; kingdom Viridiplantae; phylum Streptophyta; class Pinopsida; order Cupressales; family Cupressaceae; genus Sequoia; species Sequoia sempervirens. Next base: position 339,172,608 of record VDFB02281492.1, read on the forward strand.
CCATTGAAACAATACTTTCGGAAAAATAATGAACCTTCGGGAAAACTTACACCGACACCAAATGTCCTATCGAAATCACTCCTCCAGATTGCACCTATTCAGAAAAACTCACCCTGAACCATCTATCAGTATAATATTCATACTTCGGTGAAACTTATGCCAATAAGTTCTCCTCCCGGTGATGCATATCTCCATCAGCATAAGATTTGAATCGACAAGACTCCATAGCTTCTCACAGAAAAATTTGAAATACCTTTGAACTTAGCTAGGCCAAACAATAGCCCCTTCGCCTAGACCTTTCCCGATGCACATAAGTCTTACCGAAACATCTGTTTGCAAGTCAATCGGTAAAACAAAATGATTTCGTTATGAGTTCATACCGATACCAATTAGTCTGGCTGAAACAACCCCTTTATGCATTAGTCGGTATGACATGTTGTCTTTGCCCTGACATTAGACCGATGCCCCAACATATGCCTATATACTTTTTTCAGGATGCTTGTCAGCAAGAAAAAATTAGTTTGCCGAAACATTTTCCCGAACACCTTTATCTTGAGCGATAAACTTCCACATGCACCGGTTGGCGAAACACACTGTATTCGCCATGAATTCACTCCAACAATGACTCCCCTTTTCCGAAATGATTCCTTTTGTCGCCAAAACAAGAAAATTGTCTCGCTGATAGTCTGCAACAAACATATATTAGTGAAAAATCATGTCGGGGAGACTTTTACAATGTCTTGCCGATTCGGGTCTTTTAATGAAAAATGAAAGACTTGATGGATTCAATGGATTTTATGAAAGAAAACAAGCAAGCCAATACAAAGAAGGACTTTGATGCTTATAATGAGAACTCAATACTGGAACTTTTGGATGTAATAGAATGTAAAAATTTCAAAATTTTACAGTTCTAATAGTGGCTCCATCTGGGGATGAATGATAGTGAGATCATTGCAAGGATTCAGATTTCTGGGTGAGCAGACCAAACTCAAAGTGATGGAACATGTGAGCAGAGTGGAACAAATGGCAATGGCAATGAATGAGACCCTATACTACTGTACATGGAAAATTTTATTTGAAAAGAAGGAAAATTAGGATTGTCCATGTACTTGCAAATCCTGTTCCTTTATTTCCTAAACTACTGTGCATGGAATAGAATTTCAAAGAGGACCATCAAGAGTTGCCATGCATAACCCAGCGGATTCAATGGGACAACATGGGAAAACATGGAGAAAATATGCATGAAGAGAGGGAAATGCACAAAGGTAGGACTCATTTGGAAGATTATGAGCAAAATCAACATGTGGAAATATCCATTTTTTACAGTTCTAATAGCATGGATCCATGGTCGGCTGAGAAGAAGATTGTAAGGGAGGTCTAGATCAAGGACATGATAAGTGGTGTATTGTATAACTAGACCAACTTGAATTGGAAGCTCGATAACCCCTTCAGAATCCCTTTCTACATTATCATAAGCCTTTATAGTGATAATCTGACTACTTAAATTAGCATGGGTATATCCTACCTGCTTTATAAAATTTAATGTATAGAGATTGAGAGTAGAGCCATTATCTATCAAGACCCTTTTTACTTTATGTCAGGCGATGAGAACCTCTATATGGAGGGGTCGATTGTGATTGGAATTGATGGTAGGCATGTCATTTTGACTAAAACCTAGTTGGTAAGTTGATGAAAGATGTCCCACTAGAGCTTGGAACAGTGTGGGGTCGATATTATTAGGGACATGGGTATCCTATAAAGCTTTTGTCAAGATTTCCTGATATACAGGAGAAGAATTTAGCAAATGTAGGATAGATATTTGTGCTGCGGTCTTTCCTAGATGGTCAAGGATGTTATATTGAGAGCTCATAGGAGGTGATGGGGCTGATGCTGCAACTCTAGGGACAATAATGTGAGTGTGGTGAGTGGTAACAACACATTGAGGCTCCTTGCCTTTGACATATATCATAGAAACACACGGTTCTATTTGCCCAATATGCGTGATGAGGGTCTTATAGTTAAGCGATACATTCTTGTAGGTGATATTATTAGTGCTGTTATCCTAGTTGTTATTGTTGCTAGGTCCAGGGTTTGTGTTGGATGTGCTAGGACCTTGGTTATGCTTGGGGAAAGAATTTTGATATATTTGTAAATGAGCATTGAATGATGAGGCATGGTTGGCATATGCATGAATATCTCCTAGATCTATAAGATCTTGGATGTATGTTTTCAGACTTTGACACTTATTTAAGGTATGCCCTTTAATCTTGTGAAACTCATAGTATTCGTTCTCTTTAAACCAGGCTGGTTTAGGCTTGGATTCATCAGGTGGTTTGGTCATAGTATATGTAATTGGGTAATTGACCTACAATAACTTGTGGAAGACGATGCTCAAGGGTTCTCCTAATTGAGTGTATTGACGTTTACTGTTCCCTTGATTAGATTGTTGAGGGGGTCGAGGTGCCCCTTGTGGAACAAATATGGCATTAGGCATGGATGGTTGTTTCCTTTGGGAGGTATTGGCCACTTGAACATGTTTAGTATTAGTGATGCCATCGTTGACTACATTTTTGTTCTTATTCTAGTAACGAAATTTGTCACCAGATGACTTGTCCCTATCTGAGTTGTAAAATTTAATTTTCCCTTTAGCAACAAGTGCTATGATGGGGCCCTTTTCAATAACCTCTGCGAAGGTAGTGACATAATGAAGATTAAGAGAATGTGCTAGTTTGGGATGGGAATTATCTACAAAAAGGGTGACCATTTCTTTCTCATTGGGAGGGGATTTCATATGGCTTGCTACAACTCGCCACCTTTGTAGGTATTTAGTGAAGGTTTCTCCATCACATTGCTTCTCCTTCAAGAGGTCTAGAGTGTCAACGTATTTCTCCAAATTAAAGGAGAACTATTTGAAAAACTGTTCAAAAAGATCAACGAAGGAAGAGATTGGCCCCTTCTTGAGACCCATGAACCAATCTAAGGCTAGCCCTCCTAAGCTTCTAGGGAACAAGCGTACGAGATAATTTTCATTATGTTGGACATCCTGACATTGTGCATAAAACTCCCGTAGATTGGCTTTTGGATATTTAGTTCTCGTATACTTGTCGAACTTGGGTATTTAGAAATGCTTTGGGAAGGGGATAAGTGAAATGGAAGAATCAAACAGATATGGGAAAATCTCCTCAAACTTGAAGGATATTTTGGATGTACCCGCTTGTAGATCTTTCAATGTAGCTTTGAGTTCTTCCAACTCTTTATTGGCAGGTGGAGTTGGATTAAACAGATGGAGTGGATATTGCTGATGGGATGAAGATGGGATGAAAGCGTTGGGACCATATGAGCATGGAGGTTGATACTAATTAGCATAGGGCAAATAGGATGATGACGAATTTTGGTAAGAAGAGGTAGAGGGTACTTGTTGTTGAGGTGGCAGCTGCTGATAATATGAAGTGGGTGGGGTATTGTCTGGAGCTTGGTAATATAATGATATGGATGCCCCTTGTTGATAAGGCAGTTGTTTATGATAATAATGGGTAGATTGAGCACCCTATTGATGAGGTGGCCGTTGTTGCACTTAGGAAATGGATGAGACACCTTGTTGGTGTAAGGGCTACTGCCGAGCATAATAAGGATTGGTTTGGTAATTATATGCAACATTGGTTTGTGGTGGATTAGAGTGCTGCTAGTTTGGATAGGTGTGTGATTGTAGGCGATTCAAGTAAGGAGGTGGTTGCATTCATGGTTGATTCTGAGCAGTCACATGGATGTTTGGATTAGCATAAGTTGTGTATTTGCTGGATGGATGGTAGAGATATTGCATGAGATGATTATGTTACATTTGTGTGGGAACATGTGTATGTGATTGTTGATAAGGAGGGCAAGATGGGACGTGATGTTGTTGTGGGACTGTGGAAAAAGAACCATGAGGTGGTTGATGAGGGTGTGATGTAGTTTATGTGGCCTGATGAGGAGGTTGTATATGAGTGACAATGTGCTACTGTGGGTTTGGAACGTTTTGCTGTGGTATGTTCTATTATGGAATTGAAACGTTCTATTGGGGGGGTTGTTGATGATGCTGTTGCATGGGGACCGAAATGGCAATAGTATGCTGTGGTGGTGTTTGTGAGGGTATAGTTGCATGCTGTGACGACGTCTGTGAGGAAATGGATTGATGAGGACTAACATGAGATTGTTGAACTACTGGAGTATTACCTTGAGGGGGTGGTAGAAGATTGCCTATGGGTGTCGGTCCTGATAGTGGTGTTGATGTGAGAAAAGGATTGCCCCCTGTGTTGACAAGTGGTTGACTAGGACACTGAGGTGGGAGTGGTGGACAAGATGGGATGTTTTGTGGCATGCCATAGGCATAGGGATCATAAGGATTAGATGGTGCTATAGGTGGTGCAGAAGGAAGAGGAGGATAATTGGCAACTTGATGTATCACAACATTTCCAAACTTAAGATGATACCAGTTATCTACGGGTGCACCCTCAGGAACACAGGAATTTTTGGGAACATTCTATGGGTCTTGATGGTTAGGAGGGGGTTGGTTGTTTGTGTATTGTGATATGTCAAAATCAGATGGCAGTTTGACTCCCTTCATGAGTAGAGTGGTGAGGATCTTATCCCCACACTTGTTGAGGAGACAATCTGTCATCTATACGTTAGTGGGATTGCTTAGGTATTCATCGACAATAAATTCAGGCTGATTGATCATATTTTCATCACCAAGTAGTGAAGTATTTTGACTGTTGGTATCATATTATGATGAAGCACCATCATGAGAGTCTTGGGGGATGTTCACACCATTGTTAGGATCCTGAGAGGTGTTCATACTATTGTTGGGATGTTTGGAGATGTTTTCCTTGTTGTTAGGGTCTTGAGGAATGTTCAACTGGGGAATTTGACATTGTTGTTGTGCCATTTGTTTCTTGATTTGTGATCTAGTCTATACGGGCATGAAAATGAAAAACTACTAGGTAGACCTTAATGCAATGATGATTGGAAGGTTGATTGGATTAGATAAAGTATTGATTGATAGGATAATGAGATCGGATGATTGGATAAGGATTGATTAGATGATTGTATATGATTGATTGGATGATCAGATTGGATTGAGATTGGATGATTGGGTAGGATTGAGATTGAATGATTAGATATGATTGAGATGATAGATTAGGATCATTTGACGAAATGATTGACAAGATTAGGTGATGGATGATGTAAGGGATTCTAAACCTAGTTCGAAAATCACCCTAGGTGACTTAAGGCATTGGTCAATTGGATTGAAGGACAGATAGAGGATCACAACACCAAATTCACATCAAGATGGAAATGGATTGATTGGGATGAGGATGATGACTTACGACACTGAATCCACCTCAAGATAGAAGTGGATTGATTGGGCCAAAGACAATGATTGATGTGTAGGATAACGATCAGATTCAGACGCTTAGGTCAATTCAGATAATAACCTTTAAGACAAGGTTTAGGGGATTTGGATCAAGAGAACGATGATGAATGATGCAACCTAGAGATGATCTAAGAGTGCCTATATGATGTGGGTGATGACTAAATGACCTTTGGAACGTGCAAATGGACTAAAGGATGAATTACGAGTGAAAAAAAGGGGATGAAGGTGCTTAGATCACAACAAATGAAAAAGATTTAGGTCCCCAATGGATTGATCGATGAAATAGGTTCCCTAAACGATGACATAGGTTCCCTAAACAATGAAACAGGTTCCTCGAATGAGGAAACGAGTTCCCTAAACGATGAAATAGATTCCTCGAATGATGAAATGGATTCCCCAAACAATGAAACTGGTTTCCTGAATGATGAAACGAGTTCCCTAAATGATGAAACAGACACTCAAAATGGGGAATGAATGCTTGGAACATGAAAATAGATGCTTAGAATAGGCAAATGGGTGCTCAGAACGGGCAAACGGGTGCTCAGAATGACCGAATGGGAGGTGAAAATGGTCATTTAGAGGGTAGGTACGCCCCTTTAGAGGGAAGGTACACCCCTCTAGAGGGCATGTTCACCCCTTTAGAGGGCAGGTTCGTCTGTCTGGAAAAAAGATTGATAATTCAGGCAAAAAAAGGGCTAACAATTTGGTGTAGAGGGTAGGTATGCCCCTTTAGAGGGAAGGTACGCCCCTCTGTAGGGAACTTGGACTTGACTTAAGAAAAAAATCTATGGAAAAAACCAAAAACAACAAGCAATAAGGCTGACTTGATAAAAATTCACTAGTTTTACATAGGAAGACAATTTAGACAACACAATCCTATGATTAGTGTTAAAGGTATGGCCAACACAGTCCTTAATCTAGGATAAAAAAGGTGTCTAGGGAGTCCTTGATATACTCTCAGTACATGAGGCACAAACCGTGAACACCAACCCATCACAAGCGTAAGTCGGGAACCCCAGTGAGATATTGAAGGGCTCAAACCAACTCTTCACATCTATCTAGGTATCACGCTAGCTTTGACGCTTCGCCAGACATGACATGACTAGATTGGGGAACAAATTTGGCTCTCCCCCTTTGTATACCCCTCTAGTATGCATGGTTGGGATAGTCCCTTGGGGTGATGAAATCCCCAAGCAGGTCCCGCTAAAGAAGAAAACACTAATAATTTTCGGCTACTCCCTTGGCTCACACGAAGTGCAAGGGGAAAGTGCAAATGGGATAGTGTCTCCCTAGGTGACAAATAGATTGTAAAAGACATGACACACAATAAATTGAATTTCCCCTAATTAAACTATGTGCCTAAGTATCAAATAAAATGACAAAGCAAACAACTAATTGAAAATGTCCACCCTATAACAAATGTGTTAAGAGTTTTTTTTATCTCGATCTTCAATAGGGGTTTTCCAACAAAAACACTCACAAAATAGGTTAGGATCAGTATTAATAAAAAAATCACAAAAATAAATTGAAAATGAAGTTTACCCCCTGTTTTTACCTTGAAATAGTCTCTATCCAGGGTAGGTACGCCCCTTTGGGAGGGCAGGTATGCCCCTTTGTAGAAAATAGTCAAAATAGAAGCAAAAAACTAAAAAAAAGAAAGTTTTCAAGGGCAAGTACGCCCCTCTATAGAAAATAGTTAGAACAAAAGCTAAAAAAGTGAAAAAAAAAAAGCTATCAAGGGTAGGTACGACCCTCTACAAGGGTAGGTACGCCCCTTTGTAGAAAATAGTTAGAAGAAAAGCTAAAAAAGTGAAAAACAAAAAGCTGTCAAGGGTAGGTGTGCCCCTCTATGAGGGCATGTATGCCCCTCTATAGAAAATAGTTAGAACAAAAGATAAAAAAGTGAAAAATAGAAAGCTGTCAAGGGCAGGTACACCCCTTTGGGAGGGTAGGTACACTCCTCTACATAAAATAGTTAGAACAAAAGCTAAAAAAGTGAAAAAAAGAAAGTTGTCAAGGGAAGGTGTGCCCCTCTGGGAGGGAAGGTACACCCCTCTATAGAAAACAATTAGTACAAAAGCTAAAAAAGTGAAAAATAGAAAGTTGTTAAGGGTAGATACGCCCCTCTAGGAGGGTAGGTACGCCCCTCTATAGAAAATAGTTAGTACAAAATCTAAAAAGTGAAAAACAAAAAGCTGTGAAGGGTAGGTACACCCCTCCTTGGGTAGGTTCGCTCGTTTGCAGGGGCAGGTATGCCTCTCTATGTCCTTAACTTGCAAACACTAAAAAAAAATAGCAAACATAAAACTAAAAAAGACCTATCTGTGGGTCCCATTGGGCGTGCAAAAATGTGTGCAAGTTTTTCTCCTATCTAAATATGCAAAACCTAACTAGAAATGCAAAATAAAGAAACACAAGACCACCTCAATGATTAGCCTAAGTAAAGCACAAAAGAAAGATAACAATGTAAGTGATTATACCTTTCGTGCTGATCTCCTTGGTTGGCCCTTGATGTAGCTAGAAATATGTGCTCCTTGGATGGAAATGTTTATGAGAAATGGATGCAAGGTGGGATGAGATCTAGACTAAGTATGCCATGATGATGGAATGGAGGTAAGTATGCAAAATGGCTTGAATGCAAGGAAATTCTTGATTATTGTTTGAATAACACAAGAACATAAGTTTGATACAAAATGCATAAGGTCCCTTAATGAATGAGAAAGGGGGGTATTTATAGAGGAAGTTGAATTCTCTAGAGAATTCAACGGCTAGGATTGAGCCACCATGGCCAAGATGGAGGGCTATGGTGAGTTGAGGACTCACAAGCCCTCACATCTTGACATGTGGAAGGTGAAGTGTCAAAGGACATGAGGAGATGAAAATGGTACAAATGATGTGGAGGAAGGACAAAAGATGTGGAAGAAGGACAAGTACTTTGAAAGTACTTTGGGAAATGAGAAGATTTCCTCAAAAAGGAACTTCTTGTCCCCAAGTAAGAATGAAAGTTACACTTAAGGAATTTTAGTATTCCTCCTAAATCTCCATGGGGAAGAGGAAAGTAGTTGGAGAAATAAATGTGAATTAAATTGGAAAAATCTTGTGGATAAGACAAGGTTCCCAAGAAGGTAGGATTTTGACACATGTGAGTGATGTGACAAGTTAAAGGTTCTAGAAGTTGCATGGGAATAAAGAGAGTCTTGGAAGGATAAATGTGAATTAAAAATTCACATGGGGAAGAGAGAAGTCTTGGATGAATAAATGTGAATTAAAATTTAGATGGGGAAGAGGGTTAATTCCAAATGTGGAAAATGTGAAGGTTGACCAAAAAGATATGTTAAATGTAGTAAATGGATTAGATTAAGGTTGTGCAAATACATGATTAAGGAAATTAATAAGAGATTAGAAGTAAGTGGAAAAGTTGGAGGATGTGACATTAATCCCTGATTAAGGGTGTGCACATCCTAATCATGAATTAATTAAATTAATCTAGATTTAGAAGAGGATTATGGTGAATGTGACAAGGAGAGAGAAAAAGGAAGAATTTAAAATTGATTTAATTCAAAAAAAGGTCAAATGACTAAATTAAATAAATTGATATGTTTATTTAATTTAGAAAGGAGAAGGTGTAAGGTAGAGTATTTAAGTGTTAAATAAAATACTTTAGGAATCTTAGGCAAAAGGTGAAATATTAATTAAACAACTTATTTAATTAATATTGACAAAATAGCCGAATGAAGTAGACTAGTTTGACATGCAGAAGTGGTCAAATTTGGATGTTTACAAATAGCATCGATTTGGTGAAAAATAGTGTCGCTGTAGCCTCCAAAAGCATCGTTCTAGCCCAGAAACATGCAACTCATGGAGTTTTTAAGAAAAAATATGAAACAAAGTTAGTAAAGCCCTCCTTCTTGCACCAAAATGTGACCATGATCATAGTATAGGAAAAATACACCAGATCCATATAGATTTGAGGCATATTTGATCCACTAAGCCATGATCCCAATGCAATGGTATTTGAAAGCATCAAAACTAAGAAACCATTAAGCTAAACATGAAATAAACATGAAAGCTTGAAAGAAACCTATTCTAAGACCTCAAATCTTATCGCATTGGGGGAGTGGTGTCACATTGATGTGGAATGGAAAACCTTTTCTAATCCTTTGGATAATATGAGCCTTTCCAATCAATTTTATTGATTAAAATCTATGGAAACTGATGAAAAAGATGAATGAAAGCATGACTAAAAGCTAGATTAACATGATAAAATATAAGATGATTGATCTGAGTGTATGAAAAAATAATCTAAATGGATTTTAAGCTAAAAGATTCAAACCCTAATTAACAAATAAGCTAAATGTATGCATCTATGTTACGATGGAAGCCATTAATGGAAGCTAATCTAATTAATGCAAGAATTTAAGCTAAAATGATACTAAGCAAATGCTAAAAATGAGTGTGAGTGTGAGTGATTCCAACAACATAAGTTTTCAAATTGAAATATGGATCCATTTATTTCCAAATAGTGCTTTATTTATAGTAAAGAAAATGAGAAATGGAGGGTTGAGATTGAAAAATCTAATCAATGGTCAAGGATATTGGAGGAAATTGGATGCATGAATCATGGACTCTCAACAACGGGTGAGAAGGAAAGATGAGATTTAATCAAGGGTTCTCATTCCTTCCAAACAAACACACTTTTGACCTATTCAAGAGACCTCAAAAGTTAACTTGCTCAAGAGGTTTCAAGTTTTTCTTACTTAAGAAGCCAAGTGAGAATATTCCCTTTTTCAAGTGATTGGAGGAGAAATAATATTCTTTTGAATATTCATATGGGTGAGGAAAAATGTTATTTAGTTAATTAAAACTAAATTAAATTGTGGAAAGAAGGAATATTCTCTTGGAATATTCTTTTACAAGTGGGTGGAATTAGATTAGTTAAATAATTGTTAATTAAACAAAGTTTAAACATACAATTAGGGAATTTAGAAGAATTTAAAGATATTCATTAAATTAAATGTTTTAATGAATGGGGAAAGGTGAAATGATATTTAATTAAATAACTTAGGGTTATTTAATTAAATAAGAAGACTTAGGGAATTAAATTATATAGTTTTATTTATTTAATTTAATGAGATGAAATATTAGCATGAAAGGGGGGCGAATTAACTTGATTAAATTAATTAGGTTAATAGATGAAAATGATGCAATTAATTAAATAGCTTGGCTAATTTAATCAATTAAGTGAAAAGAGGATGGGTTTTGAGACAAAATGATGTAGTATACCTAATTCAAGTGCATGATATCATTTAGGAAATTTTTTAGTGTCTATATATATATATACGTTCAAGAATTCATTCATAAGCATACTATGGAACTTCTATCCATACAGGATAGGTATATGTCAACTTGGAATGTCAACCAATCACCTCTTCATACAGAATAGGAATTCATATATTCATATAATTGGAATAGGCATCCACCTAAATAAGGTAGGTATCCATCATATGATAGTTATTGAAATATAAAAAAATAAGTGTGTTGATATGTGTGTATGAATTAATTTAAAATGTAGACCTATTTCTCACTAATTCATTAGGAAATGAAATCTACACATAGAATTGACTAACAACCCTTAGATGAGTCAAATCAATGAAGGAATCTACTGATTTCCTCATGCTAGAGTTTAGGGGTTTTAGACTGAACAACACTTTTGGGAGAATAAATAAAAATAGCAAATGTACTCAATTATGCCAATTCAAAATTGAAACAACAATATAAAGGTCAATATTGTAAAAAACAAAAAACTTTTTGTAGATATGAGAAGGTCTAAGTTATGTTTGCTAGTCACCAAAAAACACTTTTGAAAGGTTGTCTAGGAATCATTCACCCATGGGTGAATGGGTCTTTTGTTAGGGATTTCAAACAACTTTCAGGAGCATCTAATGCCACTCTGTAGCTTTCGTTTGATTTTAAGATGCAGTGTCAAAAAGTTGGAAATCAGATCTGTACGTGAGTTTTTGTGAATTGATGACAACTTTGAAATTTTTTCCAATCTTTCTCTCCAAAAGATCTTCAATCCCTATTCAACTTAAAATCTATAACACAAACAAGAGGATTTCTTTTTTGTTTGTTTGGAGAATGGGGGTTTTCTTTGGTTAAAACCTGTTTGGGTGATTAAACGTTGAATTGAAATAATGAAAATGCAAAAGGAATGATAAATGAACAAGATATGTAGCAACTCACCATACCCTTGAATAGACCTTTGGAAATCTGAAATGTTGATCTTGATCTTTCATTCAAATGGATTTAGTGGATGTGGACCTTGATGCTTGAAATATGACTTTGAATGCTTTCTTGATCTTTGAAACCTACATCACAATGTTAGCTCCAAAAACATGCATGATGCTTAAGACCTTGACATGATGCTTGAGATCTTGAATGCTGCAACAATATGCTTGATAATATACTCTTGAATGCTCTTGATCATAAAATTTTCTCTAGGAAATGCTTGCATGAAAACTCTAGCTTCCTAGGATTTTAATTGATGAAAGAACCTTGTATTTAAAGGTATGTATCCTTAATTTCTCAAAAATTAAACATTACAAGCTGACATCAAAAATTTGAATTTAGAGATTTTAAACTACCACCAAAAAAATAATTTAAATTTAGGTTCAAAGGCCTAGGGTGGACCCATTCACCCATGGACGAATGGGTCCCAGGTCCCTATTCTTGGAACATATATTGCTCAAGGTAAAGTGTTATGTGTTGACATTAATTATTGTCGGCTTTCCCCTTCAAAAAATATAATTTATTTGGCTTGTAGATGTAAAATAGGGCTTATTAAGGCATAATTAGGTTCAATTTAATTAAGAGCCTGGCCCAAACAAAGTGTGAAAATATAAAGGAGTACATTTTTCTACACTACATTTAGCCCCCGCTTTAGTGAGAGGGTTAGCACTAAAGTAGAATAACCTACATGATCTGCACAAGTATGATCAAAATATTTGCACCAATGTATAATATGGATGGTAATCAAGTGTACTTAATGTGGATCAAGCCTTAGTAATGTTTACAAGTGAAAATTGTTCACTATGATCACAAGGAGTGTTGTCCACTAAGCCCTCCCCTTATTAGGGAGGTGACACACAATGAACTCCCCATAAGGCTTAGCAAGTTGCATTATGCTAAGCTATGAACAAACATGCAAATAGGGTATTCAAAGGGGTTTTTCTTAGTTCATGTATGGTCTCCTCTTAGGGAACATCATTCCTAATGTCTCCAAGAGAGGAAAATCTAAAGATAAAATATTAAAACTTAGGGAATGCAATCTGTAGAATTACCACTAAGAGGAATGTAATATGCTCAGAAAGGTTACAATCTCGAAGAACATCAAACCCAATGACAGAACTAAGAAGAAGACAGATCACATGAAATAAGAAGATTGCACTATGAAACATAAGCTATCATCAAAATGATAATGCCAATGTATGACCCTACTTTAAAGAAATTGCTAAACACCATTCTATAAGCAATTAATTTAAATTAGAAAATGATAAATGTTAAACAATAAAGAAGAAATAAGAGTTTATTTGGAAAGCCCTATGTCAAGCATATCTTTCTAAATGAATCTACATCATGAAAAAGGTGTTTCCCCCAAATGAAATCCCAAATAGATAAGGGATCCACGAATTTAGGGTCAGTGTGTGTCTTTGCTACTAAAACCTCGAAAATTGTTTCTCTATCATTTAGGGAGATAAAACAAACAATTTCCTATAAGTTTCACTCAAGGAAACCTCAGAGATCTCAATCAAGGGATAGAATGAGGGAAAGAGAACTACAATAAGCTGTCCTAGGGCATGATTAAAGAGTAAATGGGGTTCACCACTAAGAAAGGCTTGGAAAGACAAGAAATGCAACGATATGAAAACCTAACTAGATGTAAATCCAAGATATAAAATTGAAAAACTAGAAGAGTGGACTGAGAAAGGATAAAAGTGCACCTGGAAATTGAAGAGGCTTGAATGACAATCTAAAATATTGAAAATATTGACCTTTAATGAACACTGGGACTCATACACCAATAGGGGTGATTTAGTCCCAGATTGGGGTTTCTTACAGAAATTGGAATCTAGAACTAGCATCTCAAGATCTACTAGAAATGTCTTAAATCAGGTATACTAGCACTCATTTTCCACAAGTGGTGATTTAGTCCCAGTATCAGGGTTGATCTGAAACTCTAATATCCTCTTAGGTTCTCTTGTAGCTTCAATGTATCTTCAACCTAAACCTACAAATCACACATAAAAGAGAGGGAAAAATGTTGTTTTGTTAGTGGATAGGGGTTTGCATTGGTCAAACCCCTCTTTGGAAATCAAACATTTAAATGAGGAGAAATAAAATGGAGGAATGATGACTCAAAAAATATGCAATGTTGCAACTCACCAAAACCTTGAAGAAAAGGCTGCAATCTTGTAAGTAATGGCTAGCATGAATGTGGATCTTGACTCTCAATTGTACCTTGTAGATCTTGACTTGAATGCTTGCTTGAATCACAAAACCCTACATCACAAATGTTAGCTCAAAAATAAACATAATGCATGATGACTTTGACATGATGCTTGACACTTGAATAATTCTTTGAAATGTGTGATAATCACTCTTGAATTGTCTTGAATGCTCTTGTAATCATAAAATTTCTATCATGCTTGATCTCAAGAAGTGCTAGGAGAAAATATGTGAATTAACCTTGTATTTATACTTGTTTATGCCAAAATTCTTGAAATTGCAACACTACAAGCCGACATCAGATCTAGGAAAATAAAATCCTACCAAGAATTTGAATTCAAATTAGGTCCAAGCTAAGCGAGACTCATACACCAGTTGGGGCATATGAGTCCCAATAGGCTAATCTCAGGACACAAACTCCAAGAAATGCTTAGTTTTATGTTAAATTTAGGTTTAGGCCCTGAAACTTAGGGGATACCCATATACCCAAGGTGGAGTATGAGTTAAAAATCACCAAATATAGGCCATGCAAACCAAAATCATTAAATTCTAATAGGTCAATTGATATATGTTGGGATTATCCTTGGAAAGATGCATTAATTAAGGCTTGTGGATGCAAAATAGAACCAAATAAGGCATAAAGAAGCCCAATTTTAGCAAGGAGGGCCCAAACATGTGTGAAAATGTATAGGGCTACATTTTTCTACACTACATTTATCCCCCACTTTAGTGAGAGGAGGAACTTGCTTCAAACTCACACTAAAGTAGAGAAACTCACATCAAGAGGGGTCCAAATGTACCAATGCTAGTGAGATAGGATGACAATGATCAAGAGGATTGCACAAGCCCCCAAGATCAAGATCCTATGGCAAGCCAACATAGGCACAAAACAACACACATGTAAATGATGTAAGGAGCAACAACGAGACACAAGAATACACTGCCAAAGACAAAAATAAAGAAATCCAAAAACAAAAAGGGGTGGATCAAGCTTCAACCATTTGTCCCACATGTTGTGGATTAGATCTAGGTTGTTTTTCCAAAAAAATTTACAAGTGGAACATGATGTCCACCATGCAAACCAAACACACACTCACAAGTGCTAGTGGAACCTCAGGCTATCCACTAGGTGAGCCTCCAATGAGACACATACACACTTGACCAGTATGCACTCACAAAGACAATCAAGTGGCTATGGGAAATTCATGCCTAAGTTTGGTTACCATACATACAGCCACACCCAAGATATACCTCCTGATAAATTTTATAAGGCACCACACACAACAATTAACTTCGAGCTTCTTGAGGCAAGCAAAGCTTCGTATGTTTGACACCCATGAACAAACATGATGGCTCCATAGGCAAGAAAAGTGTGTTATGCAAGGTGGCCATATAAAAGATATTGTAAATGGAAAATAGTCTAAGGTATGCTCAAATGAGTTTTTATTAGTTCATGTAAGGTCTTAACTTAGGGAACATTGTGTCTAATGTCTCCAAGAGAGGACCAATCGAAGAATATAAAATTCAAAACTTAGGGGATGCAATGTGTCGCATCAAGCCACTAAGAGGAATATAATATGCTAAGAGAGATCACTCTCTTGAAGGACATCACAACTAATGTCACCACAAAGTGAAAGATGCATCACATGAAGTAAGAAGACTACCCAATGAAACATGAATTGAAAAAGAATAATGCTAATGTATTCCCTCACTTTAAAGAAATTGCTAAACACCATGCTGTGAGAAATTACTTTAAAGTAGCATATAATAAATGCTAAAAATAAGGAGGACATGAGAGCTTATTTGGAAATCCATACGCCAAGTCATATATTTACAAATGAAGCTATGTCATGAAAAGGGAGGGGTTTTCCCCAAAATGAAATCCTAAACATAGGGATCCATGGATTTTGGGTCAGTATGTTATTGCTACAATAATTTTAGAGAGCTTAGAACTTTCATCATTCCCAAAATACTCATGGAACAGGAAGAATGACACAAAGAGAGCGAAAACAATGAAAAACCTTTTGGGTCAACATGGAAGAGACCTAAATTTCTTGACACCTTGCATCGTCCCCAAAAGGAAAACACAAGACAAAGAAAAGATAAAGGAAAAGCTTTTGGGTCAACATGGAAGAGACCTAAATGTCTCGATGCCTTACATCATCCCCAAAAGGAAAACAAAAGACAAAGAAAAGATAAAGGAAAATATTTTGGGTCAACATGGAAGAGACATAAATGTCTTGATGCCTTGCATCATCCCCAAAATGAAGACACAAGACAAAGAAAAGATAAAAAGTTCACGAAATAGAGAATATTGTAGGTAGAAATAGAGGAATGTCACAAAGAGAGAGAGAGAGACATCAAATAGAACAACAAAACGAATCACATTACGCAATGCAATCACACACAAAACATGAAAAAAAAACAATGCAAAAGAATAGTAAGTTACATGCGATTTAACCTATAGCAGATCGTTCACATACTAGTCATGTTCATCCTATATAGGGAGTGGAAAACTAGCCAAAGGGACAATGAAAAATGCACTACTAGGACAAGGCTATCTAATTGTTGTCCCCACTTTGTGCAAGACAAGAATGAGTCAAGATAGGTGATGAGAAGGAGCTCCTTGCATTTTGAAATGATTTGTAATGAATGCAAAGCATGCAATAGTGAGAATGTTATGATCCTATAACTATTACATGACAAGGAGAAAAAGGACATGCTTTAAGGGACTATTTCTATGATATCGAACTTTTTAAATTTTTATTTTAAAGCATGAAACTCATCAATACTATGTCCAAGAACTCTATGATATCAACAATGTGGAGTATTTGCATTCTTAGGATTTAATTTTTCCTTTTCTTTCATGGGTGGTAATGTTATAAGTCCTTGTCTTAGAAGTATGTGTAAATTTCTTTCAATTGCAAATGGAGGACAAGGGAATTGTAATTTATTTAGTTTGTAAGGCCTTCATTGTTTGTTAGATTCACCAATTTCTTGAGTTAGATGTTGAGGAGGAGGATCTAAGATAATTGTATCATCCTTATCATTGTTATGGGGCATTGGTTGTTCTTTAGGAATGACACTTATGTTGGGAGGGGGATCTTGATATCCTAACCCTTTAGTATCTTTGGTTGGTATTTTCTCTAAGAGTTGATGAATTTCACGTTGACTTGTTGTATCACATCCTTGTTTACTTAAAATCGTGAACCCTTTTTCATATGTCTCTTCTAGGTTGATAGGAGTATTTGTTACCTTTTTAACATAAAATGGTTGAATGTTTGTGTGAAAAGAGGAACTAGTTTTACCTATTGCAAGGAACTTAAGCTCATCTTGTGTTTTAGTTTCAAGATGGAAAAGACCAACCACCTCATGTTGCATTGGTTGCTTCATAGAAAGATAAAAGGATGCATTAGTCTCAAGGTTGTTAAGGCAATCGTTTATGAAGTTGTTCATGTTTTCATCATCTTCTCCAATGATATCTACATCATAAGGAGGACATGCATTAGGAGTTGAGTGAGCACGAGTAAGTTCAATTTCATTAGGGTTATTTCCAAAGGCATAGCATGACACATCCACTAATGATTTCAAGGAAATCCAAAGCTTACTAAAGAACATATCCATGATGAAATGTAATGTAATAACCTAGAATGAAATTTGTAAATGAAAATATGAGTTTAAGCAATGCATGAAATGAACAAAATTAAGCTAGATACAATGAAATGAATGTAATAGAAACTTAGTAAATTGCAACAAAAATACAATAGCAACAAACTGAAATGCATAAACTGAGCTTTTAATGCTAAAAAATGCGGTTTAAGATTTGACATGGGACTAAATCACCCAGAGGGGTGTATAAGTGCCAATTAGGGTTTTTCAAGGGTTCAAATATTGATAAAAAGTCAACACAAAATTCCCAAAAATAGGAAAAACCATTTGTACTAGGACTAAATCGCCTAGAGGGGCGTATGAGTCCCAGATTAGGGATTTTGCACAAATTTCAAAAAATTCTAAGTGAAAGTTATGTTTTCTAGTTTGAATGATGTCTAGACTAAGTACAATCATAGATTTCAAATGAAATTCAATGATGCAAGATACAAAAACACAACCTATATGTACTGTCAGTAATGCAAGATTTAGAAACCCTAGATGTGAATTAGCTAATGCAAGACCTAATGCATAGTTAATGTAAGCTAGATTTAGGTATATGATGCACTTCAAATCAGAAAATAAGATTTTCTAAATGGTAGGTTCACCAAAATTAAATGAAGAAAATTGTCGCTCTATCGTTTAGGGAGATAGAACAACTGATTTCCTACAAGTTTAACTCAAGGAAACCCTAGAGATCTCAATCAAGGGACATAATAACTGATTTGCTACAAGTTTCACTCAAGGAAAACTTAGGGATCTCAATCAATGGATAGAATGAGGGAAAGAGATCTATAATAAGGTGTCCTAGGGAATTCTTAAAGACTAAAATGGGGTTCACTACCAAGAAAGGCTTGAAAAGAAAAGAAATGCAATGATATGAAAACCTAACTATGCAATCTAAGATATAAACTAAAAATCAAAAGAATGAACTGAGAAAAGATAGAGGTGCACTTGGAAACTGAAGAGGCTTGAATGAGGGTCTATAATCTTTAAAATACTAATCTTTAATGCACATTGGGACTCATACTCTAATAGGGGCAATTTAGTCCTAGATTGGGGTTTATGCTAGAAACTAGAATCTGGTATTGACAACTAAGGATCTACTGGAAATGTCTAAAATCAAGTATACTGGGACTCATATGCCATTATACTGGGACTCATATTCCATAAGTGGTGATTTAGTAGTATCAAGGTTTATTTGAAACTCTAATATCCTCTTAGGTTCTCCTGTAGCTTCACTTCTACCAAATCTTCGAGTCTGAATCACTAAATTATAACCTGTAGGTGACTTTCTGTGATCTTGCAATGTAGATGACAACTTTGACAACTTGACAACTTTCTCCAAACTTTCTCTTCAATGGATCTTCAACCTAAGCCTACAAATCACACATCAAAGAGAGGGAAAAATGATTTTTCATTAGTGGATAGGGGTTTTCCTTGGTAAAACCCCTCTTTGGTAATCAAACCTTGAAATGAATAGGAAATAGAATGGAGGAATGATGAATGAACAAATATGCAATGTTGCAACTCACCAAACCCTTGAGTAAAAGGTTGTAATATTGTAATTAATGGCTATCATGAATGTGGATCTTGAATCTTGATTATATGTTGTAGATCTTGACTTGAATGCTTGCTTGAAACATACAACCCTACATCACAAATGTTAGCTCAAAAACAAACATGATACATGATGACTTTGACATGATGCTTGATACTTGAATAATGCTCTGAAATGCTTGATAATCACTCTTGAATTATCTTGAATGCTCTTGTAATCATAAAATTTCTATTACGCTTGATCTCAAGAAGTACTAGGAGAAAATATGTAAATTAACCTTGTATTTATTGATTGGGGGAAAAATAGGGTTTACCAAAATGAATTGATCAAGATGATAAACCACTATGCTTTTCACCCTAATATAATTATGTGATTTTATGTGTAATAAGATGTAAATAAAAATTAAAAACTAACCCTAACTATTATAACAACTATCAAGGAAGTTTTTAGAGCTCAAAATGGTGTTTACTTTGCTGCAAGAAGCTTGTTTTTAGGGCACAAAGGACTCATTCGCCTTTAGTAGCAAATGGGTCCCTATTAGGGTTCCTGAAATTGAGATCTGGGTTATTTTCCTTAATGTTTGCACTCTTAGATCCCAGGTTTCTAGCTCCTGAAAATCTATAATAAATTATGTTGCTTCAATTCTTTATTCTTGCACTATAAAGGTCAATCTTGCAACTTGACAACTTTTGTAAATTTTCTCTAAACCTCTGCTCCACTTGATCTTCAACCTATAAATCTACAAACACACTCTCAAGAAGAGAAAAAATTGTTGATTTTTATTGAATAGGGGTTTTCCTAGGTCAAATCCCATTTAGGTAATTAAACCAAGTGATGAAATAAGGAAATTGAAGCATGAAACATGAAATATGTAATTGATGATACCTTGGATGTTGTCTTGGAATTTAAATCTGCAAACTAACATGAAGTGGCCATGAAGAATGTAGATCTTGATCGTTGAATAATATGTGTAACAATGGTTGCAATTAGATCCTCAATGCTACATTGACAATATTAGCTCAACAACATGTCTGAATGCACTAAACACTTGACATGATGACATGATTTTGAATTGCTGCAATAAAATCTTGGTAATGGGTGATCCCACAATACTGGTTTACAATTTTTGGCCAAACTGGACATTGAACTAATTTTTTCTAACTAAATCTTCACTTTCGGGCACCTATAACGACTAAACCGTGAGGAATTTGAAGATGATACAAACTAGTGATTTGTGAAATTTTGTCTATAGATTATAAATATATTTTTTTTCAAATTTTTTGGAATCAAATTGTACTTCTTTTTCCATCTCCCTCGAAAACTAGTTTTTTTCTAGTAAACACCATTTTTAAGGAGTGATGCTCACTGTATACAACATAATTTTTTTTCCATGAAGGATAAAATTCTATTTTTTTTGAATTTATATTTATAACTATGATATCTAGTGATTTCATTTGGTTTCATAGTGTTTTATTGAATATTTTTTCCTTAATCAAGTTTCGAAGTCAAACCAATTACAATTTAGACATAGGCGAACCATATACAACATAACTTTTTTGTATGTATCAAAATTCTATTTTTCTTTTTTTCTTGGATCAAGGAATTCAATATCTAGTGCATTGATATTTTTCAATTTTTTTTTTGATAATTTGCTATTTTTCCACATGTGCATAATATAGAGCTTCATTTTCGGTGAAAAACCTACATTCACAAGAAATAAAAAATAAAAATAATAATCAAATTAAATTTGTTTAAATTATACTTTTTGGGAAGCTTATAATAAGGACTACATACTCACAATTTTTTTTTTTTTAAATGATCATTTGATCCCCCAAAAGATAAATCAAAAGTGGTTTTTTATCAGCATTTTGATGGGTGTAAAAGAGACTCTATTATAGGTATGGTTTAAAACTAGCGGGGTTCTATCCAAGGGGGTTTGATGTAAGGTGGTTTGATCAAACTCTCTTCAATTGGAATTCTTTAAATGGAACTTTTCAAGGCTTAAATCATTATATTTTCTAAAAATATGTGATTTCAACAAAAATCAGGATCTCTGAGAAAGTGTAAACCAGTATTGTGGGATCACCCTAATCTACCTTGAAATGCCTTTGAATTTCTCTTGTAGACTCTTGTGAACTCAAATTTTCTATAATATATGAATGCTTGGAAGTCTAGGATGAAACTATGTGAATTAACCCCTTATTTATACTAAATCTATAGATTAACCCAAAAATTTGAATAATTCAAGATGCCACTAGATCTGGAAATGAATATTACTAAAATCCCACCATAATCAAATTAAAAAAGGGGGTCCTCATTAAGGGAGGACCCATTCACCACTGAAGGCGAATGGGTCCTGGCACAAGTTTCCAGGACCTTGCCTTTGAGGGGTGAAATAACGTCAAAAACCCATCTCAAACGTGCAAAGAAAGGGGGGTCTTATAGAGGGAGGACCCATTCACCACCTAGGGCGAATGGGTCCTAGCACCAATTTCTAGGACCTCAAATTCACCAAATTAAATTTTTTACAATTTGAATTATGGGTGTCGGGATGGATCCTCAGAAGGTGTCACAAATAAGGCTTAAATTTTACTTAAAAGGGATAACTAAATCTAATTAACCACAAATAATTAATGAGACCCTAGATAAGTGTGAAAATGTGTTACAACACTTTACAACGCCATCAATAGGGTACAATTTAGGTGCATTTTATTAAAAAGGGTCCCAAGATCAATGTGAATGTGTACAACACATTACAAGATTAGACCTAGGAAAAATTAAGTTAATTCAATTACAATTATTCCCAAACTAAGGAAAAGGGATACTTTTTTCGTTACTACATTTATACTTTTTTATGCCAAATTTCTCAAAATTACAACACTACATGCTGACATTAGATCTAGGAGAATAAAATCTTGCCAAGAATTTGAATTCAAATTAGGTCTAAGCTAAGCGAGACTCATATGCCAGTTGAGGTGTATGAGTACCACTAGGCTAAGCTCGAGACACAAATATCAAGAAATACTTAGTTTTATGTCAAATTTAGGATTAGGCCCTAAAACTTAGGTGGGACCCATATGCCCAAGGTGGCATATGAGTCCTAGATCACTATATCTGGGCCATACAAACCATAATCATTAAATTCTAATAGGTCAATTGATATGTGTCAAGATTATCCTTAGAAAGATGCATTAATTAAGGCTTGTGGATGCAAAATATGACCAAATAAGGCATAAAGAAGTCCAATTTTAGCGAGGGCCCAAAAAAGTGTGAAAATGTAAAGGTCTACATTTTGGTACACTATAGATAAAATGATATTAATCTTGGAAACATTATCATTCCCAAAATAACTCATGGAACTTTAAGAATGAAACATAGAGAGTGAAAAGAAAAGCTTTTGGGTCAACATGGAAGAGACCTAAATGTATTGACCCCTTACGTCATCCCCAAAAGGAAAAAGAAAGACAAAAGAAAAGATAAAGGTTTATGAAATATAGAATAATTAGGTACAAATAGAGGAATTCACATAAAGACATGTCAAACTGAATGATACTGGGGATCACATTACACACATGCAATCACACAAAACAATATGAAAAGAAAGAAAAATAAAAGACTTAAAAAGCACATGTGAGTCAACCTATAGTAGGTCATCTTCATCCCAAATTGTTCATCATATGTGAAAGGTGGAAAACTAGCCAAAGGGACAATAACAAGCGTTGTACTAGGACAAGGCTTACCTAACCCCTTGCCTAACTAAGTGTAGGACAAGGATGAGCCAAGGTAAGTGTTGATGTGGTGCTCATTGTGGTAGGAATTTTTTTTTATGGTGTAACACATGAAATAGTGAGCATTCTAAGATTCTACAACTATTACATGGCAAGGAGAAAAGTGCATACAATTGCTATTCTATTATAAAATCATAGGTACTATCAGGAGGATAAAATCCACTCAGTATCTTCTTTAAAGCGCAACACTCATCAATACGATGACCAAGTGTTCAACGAAATGCATAATAGGTCATATTTGTACTCTTACCTTTCTTGTTTTATTTAATAGGAGGCAAGTAAATCAATCCTAGGTAGAGAAGGTGTTCCATTCTTTGTTCAATTTTTTTTTTGGTGTGCAAAAATAGCAAGTCTTTTACTTTATAATGTTTTTTTGCTTGATTGAGGTTTGTTTGAGGGAGGAGGACCTAAGGTGATCCTATCATCCTTGTGAGGGATTGGTTGATAATTATGAAGGAGGACACTTGTTTCTTTGTAAGATGTGGGAGGAGGATCTTCATATCCTAAACCTTTAGTATCTTCAATTGGGATTTTCTCTAGTAATTTGTAGACTTCATGCTGATTGCTTACGATCTTAAAGCCTTGACCATAACTCTCTTCTAAGTTAATGGGTATTAGTAAATCTGTTAGTATAAGATGGAAGAGTATCATTAGTTCTCTTGTTACCAAGTTCATTAATGATTGATGGTTGAGGCTTATTTTTTGGTTCAATTTCAAGATGTAAAATGTTGAACATATCAAGTGATGGAATTATGAGTGGTATCGGTTATTGCATGGATGGGTAAAAGGATGAATTTCTCTCAAGATTGTTAAGAAAATTATGTATGAAGTTATGCATGCTATCCTCATCTTCTCCTATGATGTCAACATTGCGATGAAACTCATTAGGAGTTGATTGATCATGATCAGGTTCTTGGAGACATAAAGTTATGCATGATCTTAAAGCCTTGATAATTATGTATGAAGTTATGCATGCTATCCTAATACTTCCATATGTTTCCCATACACATAACCATGATGTAACAATGAATTGAAATTCAAAGAGAAAAAAAATCTAGATTTTAACAAGATAATTTGCTAGACTTATACTATGCCAAAAACGTAAAAATGATGTCTTTTAAGTCCAATTTTGATTTTGAAATGCACTTGAATTTGAATAACTAAACTTAATGTGAATGATTTCAGAAAACAAATTTTTTGGAAACTGAAACTAAGATTTTAATGTAGAATCATAGAATGGAAACCGAAGGTTTTTAATGCCCAAAAATTCAAAAAAAACCCAATCAGGGAATCATTTTCCCATGGGTGAATGCATCTCACTTCGATGTTTTGAAAAATCAAATTCTAGAGTTTTGAGTTGATACTTATGCTTTATAGATTGTGGTAGCAAATAGGTAGTTATAGTTTCAAATTTCTAGAAAATTAGATCAAAATGCAAGTGTGAAATGATGCTAAATAACAAGAAAAAGACCTAATTTTAAATGCAATTTTTATTCAATCTTTTGATTTAGATCATGCAATGTTATGAAAATATTCTACAAAATTGGTGAAATTTTTGATTTTTTTTAGATTTTAAAGAATGCAAAAATGCGAACCTAAAACCCTAAATGAGATGCAAAGTAATGAAAGTTATGAACCCTAAATAAGATGCAAATTAATGTAATGCAATGCAAAGTAATGCAAATACTAGATCTAGTGTTTAAATGGACTCCAATTTTTAGAATTGTGATGTACAACATGAGGTTCACCAAAATGAAATATAGACAAATAAGTGTGTTATGTGTGTGTGAATTAATTTGAAATATAGACCTATTTCTCACTATTTCATTAGGAAATGAGATCCACACAAAGAATTGACTAACAACCCTTAGGTGAGTCAACTCAATGAAGGAATCTATTGATTTCCTTATGCTTGAGGACAGGGGTTTCAACATGAAGAACACTTTTGGGAGAAAAACTAAAAATAGAAAATCAACTTAATTATGCCAATTCAAATTTGAAACAACAATATACAACTCAATATTGACAAAAATAGATTTTTTTTTGTAGATCTGAGAAGGTTTGAGTGATGTTTACCAGTCACCAAAAAGAACTTTCAAAAGGTTGTATGGGACTCATTTAGCCATGGGTGAATGGTTCTTTTGTCAAAGATTTCAAACAACTTTCAGGAGCCTTTGATGTCACTTTGTAGTTTCCATTTGATTTAGGTTGTAGTGTTAGAAAGTCAAAAACCAGATCTCTAGGTGAGCTTTGGTGAATTGATGATAACTTTGAAAACTCTTTTGCAACTTTGAAAATGTTTCCAATCTTGCTCTCCAAAAGATCTTCAATCCTTCTTCAACGTAAAATTTGCAACAAAAAGAGGAGAGGAAAAAAATGTTTTATTTTGGTGAATGGGGGTTTTCCTTGGTCAAACACCATTTGGGTAATTAAACCTTGAATTGAAATAATGAAAATGTAAAAGGAATGGTGAATGAAAAAGCTATGTTGCAACTCACCAAACCCTATGAATGGACCTTTGGAAATCTGAAATTTTGGTCTTGATCTTGCATGAAATGCCTTCAATGGATGTGGATCTTGATGCTTGAAATATGACTTTGAATGCTTGCTTGATCTTTGGAACCTACATCACAATGTTAGCTATAAAAACATGCATAATACTTAAGACCTTGACATGATGTTTGAGATCTTGAATGCTGCAAAAAAAATCTTGATAAATCTTCTCTTGAATGCTCTTGATCATAAAAATTGCTCTAGGAAATGCTTGCATGAAAATTGTAGCTTCTTAGGATTTGAATTGATGAAATAACCAAGTTTATTTATAGTTATGCTTCCTTAATTTCTCAAAAATTAAACATTACAAGCCGACATCTGAATTTGAATTTAGAGATTTTAAAATACTATGAAAAATATATTTTCAATTCAAGTTCAAAGAACTAGGGTGGACCAATTCACCCATGGGCATAAAGAAGCCCAATTTTAGCAAGGAGGGCCCAAAAAAATGTGAAAATGTAAAGGGCTACATTTTTGTACACTACAACTACAATGGTATTAAGCTTGGAAACATCATCATTCCCCAAGTATCTCATGGAACTTGAGGAATGACACATAGAGAGTCAAAACAAAGAAAAGATTTTGGGTCAACATGGAGGAGACCTAAATGTCTCAATGCCTTATGTCATTCAAAAAAGGAAAATGCAAGACAAAAGAAAAGATAAAGGTTTATGACATATAGAAGAATGTAGGTACAAATAGAGGAATACACATAAAGACATGTCAAACTGAATGATACAGGCGATCACATTACACACATGCAATCACACAAATGAATATGAAAAGAAAGAAAAATAAAAGACTATCAGAGTACATGTGAGTCAACCTATAGCAGGTCATCTTCATCCCAATCTTGTTCATCATATGTGAAAGTCAGAAAACTAGCCAAAGGGACAATAACAAGTGTTGTACTAGGACAAGGCTTACCTAACCTCTTGCCCAACTAAGTGCAGGACAATGATGAGCCAAGGTAAGTGTTGATGTGGTGCTCATTGTGGTAGGACAATGTTTTTTTATGGTGTAATACATGCAATAGTGAGAATTATAAGATTCTACAACTATTACATGGAACAGAGCAAAGTGCATACAATTGCTATTCTATTATAAAATAATAGGTACTATCTGGAGGATAAAATCCACTCAATATCTTCTTTCAAGCATGAAACTCATCAGTAAGATGACCAAGTGTTCAAAAAAATGCACAATAGTTCATATTTTTACTCTTACCCTTCTTGTTTTCTTTGATAGGAGGCAAGTAAATCAATCCTAGGTAGAGAAGGTGTTCCGTTCTTTGTTCAATTTTTGTTTTGGTGTGCAAAAATAGCAATTCTCTTACTTTATAAGGTTTTTTGCTTGATTGAGGTTTGTTTGAGGGAGGAGGACCTAAGGTGATCCTATCATCCTTGTGAGGGATCGGTTGATCATTAAAAAGGAGGAAACTTGTTTCTTTATAAGATGTGGTGGGTGGAGGATCTTGATATCCTAAACCTTTGGTATCTTCAATTGGGATTTATTCTAGTAATTTGTGGACTTCATGCTCATTGATTATGTCACATCCTTGTTTTCTTAAGATCTTAAAGCCTTTACCATAATTCTCTTCTAAGTTAATGGGTTTATTAGTAACTCAGTTAGTATAAGATGGAAGAGTATCATTAGTTCTCTTGTTACCAAGTTCATTAATGATTGATGGTTGAGGCTTAATTTTTGGTTCAATTTCAAGATGTAAAATGTTGAACATATCAAGTGATGGAATTATGAGTGGTATTAGTTGTTGCATGGATGGGTAAAAGGATGTGTTGTTCTCAAGATTGTCAAGACAATTATGTATGAAGTTACACATGCCATCCTCATCTTCTCCTATGATGTCAACCTCACGAGGAAATTCATTAGGAGTTGATTGAGCATGATTAGGTTCTAGTGCATTAGGGTAATTATGAAACACATGACTTGAGACATCTACCAAAGGCATTAAAGACTTCCATATGTAACTTCCCATAGACATATCCATGATACAATAATGAATTGAAATGCATGGAGATAACAAATATTCAAATTTTAACAAGATAATTTGCTGCTTATACTATGCCAAAAACTTGAAAATGATGTTTTTTAAGTCCAATTTTGATTTTGAAATGCACTTGAATCTGAATAATTTAAAATAATAGAAATTCTGGAAACTGAAACTAAGATTTGAATGTAGAAGCATATAATGGAAACTGGGGATTTTTAATGCCTAGAAATTCAGAAAAATCCCTAATCAGGGACTCATTTTCCCATGGGTGAATGGGTCTCACTTCAGGGTTTGGAAAAATCAAATTATAGAGCTTTGAGTCGATACTTATGTTTTTCAGATTGTGGTTGCAAATAGGTGGTTACAGTTTCAAATTTCTAGAAAATATGATCAAAATGCAAGTGTGAAATGATGCTAAATATTAGGAAAAAAAACCTAATTTGAAATGCAGTTTTTATTCAATTTTTTGATTTAGATAATGCAACATTATGAAAATACTCTACAAAATTGATGAAATCTTCAAATTTTTCAAATTTTAAAGAATGAAAAAATGTGAACCTAAAACCCTAAATGAGATGCAAAGTAATGCAATTTATCAACCCTAAATAAGATGCAAATTATTGTAATGCAATGTAATGCAAAGTAATGAACATCCTATATATAGGGTTTAAATGGACTCCAAGTTTTAGAATTGTGATGTACAACATTAGGTTCACCAAAATAAAATATAGAAAAATAGGTGTGTTGATATGTTTGTGTGAACTAATTTGAAATATAGACCTATTTCTCACTATTTCATTAGGAAATGATATCAACACAAACAATTGACTAACAACCCTTAGGTGAGTAAACTTAGTTTACTAGTCACCAAAAAGGACTTTCAAAAGGCTCTATGGGACTCATTCACTAATGGGAAAATGGTTCTTTTGTTAGAGATTTCAAATTTTTTTTGGGAGCCTCTGATGTCACTTTGTAGCTTCCATTTGATCCAAGTTGCAATGTCAGAAACTCAAAAATTAGATCTCTAGGTGAGCTTCAGTGAATTGATGATAACTTTGACAACATTTTTGCAACTTTGACAACATTTCCAATCTTTCTCTCCAAAAGATCTTCAATCCTTCTTCAACGTAAAATTTGCAACAAAAAAAAGAGAGGAAAATATTGTTTTATTTTGGTGAATGGAGGTTTTCCTTAGTCAAACACCATTTGGGTAATTAAACCTTGAATTGAAATAATGAAAATGCAAAAGGAATGGTGAATGAACAAGCTATGTTGTACCTCACCAAACCATTGAAAATACCTTTGGAAATCTGAAAGGTTGGTCTTGATCTTGCATGAAATGCCTTCAATGGATGTGGATCTTGATGCTTGAAATATGAATTTGCATGCTTGCTTGATCGTTGAAACCTACATCACTATGTTAGCTCCAATAACATGCATAATACTTAAGACCTTGACATGATTCTTGTTATCTTGAATGTTGCAAAAAAATGCTTGATAAATCTTCTATTGAATTCTCTTGATCATAAACATTGCTCTAGGAAATGCTTGCATGAAAACTCTAGCTTCTTAGGATTTGAATTGATGAAATAACCTTGTATTTTTAGTTATGTATCCTTAAGTTCTCAAAAATTAAACATTACAAGCCAACATCCAAATTTGAATTTAGAGATTTTAAAATACTGTGAAAAAAATAATTTCAATTCAAGTTCAAAGAACTAGGGTGGACCCATTCACCCATGGGCGAATGGGTCCCAAGTCCATATTCCTGGAACAAACATTGCTCAAAGTAAAGTGTTATGTGTTGGAATTAATTATTGTCGGGGTTCCCCTTTGGAAAATGTAATTTATTAGGCTTTTCGATGTAAAATAGGGCTTATTAAGGCATAATTAAGTCTAATTTAATTAAGAGGGACCAAAAAAAGTGTGAAAATGTATTAAAGGAGTACATTTTTCTACACTACAAGTATGTGCTTTGGCCAGATTCTTTTACTCATTGGAACAACTACTATTGAGTTGCTTCCCTGATGGCTACACTTCCTACTAAAAGTGTATCGAATTCTTCATCCTTTTGGGTGTATATTTTATAATTCTAGGCTTGAAACCTGCCACAGAATTTGGCCTATGGCCTTGGGGAATAAGCAATCCATACGGGATTCTACTGAGTATAGTTGAATATAATTTAGTTAATTATCTTTTATAAATGTTTAGGTGATCTCTCTATTTCTCTAAGCCCCATTGTTGAATTCCTGAGTATTGGGAGAATCCTTTGTTTCCCAGACTTCCTACATACCAAGCTTCCAAATGTGATCAAGGCATAAAATATGTAGCTCTATTTTCTAGTCTATGTTTTATGTGAACTATTTAAGTGGGTACACAACCCTTTACATGGTTCTTATTCCCTAAATAGTTCATGTACAGTTGCTACCCATGAAGGGAAGCAATGAATAACAAATGGTGTAATGGAACCCCTAAAAATGCTTCATGTTCCGTTTCAAAATTTTGTAAAATTTGGGTGAATCCCTTGTCTTAGTGCTTAGGGTTTTGATTACCATCACTAGTTTTAGGGTTTTATGTTGCTAAAAACCCTTCCAAAATAATCCCTAAGCCTACGTCCTTGGCAATGTTCTAATTCACCATTGACTTCTTATTGCCGGTTTCTAATCATTTAAGTCATGACTTATGCCTTTTGCCTCATTGATAAATCGATCTCTTGATCCTAGTGTTCCTAGTCACTGCCCATTGTCGTATGGAAAATATTATTTTATTAACATTGAAATGTGTCTAAGTTTTGGTCATATCCTAAGTTTAGATTAAATTTTTCCATCGTTGGCTTAAAGTTTAAACCCTTGCACTCATGTCCTTACTCATCATGCGCCTAGTTGGGACCATCTTTTAAGACTAAAAAAATTGGCATATGAAGATCATGGATTTTATGGTGACCATTTGATCATCATGGGTGAATCAAAACCGTTCCTCGTACCCCCTCTCTATCTTATTTTCCATTTAATTCTTCCAACAAGCTGGCGAGCACAAACCACGTGTCTTCTGCATTGGCGGGGCAAATACATTTGAAAGATCTACGGGTGGTATCTAAATAAAATTCATGGTGGTCATTGGTTGATGTGGCTTCATCTTGTCCACTCCTTTCCACCTTGTTCGGTTTTATTTTGTATTAAAAAAATGTCATGGGCTAGTGGCCTATTGACACCTGTTGCTTCATGGAGGGACCCTCTTAGATTTAGAGGTAACAAACACTTTATTAATCAGGGATCGACAGTTGATGGCGGGTTACGTGGGTCAATCTTGACTGCTCCTTGCCATCCCATGAGGGGCCCACTTGTGCCTTTCATTTTTCAGTGGGGAAGCGGGTGATTTCCACATGGATTAATCTAAAGGGCCGAACAAACATTAGTAAAGGGGGAATATTAATAAATTTAGCTGAGAAGTCATGAAAGCTAAATAGTGCCATATTTGAATTATTTTCTTTTGGCACATGTTTAAGATTTGAGAATTTTCTTTGATTAGGGCCGTTATTTCTATTAGATAATGGTACACACGGGAAGGTGATATTGAGTTGAGGTAGGGTATGGGCCGATGGTTCAAGATTAAATCATGACCGCTCCCCATTGTCCTATCGATATGAGTTTCAAGTGGATTAATTCCCATGGGTGAGCGGGAAAACATGACACAATAGGCTTTCTTAAATGCTAAGTGGGTGATTAAGTGTTTAGACAGAGTGGATTTCTATCCACATGGGCTGTTTTGATTGGAAAAAGGTAGCAAGAACATGCAATTAGCTTTTTCATAATCAATTACCTTGATCTTATTTATCTGTCGATCCATCTTGATGGATGATCAATGGCTGAGATTCAAAATTAAGCGACTGATTGTCAACTCACTTGTGCAAGCCTACCTCAAGCATTAATGGTCAACACACTCAAATTGCTCAATAAAATAGGAGTTGGAGGCCATATTTTTCTTCACAATTTACAATCAAAAACAAAGAAATTGAGCTTAAGTTTGCAAAGAAGATGGCGTAAAGTGTCTATGGCGAAAAGGTTGCAAAAGCATTAAAGTTAGTTCATCCCAGGTAAGTTGGTGTCCACATTTTAATGTGTTGACTGAATATCTGTTGGCTAGTCTAGAAAAAATATTGTAGGCTCTATAGGTTTTATTTCCTAGGGTTTGTAGGGGTTGTTTTGGTTGAAGAATTCATGTGGGTTGATAGAATTTGCATGTAGTTGGGAAGTGTTTTTGTCTTGCAAATTTGTGAAGTTTCTTTGTAGCTGTTGCCATTTTCTCTATGAGAATGAGTAAACCAAGTGTGTCTACCCACCTAGTTATAATTTCTATGAGACTTAGCCTACTTGAGTCCCAGGATGATGCACCTGCAAATGAACTCGGCTTTCCAGGAGCTCCTGCAACGCCAAAAGGTAGGAGAAATTCCTGTGGTAAGACTAAGAAGGGTGGTGTAAGGAGAAATTACCACTTGAAGAATAGAATTTTTGTTTGTGACCAGGATGACTCTGGTAAGAAACTGGTTATGTCTTGTGGGAAGAAAATGAACAAGTATCGCAAGGCTTATGATTCTTATATCGGATGACACAACTCTCCCATAGAAGTTTCAGATAGCCCTTCAGGTGATGAAGGAGATATTGACCCAGAGTATGGCCATTACCTTCTTACTCTGGTGCCACAAGAGTATTTTGATGAGGGAGGAGTACTAGCTTCTCTAGTTTAAACAAGAACATAGAGTGGGTGTGCTATTCTAACTCTAAAAAGTTAAAGTAGCACCCTAGTTCTATTTTTATTTTTGATGACACCATTGCCACTATAGTGGACTTGTCCTCTTCAGAAAGTGTATGGTTTTTTTTCTTTGATGCTGACATGGAAACTCCTTTTTTTGGTCTGAAGGAGAGGTGTTGGAAACTATTTCTTCAAGGGAAAATGTTCCTTTTTTGATTAATATGTAAGTTTTTGCCTTGGGTGTTGATAGAGAATCTTCTTTGATCGATGTGGAAAAGGGATTTTGGTGCTACTGTAACAATGAATGATTCATTTTGGAAGGCTGGATGGTCTTCTTCAAAAAACTCTATGGAGTTTTTTCCTTTTCTTTCCCCCCATTTTTCACTCCCATATCTTTATAAATTGGATTTCAGGGCCGGAAACAAAAAAGAAGTTAGTTAGTTGTTTTGGAATTGATCACACAGAGAATTATAAAGGATATTGAACATTTTAGTGTCAAGTCTAGGGTTCAAGTCTACTAATATGTACATGAAGCTGCATGATAGTGATACTGGCATAATAGAATAGAATAATGCAAGTTCAACACCATTTTCTTTGCTATGTACTAGTTTTATAAACTATAAATAATATAATCAAGGGTTATCTTATTTGTCTCTATTGATTTCCAATGGGTATGTGGTTTTATTTTTGTTTATTAATTCAAATAATTGATGTAAATGCTTGAATGGAGCCATAGGTTTATATTAAATTAAGTGCTAGAATGCTAGTAAGAAGTGATGGTTGAGACATAATGTTCAAATACTATAATGCAGTATTCTCAAAGCTTTGAATAAATGTCATTTGTGAAAATTGTTGTCAAATAATGTGGGTATTAGTATTGACTTTGTTCCAAGGATGAGGAAATGGTTTAAGTTAGGTAATCATATTGCATTGTGTTGATTAATTCAGCAACAAACTGTTCATTAAATCAATTTTTTTGAAATGGTTACATTGATATGAGGTTTTACCATTCTCATGCTCTAAATGTGAACTATTATTAAGAAGCAACCAAATTCTTTGATATGTTCTGTTAGTTGAGCCTCTATATGAGAATTATCTATGTGTTGCAATGTTTATTATAAAAATGGTACAAAAATATCACGAGAACATTGTTAGGATTATCCTCTTGGGTTTCATAGAGCCCAAAGTGTAGAAGTAAGGGCCTAAGAATCCTTACTTGTTTGTTCGCCAATCCTTACTTTTCCTTATCATTAGATTCTGGCATATTCATAGGTGAATGGTGAGATTAAGTTTGGTTCCTAAAAAATAACCAATAGATTGGCGACTCTACTAGGGAATGCACTTAGAAATTGGGTTGCATACTATCCTATCAAAGAGTCAAATATTTGCTAGTGAATTTGTCTTTCATGTTTAGCTTTGATATTAGTGAGTTAATTATTTTAAATGTTGCAAGAATTTGTTGTGTTTCCCTTGAAACTTTCAAATGTTATCAAGATGTATCACAATTCTATAAGTATTTTATAATTTCTCACTAGAAATGTGGGTGACAACTCCAAGATCTCTGAACCAGTATGTACTATTTGAGAAAATTAGGTAAAATAGAATGAAAATTTGTTGAGAAAAGATAGGGTAGACTTGAGATCACATGATGAAATACCCTAATGGAAATCTAGAGAGAAAATTTCAAAGAACTCAAGTATTGTCTTGAGAGAGTCAAAGAATTTACTAAATTTGAACATTTGGTTTAGATTTTGAGTAATCAAAACTTGGGAAGGGATATGGTGCAGAAGATTTAAAGGATTCACATGCGATTCTATTGATCAAGGAAGCTTTTAAAGTAAAATCAACTTGTGGAAGAAACTTCATATCATTGAAAGTTTTATTCCTTTGAAGAAGGAGGTGGCGACTCTATGCAAAAAACCTAATGATAGCTTCAGATCTACAAAGTTTTCTAGTCACAAGCATAATTCAAAGGCAGCTGCAACATATCCAAGTATTTCCCTTGTTTTGGTTTTCATATAGCATAAATTTGTGTGAAAACCATGTTGAGTGATTTGGAAATTTTTTGATTCCCTATTGAGTGAATTGAGCACAAATAAAGGGAATGGTAGTGGTAATTCTACATACTTCTAAGGTGTCATTTGATGTTTTTGTATTATGGTAAAGAAGTATACTTATATTTAAAATATTCCCATTAGAAGATCTAAGGCATCTGGATGTAATTAAGCCATGCATTTTGAAGTCATGATTAAATCAAAGAGTAAGTCAGTGAATGATTAATTGTGAGGTTGATATTTGAGGTTGGTAAAGGGGTAAAAGAAAATGTATAATTCCTTTTTATTTCCCCATGGAATGTTAGGTAAGAACATGCAAGGTGTGCAACCTTTGCCATGCCATCAAAGAAATTTCTCTAGTGGTAGATATATGCCATTGAATTTTAGTAGTATTCAAGGTTTCCCAAACCTTGTTCGTAATGATGTTAGGGAACATTTTCCAAGATTCATAGGGCAAGGTTCTGAATTAGATTATAGACATTTGCATATATTTATGGATCTGATGGGAGATTATGAAATAAATCATGAAGATGTTGTCATGAAATTATTTTTTTAATCTTTAAAGGAAGATGCTAGAGACTAGTTTTCATATTTTCCAGTATGTTCTATCTCTTCATGGAACAAGTTCATGGTAGCATTTATAGAACAATGTGGTGAAAGGATTAATCTGAGTTCAATAAGAATTTTTTTTTATGGAAATCCAAAAGGATGAAGATGAATTGGTCCTAGCTTTCAATCTCAGATTTGCAAAGACAATTGGGGATATTCTTGAAACTATGAGACCAAGTGATGAAGAGTGTTTGGCTGTGTATTTGGGTGCATTTGATGAAGCAATGAGTTATTTTTTGAGAGATAAGGAGCCCTTAACCTTACATCATGCATATCAAACTACCATGGACATTAAAAATAACTTGAGGTACTCAATGATGAAGGGTTATATGGCTGCAAGTGTCGGTCATTTTGGCACATCTCATATAAGTAAATTAGATAATAGTAGTAATTGTCATGATAGAGATACTTCTACTATTCTGGTTTGTCCATTATTACCCAAGGTAACTAATGGTGAAATGCAGATTAAACATCAACAAAGTTGAAACAATGATGATCAAATGTATTTTTTTAAAAAACTATCTCATATGAAAAGATATAAGGATGAATCACCATATGACCTATTGGAAAAGTTTTTGGATGCCCTGTTGGAAATTACTAAAAGTATTAGACCAGAAGATGTAGTGTGCATTGACTTATTCTATTAAATTTTTGAGCTAGGATTGAGTACCTTGCCACAAGATTTGAAGACATAGGGTTTTGATCAAATGATTGATTGGATAAGAAATGCTAAGGAAGCCAAGTGTGATTATGCACAAAGTATAGTGTGTCAAGGTGTCAATAGTGGTTGTCCTATCGAAAGGAATCAAAAGGTGACTCAAGTAAGTGAAGAGAGTCTATCAGAGAATAGACATTTGTCTTTTGGTATGGATAATGATTGTAACCAATTCACATGAAGTCTAGGTACAAATCAATACGCCAATAATGAAGATAAAGATGCATTAGCAAGTGTTGTTGATGATTCCTCACAAACTAGTGGTTAAGGTGCTAAAAATGAGAGTTGGAGCATTCACTCTAAACCCTCTGAGCTCAGTGCATATGGTAATGAATTGCCTTGTGATAATGATCATAAGGGAAGTGAGGTATCTAATTATTTTTTGAAGGATATGAGTCTTTTTTATGAGGATAATTTAGAGGCATTTTCTTTGCATAAAGGATGCAATAATATCAATGCTAAAAAAATATTGCCCTTACTAGTGAATGAACAAATTATATGTGAGGTATACCTTGTATGCAATCCAATTATATTAGAAATCGAGTGTTTTAGCATTGTGATTGATGATGAATGTGAAGATAAGAATGTGTGTGTTCAGTAAATTGAGCTTGAGCACATTGCTAAGAATGATGAAAATTGTGGTACTAACCAACAGGATCATGTCCTAGTTGTCCCTAATTGCCTATATGAAGTAGAGATGGAATTTGCTAGTTTTGTAGTAGAAATGGACATGATTTTTTTCAATAAGGAATGTATTGAAGAAGAAAAGGATGAGGAAGCTTGTTCAAATTGTAATGAGAAAATTTTAGATTGTAATGAACCTTTCACATTAGAGTCAGTACACATATCAATTGATGGTGCACAAGAGTGCCCTGTTGCTGACTCTATTAATTCTAAGTTATTTGAGCCATACATTTTGCATTGAGATGGATGATGATTTGAAGAGTAAATCAGAATATGTTACTGAGCTTGAATTGGAAGTATTTTTTGATGCATGGGATGTGATTGACAATAGGGTTTGTAGTGATGACCCTGAGTTGAATATAGGTCAAGCTGTTATGAATGCTGATAGATCATGTTTCCATGGTATTAGAGCATGTGACAATATGTCTGGTATGGAGTTCTCAAGTGAATGTGAATATCAACTTGAAGATATGCCTGTGTACGAACATTTCTTATTCATCACACAAGATAAATTTTTTCCTGGCATGGGACAAAAGATAGGGGATGGGTTTAAGGTTTTATATGAGCCTCTTATGTATTTTGATTCATTAGAGGGGGAATTGCAATGTGACTCCAATAATTCAAGGTATATGCTCATGGGTAAAGATCTTAAGGCAAGTTTTTATGAGGTTTTCTATTCGATATGCAAATTGAAGTTGGCATCAACTCATATGACCTAAATGGTCAAGTGGACTATGAATGTTTCAATTTCTCAATTCAATTGGATTATAAGCCTTTACTGGGGCATGCTAATGAATAGGTGGAGGTCATATATTGCAGAGAGTATGGGTTTCAAGTATTGTCTAATTGCAAGTCTCAGTTAGGCAAAATTCATGATGATAATGGAAAATTTGGACACATGGCAATTATGGTCGATTGTAGTAACCATAAAAAGTTTAGTTGGTGGATAGTTCATGGAAATGTTTTCAGTCTTGGTCTAATATAGACAACATAAAATAAGGTTTTTGATAGGGGGAAATACCTATCCTAAGTTTTGGGGGCCTGAGGCTACCGAGTGAAGTTGAAGCGTGATGAAGTTGCATTTGTAGGTTGAAAGCTTGGATATCGAAAGAGGCTTCTAAGAAAATGGGAAGTGGATCTTTTTGTATAGTCATGTAAATTATGTATATATGGTGTATTCTGGTTTGGTTCTCCTGCCCTGTTCGGGTAGGTCCTGGTTTTGGTTCTTTGTGTTTGGTATGCTTAAACCTGAGCTTCTTAGATCTTGCTCTATTTTGAAGGAATAAACATCCTCAACATGAGCCGCTGATGAAACCCCCAAAAACGCTTCATGTTCCATTTCAAAATTCTACAAAATTTGGGTTAATCCCTTGTCTTGGGGCATAGGGTTTTTATTATCATCACTATTTTTCGGGTTTTATGTTGCTAGAAACCCTTCCTAAATAATCAGTAAGCCTATGTCCTTGCCAATGTCCTAATTTTCCATTGAATTATTACTATTGGTTCCTAGTCATTTAAGTCATGACTTATGCCTTTTGACTCATTGATAAATCGACCCCTTCATCCTAGTGGTCCTAGTCACTGCCTGTTGCCATATGGAAAATATTGTTTTATTAACATGGGTTGAAATATGTCTAAGTTTTGGTCAGATTCTAAGTTTGGATTAAATTTTTCCATTGTTGGCTTAAAGTATAAACCCTTGCACTCATGTCTTTACCCCTTGTGCACCTAGTTGGGACCCTCTTTTAAGACTAATAAATTTGGCATGTGCGGATCTTGGCTTTTATGGTGACCATTCGATCATCATGGGTGAATCACGACCATTCCCTGCACCCCCACTCTATCTTATTTTCCATTTAATTATTCCAGCGGGCTAGTAGGCATAAGCCACGTGTCTCCTACATTGACATGCCCAGTACCTTTGAAAGATCTGTGAGCAATATCTAAATAAAATTGACAATGGTCATTGGGTGATGTGGCTTCATCTTGTCCACTCCCTACCACCCCGTCTAGTTTTATTTTGTATTAAATAAATGTCATGGGCTAGTGGGCTATTAACACCTATTGCTTCATGGAGGGACTCACTTAGCTTTGGAGGTAATGAACACTTTATTTATCAGGGATTGATGGTTGATAGTAGGTTACGTGGGTCGATCCTGATCGCTCCTTGCCATCCTATGAGGATCCCACTTGTGCCTTTAGTTTTTCAGTGGGGAAGTGGGTGATTACCACATGGATTAATCTGAAGGGCTGAAAATACATTAGTAAAGGGGGAATATTAATAAATTTAGACGAGAAAACATGAAGGCTAAATAATGCCATATTTGAATTATTTTCTTTTGTCACGTGTTCAATATTTTAGGATTGTATTTGATTATGACTGTCAATTCTGTTAGATAATGGTACATACAAGAAGGTGATATTGAGTTGAGGTAGGGTATGGGCCAATGGTTTGAGATTAAATCATGACTGCTCCCTGTTGTCCCATCGATATGAGTTGCAAATGGATCATTTCCCATGGGTGAGGAGGAAAATAGGACATGGCATGCTTTCTTAAATGCTAAGTGGGTGATTAAGTGTGTAGACAGAGTGCATGTCTATCCACATGGGATTTTCTGATTGGACAAAGGTAGCAAGCACATGTAATTATCTTTTTCATAATCAATTACCTTGATCTTATTTATCTGTTGATCCATCTCGACAAATGATCAATGACTAAGATTCAAAATTAAACGACTGATTGTCACCTCGCTCACACAAGTCTACCTCGAGCATTAATGGTCAACACACTCAAATTGCTTGATAAAATGGGAGTTGGCGGCCATATTTTTCTTCACAATTTGTAATAAGAAGATGAGAAATTGAGCTTAAGTTCACAAAGAAGATGGCGTAAAGTTTCTGTGATGAAAAGGTTGCAAAGGAATTGAAGTTAGTTCCTCCCGGGTATGTTGGTATCCACATTTTTATGTCTTGACTGAATATTTGTTAGCTAGTCTGGAAAGACTATTGTAGGCTCTACAAGTTTTATTACCTGGGGTTTGCAAGGGTTTTTTTGTTGGAATTGTGTGCTTCAATCCCACAGGCTGAAACTTCTTGTGAGAAATTTTGGTGAGATTGAGGAGAAGTCTAGTCGAACTACTAGTAGATCCTGAACTATCGCTGTGACCTCTCGAATGTCTTGGCGATCGGTATCTGAAACCTTCGGCGTAACCTTGGACTATCGGAATGATGTCTCAGCGACAATAGGAAGTCTTACCGATATCAGCATGACCTTTGGTCTGTCTGGCCGATGTGGTAATCGGCATGACTTGCGCCTATCGATATGAAGTCTTGGTGACTGGGAGATGTCTGGCTGATAGGTTGGTGTCTAGCAGATGTCGGGGAGACCTGTGGTGAAAAGAGTCATCGGTCTAACCCATTTTCTTCGGTAAGAAGTCTTACCGATGTGTGAATGTCTCACCAGTGGGGATACACTTGGAGTCTTTGCGGTAACTCAAAGACTTTGGCGTGAAGTCTTGGTGACAGGAAGATGTCTCACCGATAGAAATATGGAGTCATTGGGGTAACGAAAGGGGTTCGCTATGACCTCTTGGCAATAGCGGTAAGTCTGGCCGACAAAGCTACATGTGATCGGGTGTTTTCGGTGAGACTCCTAGTGAATGGAGTCATTGGAGAAACACGAGGACTTCGGTATGAAGTCTCAGCGAATGTGGAATGTTTGGCCGACGGTCTCCTTCGGTGTGACTCTTGGTGAACACTGAGGTCTTCGAGATGACATGTTGAACTTGGTGTGATGTCTCAGTGAAAGTGATAAGTCTCGCTGATTGTCAGATGCTTCGGTATAACATGAAGAGCTCAGTGTGATGTCTTGGCGAAAGATGATTGTCTCACCAAATGGAATACTCACGTCGGAATGACTTGAAGACTTTGGTATGAAGTCTTGGTGAACTACGGGTGTCTTGCCAATGGAAAAGCTAACATTGATATGACCTTTAAACTTTCGTATGATGTCTCATCGAATGGAAATTTTCTCGCTGATGAGAATGCTAAGGTTGATGTGACTTGAAGACTTCAGTGTAATGTATGGGCGAAGAGCGATCGTCTTGCCGACTGATGAACTCTTTGGAACACCTTGTGATCTTCGGTGTGAGGTCTTGGTGACATGACGAAGTCTTAGCGATAGCTCTCTAGACTCAGTGTAACCTCTTGCCGATGGGGACAACTCTTGGCGATATCGAATGCTGGCTATGTTGGCATCAAGGAGACATGGTTAGTGTCTCACCGACATGACAACACAAGTTGATCGTTGTTGACCGTTTGGATGATTGTCCTACGTGGTGTGACCTAGACGTATTATCTTCTATGCAAGGAAGTGGAAACATCTACGATGCTGAGCTAGATGATTCGATCGTTGTGATCCGACACTTGGAAGCAAACCATTTCACAGAGGCTATAGAGAATGAATGTATAAATGTATGCATTGGATGTTCTGTGTAGGGGGTCTAAGAGCCGAAGAGAAGAAGAGAGAGAGCCGAGTGGCTGGCTGAAAGGCCAAGGCCATGAGGCCAAAGCAAAGGTAGGGTTATGCTGCCAAACTCTCTCCTGTGTACTGAGTGATTAGTTGCTACCAGTTGTATCCAGAATGAACAAGATGTAATCTCTAAAAAGGCTATGAGCCTAAAATTTTATTGTAACCATTTGTTACTAAATAATACAATGGCTCGATCTTTGGAGTGTGGGGTTTTTTGTCTGAAAGGATTTTCCTCACGTAAATCTTTGTGTTATGTTGTTTGTCTCATCTTTCATGTCTGTATTGGTTATGTTAGAGAATCTGTTAATGCATGCTGTTGAATTTACATGTGTTTTTCTCAGAAGGATCAATGTGGGAAATAAACTGTGTCTGTTTCCGCTTTAGGACAGTTGTATGTGTCTTTGAGGCAACCTAATCAAAATGAAAGTTACTGTTACCGAAGGCACTACTGTTCTTAGAGATTTCTCTGAGATGCACCAAATTTTCCTTACATTTTTGTTGTCGAAGAATTCACATGGGTTGATAGAATTTGCATGTAGTTGGGAGGTGTTTTTTTCCTACAAATTTCTGAGGTTTCTTTATAGCTGTTGCCATTTTCTCTGTGAGAATGAGTAAACCTAGTGTGTCTTCCCACCCAGTTAGAAGGTCTAGGACACTTAGTCTACTTGATTCCCAGGATGATGCACCTGCAAATGAACTTGGCTTGCCAAGAGCTCTTGTAATGCCAAAAGGCAGGAGGAATGCTCGTGGTAAGACTAAGAAGGGTGGTGTAAGGAGAAATTACCACCTGATGAATATAATTTTTGTTTGTGACTAGGATGAGTCTAGTAAGAAACTGGTTAAGTCTTGTGGAAAAAAATGAACAAGTATCGCAATGCTTATGATTCTTATATGGGATAACACAACTCTTCCATAGATGTTTTAGATAGCCCTTCGAGTGTTGAAGGAGATACTAACCCAGAGTATGGCCGTTACCTTCTTAATCTGGTGCCACAAGAGGATTCTAATGAGGGAGGAGGACTAGATTCTCTAGGGGTGATCGCACAATACTGGTTTACAATTTTTGGTCAAACTAGACACTGAACTGATTTTTTCTAACTAAATCTTCACTTTCGGGCACCTATAGTGGCTAAACCATGAGGAATTTGAAGATGATGCAAACTAGTGATTTGTGACATTTTGTTTGTAGATTCTAAATATATTTTGTTCAAATTTTTTGGAATCAAATTGCACTTCTTTTTCCATCTCCTTTGAAAACTAGTTTTTTTCAACAAACATGCCATTTTTAAGGAGTGACGCTCACCGTATAACACATAAATTTTTTCCATGAAGGATAAAATTATATATTTTTTGAATTTAGATTTGTAATTATGATATCTAGTGCTTCCAATTACTTTAATAGTGTTTTATTTAATATTTTTTCCTTAATCAAGTTTCAAAGTCAAACCAATTACAATTCAGACATAGGTGGACTCTATAACACAACTTTTTTTGTATGTATTGAAATTCAATTTTTTTTTTGTTGGATCAAAGATTGCAGTATTTGGTACCTCATATTTTTCAATTTTTTTGATAATCTTCTATTTTTCCACATGTCTGAGAACAAAAGATTTTGATTTTGGTGAAAACCTTTTCATTCACCAAAATAAAAATAAATATAATAATGAAATTAAATTTATTTAAAATTATAATTTTTGGGAAGCTTATAATAGGGATTACATACTTACAAAAAAAAAAATTTAAATGAATTCATTTGATCCCCCAAAAGGTAAATCAAAAGTGGTTTTTTATCAGCATTTTGATAGGTGTAAAGGAGACTTTGTTATATGTATGGTTTAAAACTGGTAGGGCTCTATCCAGGGCATTAAGGTAGTACAGTCAAACCCTCTTGATTGGAATGCTAGGCGGGGAAAATTTTAAGGGCCCAAATCTTTATATTTTCTAAAAATATGTGATTTCAGCAAAAATAAATCTCCGGAAATTGTAAACTGGCACATAGGATCACCCGATTTTAGCAAGAACAGAGTAGGCATACAGTTCCCCTAACTCTGAAGAGTTAGAGTAGCACCCTAGTTCTATTTTTCTTTTTGATGACACCATTGCCACTACAACATACTCATCCTCTTCATCAAGTGTATGGTTTTTTGTCTTTGATGTCGACATGAAAACTCTTTTGGGTAACTTGTGAAGGAGAGGTGTTGGACACTGTTGCTTTGAGGGAAAATGTGCCTTTTCCAATTAATATGTAATTTTT
This sequence comes from Sequoia sempervirens, assembly GCA_007258455.2. Classification (NCBI taxonomy): domain Eukaryota; kingdom Viridiplantae; phylum Streptophyta; class Pinopsida; order Cupressales; family Cupressaceae; genus Sequoia; species Sequoia sempervirens. The sequence continues at coordinate 339,215,683 of VDFB02281492.1, forward strand.
TTCCTTGGGTGTTGATGGATAATATTCTTTGATTGACATGGAAAAGGGATTTTGGTGCTACTGCAACAATGAATGATTCCTTTTGGAATGCTGGTTGGTCTTCTTCAAAAAACTTTATGGAGTTTTGTCTTTTTCTTTCCCCCCATTTTGCAATGAGTAAATTTAACTGTCTTGGGAATCTCTAAAATTAAAGTGAAATTAACTATCAAATGCAAATGTGATTATAATTGTAATTTAGACTAATGTTTTTTACTCCCATATCTTTATAAATGGGATTTCAGGGTCAACAATGAAAAAAAAGTCAGTCGGTTGTTTTGGAACTAATCACACAAGGAATTGTAAAGGATATTGAACATTTTAGTGTCATGTCTAGGGTTCGAGTTTGCTAATATGTACATGAAGTTGTGATAGTGATACTAGCATAATAGAACAAAATAGTGCAAGTTCAACACCATTTTCTCTCCTATGTACTAGTTTTATAAACTATAAATAATATAATCAAGGGTTATCTTATTTTTCTCTATTGATTTCCAATGGGTGTATGGTTTTATTTTTGCTTATTAATTCAAAGAATTGATGTAAATACTTGAATAGAGCCATAGGTTTATATTAAATTAAGTGCTAGGATGCTAGTAAGAAGTGATGGTTGAGACATAATGTTGAAATAGTGCAATGCAATATTCTCCAAGCTTTTAATAAATGCCATGTGTGAAAATTGCTATCAAATTATGTGGGTATTAGTATTGAATCTATTCCAAGGATGAGGAACTAGTTTAAGTGAAGTAATTTCATATTGCATTGTGTTGATTAATTCAACAACAAACCATTCATTAAATCAAATTCTTTGAAATAGTTACAATGTCTGAGGTTCTACCATTCTCATGCTTTGAATGTGAATTATTATTAAGAAGTAGCCAACTTCTTTGATATGTTCTATTAGTTGAGCCTCTATATGAGAATTATCTATGTGTTGCAATGCTCATGATAAAAATGGCACAAGAATATCATGAGAACATTGTTAGGATTACCTTCCTGGGTTTCATAGATCCCGAAGTGTAGAAGTAAGGGCCTAAGAATCCTTACTTGTTTGTTGGAAAATCTTTGCCTTTACTTATCATTGGATTCTAGCAGATTCATAGGTGAATGGTGAGATTAAGTTTGGTTCCTAAAAGTAACCAACATGGTCAACTTGAAAATTGTTTGTTTACCTAATAAAATTCATCTAACCTATTTGCTAATAATATTCGTCACCCTTGACCTATTTAAATAATTTCATAAAAATCAACATATATCAATATAATATAAATTTAAATTGAATTACATTTCCATTTTATAAAATTTCTACTTTGGTTTTCTAGGTTGTCACTAGCAGATTTGATTTACTTTCTTTTTGGTATCTTTTTAGATTATCTATCTAGAGGGGATTTACCTCCCTTTGTATTTAATCAATCAATGTCCTTTATTTATGCCCAGTAATTTATATGGACGATTGCACAGATGTTGTTATTGTATCTATGATAGGCTATAGATGCAGTTGCTCAAGCACAACAACATTACCTATATATGAGGAACCATTAATACCAAATTTTGTTGGCTTTATTTTCCTTTCTTTGATTAGGTTTCAAAGCTATATCTAACATAATTAAATATTTATAAGGAAAAAACATTATAAGAATCTAAAATTCATAATGCATGACAATGTTAACAAAATTCATTGAGGGTATAGCTAGGTGATGGGGGGTGTGTGGTTTTCCATTAGGTGGGTTGTCTTTTTTCTGTTGTTCTGTTGTCTATGTTCTAGATATTATATGTTGTTACTAATTTTTATTTTTTGATCTAAACTTTGGCCCTTGTGGTCTGGCTCGTGTTAAGGGTACCACACCTTATAAATGCAGCTTAATTATCAAAAACAACATTTATTAAAGGATAATACCCAAGATAATTTAATAAATTAACAAACATTGGTCAAGAATTTATAATAAGTTTCTAATCTAAAATAATCTAAGTACCAAAGAAGGATTCCATCTTAACCATTTATTGAATAAATAAATAACTAAATAATATCCACTCATAAAAAGAATTACTGGATGCCACATAATAAAGTGAGTAATTATTGTTAAATACTTGCATTAATCTTCTTTTTATTTGATGGGTTCTTTCTTCTTATCTTTCAAACCGTTTTAATGTTGTTGCAAGGGTTTGAGTATTTGTTAGCCAAATATTAGGAGAAGGCTTCTTTTTGAGAGTTATTCTTGGTACATAGGTAAATTTTGTTCTTCCATATCTGTTTCTTTATATCTTATTATAATATCTTCTAATATATCTTAAAGTGCAAGAAAAAGGTGATGGCACCCACCCCCTTGTAGGTGCCTAAAAACTCACTTTAAATCAAGCAAACATGTGGAAAAGGAGAGGTTGTGTTGCTATAAGAAACTCACACAACCTCTGTAGAGGTTTAGACATGTTATTCAAGCCAAATAACAAGTTTAAGAGGCATAAAATAAGTTGTAGTTGCAAAAACTAAATTGCTATAAAAAACAAAATGTTGCCGTGGGTACCCACAACATTGATTGTAGGTGACTATTTGGAATTTCAACAATGTAAAATGCTTAAAAATTGCACATAACAACCTATAATTTCACAACAATGAGTTATAACAAAGAAACACATAAACACACACTCAGTGGCAATAGCTACGAAGGAAAAATATTATATTAACTTAAAAGTTCAATTTTACACAAATATCCATGCATTTACATAATATTTGTTGGATAGAGAATTCTCTACTAGTCCTCGTTCATTCTCTTTTTCCTCCTGCTGTTTGCTATAGTTCTCTTTGAAAAATTCAAAACATTCCTTCCACTGTCCTCCAATATTCCTCGTGTCCTCTTCTATCCTCAATTTTTGTTCTATTTTTTTTTTTCTATTCTATCCTCTATTTTTTGTTCTATTTTTCTTCTCCCAACTACCAAAATCTAGAAGCTTCTCCTCCAAAAATCTCCAAAATCCCACCTAAACACCTCCAGTGTCCAAATTTTGTATTAATTTCTCCACCAACCAACTTTTTGACTTCAAAATGTCCCGCCCAACTACCCCTTTTCAATTATTCCTTAATGATACTCATTAAAAGAGCATACAATGGGTAGTTGCTGCCCTTGTAACCAAAAAAATCTAAATTTTAAATTTTGTACCTCTAATCTACTTCACATGGCAATAGCTGTAAAAGTAAATATATATTATAAAATCAAAATGTTGCTCCTGCATCAAACTATTAGGCTAGAAAGATTTGTGAGATCCTCCTCACTGTGTAAAGCTCTATGTTGTTGTAGGTTAAAGGTCCTGTTGTTGTGCAGGTCAACAACCCTATCATTTTGTGCTAACTGGAGTGTTTCCAGCTTTATTGGGCTTAACCATGTTACATCCTCCATTTTCCTACCCTTGCATTTCACCAAATATTAATTGTACTATTTTCCCCTTGTCTTTATAACAACTCTAGAATCTAAAATATCCTCAATTTTCTCTTGTTCTTTCTTAGGTAGCTGCTCCTTCCATATTTCTGGTAATTCTTTCTCTTTTTCTTGCTGTTGTGATGTCTCTCCGTCATGGTAAGTATATAAATTTGAAACATTAAAGGTGGGTGAGATTTCCAAACCTTTAGGAAACTCCAACTCGTAGGCATTTGGTGAAAACTTCTTGATGATCTTGCACGGTCCAATCTTCTTCCACTTGAGTTTGTTGTAGGCTTGGATGGGAAATCTTTCCTTTCGTAGCTATGCCAATACCATATCTCCAACTTCAAAATTTTTCTCCCTTCTCTTCAAATTAGCTTTCTCTTTATATTGTTGGCTGCTCCAATTGAGTTTTTCTCTCACTTGATGCAAATCTTGAATATAATTGGAAAACCATTCTCCTTCAACACTTCTCTTGTATCCCTCAGTATTTGTAAGCTCCCTTAGTTTTGAAATACCTCTAGGACTATGCCCATAAACAATCTGAAAAGAAGTCTTACCTATAATTTTGTTGACTAAATCATTATATGCAAACTTAGCTTGAGGCAATATCAAATTCCATTGCTTAGGCTTGCCACCAACTAAACATCTTAGCAAATTCCCTAAGCTCTGATTGAAAACTTTAGTCTGTCCATCTCTTTGAAGATGATATGTAGAACTAAACTTTAAATTAGTCCCTAATTTCTTTCATAGTGTCCTCCAAAAATGTCCTACAAACTTTGTATCACAATCTGAAACTATACTTCTTGGTAAACCATGTAATCTAACAACCCTTGTAAAGAAAAATTTGGATACATGTGTTGCATATTCCATCTTTTTGCATGCTATAAAGTGAGCCATTTTGGAAAATCTATCAACAACCACAAAAATAGAATCCTTACCTCACTGTGTTCTTGGTAATCCAAGCACAAAATCTATGCTCACATCTTCCCACAACTTCTTTAGTATGGGTAATGGTTGATATAAGCCTACATTTTGACTCCCTCCTTTGGCATATTGAAAAACTTGACATCCTTGCAAAATTTTTCTTATTTCTGCCCTCATATTTGGCCAAAAATATCTTTCACTAAGTTGTGCCATTGTTTTATTCGCTTCAAAATGTCCATCTAAACCACCACAATGTTTTTCTCTTATTAAATTCAGCCTCATTGATCTTGGAGGTATGCAAAGTTGTCCTTTGAACAACAGTCCATCTTGTATAAAATAATCCATCCAAGGTGTCCCAACAACCCTAGTAGGCTCCATACATGCTATCTATGCATCCTTAAAGTCTAAATCATCCTTATACAACTCTTTCATAGCATCAAATCCAACTACTTCAACTCTCATTTCAACCAACAATGCTACTCTTCTACTTAATGCATCTGCCACTTTGTTTGAACTCCCACTTCTATGCTTGAGAACAAAAATGTATCCTTGTAGGAATTCAACCCAATTCATATGCCTTTGGTTCAACTTGGTTTGACTATTAATGAATTGCAAAGCATGATGATCCATGTAGAGAATAAACTCCTTTGGAAGCAAATAATGATGAGACTTCTTCAAAGCTTGCACAATAGCGTAAAATTCTTTGTCATAAACTGCATACCTCTTCTTGGCATCATTAAGCTTAACTAAAATATGCAATAGGTCTGCCTTCTTGACTTAAAATTGCTCCTATGGCTATCCCACTTGCAGCACAATCCACTTGAAACACCTTTTCAAAATCAGGCAATGCTAATATTGATTCTTTAGTGACTTTCTTCTTCAAAATATCAAAAAATTTATTTGCTACTACTATCCAATTAAACTCTTTCTTATCTCCCCTTATAGTTTTAGTTATGGGTGCACATATCCCACTAAAATTTTGAATAAATATGCGATAGAAACTTGCTAAACCATGAATGCTTCTAACATCATGTATACTCCTAGGTGTTGGCCATTCCATAATAGCACACACCTTTTTGGATCCATTTGAAGCACTTGTGGTGATATGACATATCCCAAATAAACCAATTTCTCCTTCATAAAACTACACTTTTTCAAGTTCACCAATAACCTTTCTTCCTTGATACTTTGTAAAAATTGTCTAATATGCAATAAATTCTCTTCTTTGTTGCCGCTAAAAATTAAAATGTCATCAAGATAAACAATCGCAAACTTCCCTCAAAATGGTTTCAATACTACATTCATTAACCTCATAAATGTGCTAGGCACATTTTTTAACCCAAAGGGCATTACTAACCACTCATACAAACCCTCTTTGGTGTTAAAAGTAGTCTTGCACTCATCACCCTCTCTTATCCTAATTTGATGATACCCACTCTTTAAATCAATATTTTAAAAATACCTAGCCTTTCCCAAACAATCCATGAGATCATGGGTAAGTGCAGGATCATCATGGAAAAAACATGCCCTTAAGTGGCAAAAAATTCAGAAAAATCAGAGTTAGGCAACTTGACATAAAAATTTGAATAAGTTATCTATATTATTTAAAAAATATGTAAGAATAGAATTTGTAGAAAATTGAATGTAGTTTCTAAACTACTAGGTTTGTTTAAAAAAATAAAATCTATTTGGTGAAAATTTAAAATTTCAATGCAGTGGTACTTAAATTTCAGGGAAAAAATAAGAAGTAGGTGTCTGTCTGACCACCCTAACGACAATAAAATGATAATATTTTTTTAATAATATTTTAGATATAAGTAGAGGACTCATGCTCCAATGTGATGCATATTTTTTGTATTTTTTTTCCAAGTAAATAATTAATTATGATTTTTTTATTACAACTTTTTTTAAAATATAAAAGCTAGTATGTCTGACCACCTTAACTTGGTCAAAAATTCATGAAACTCAATTTTTCTTTTTTTAATCCTATAGTATGTGAAGCATAGAATGTGATGCATGTTTTAGATTCAAAAAATGTGATACCGTTTGAAAGCAATAGATGTTTTTCAATCAGCCTATCAATTAGGACTTTAGTCGTAATTTGAATAGAAAATGACTAATAATTACTTATTAAATTCAAAGTAAAGCATAATTTATATCGGTGGAAAGCTGAGAATATCCTTTAAAAACCCTTTTCATTTCATCAATTTTGGGTAAAAAATAGTCATTAGCCACATACCCATCATATTGCCACTTTTTGGCCCATCATGATCCTGCACATACCCTCATCCATTCTTGGTAAAGGAAAATGATACCTTATTGTTATTTTTTTGATGGCTCTTGAGTCCATGCACATTCTCCATTCACCATCCTTCTTTGGTGCTAACACAGTTGGTACCATGCATGTGCTAAGGCTCTCTCTAATTAGTCCTCTTTCCAATAATTTTTGCACTTGTTTGTTCAAGTCTTCATTTTCTGCAGGTGTTAACCTATATACCGCCTTGTTGGGTAAAATTTCCACTGGAATCAAATCAATGTGATGGTTGATGCTCCTCATAAGTGGTAGTCCTTCTAGTAAATCCTTGGACATAATTTCATCAAACTCTTCAAGCATCTCCTTTACTTCTAAAGGCATGTCATTGCTGTCCTTTGTTGCATCTACCTATAGCTCCTTGGGAAGTGCTGCAAAACATAGTTTTCCCCTTTAACCTCTTTCAAGAATTGCTTCCCTGTCACTAGCAGAATTCTTGGACCACTTTCCACCTCTTCTTCCTTGGTTGCCAATGGTGTAAGAGCATGTTTTCTTCCATTTTTTTCCAATGTGTAAGTGTTTTCTCTTCCATTATGGATTTCATTTTTATCAAACTTCCACAGCCTCCCTAAGAGTAAGTGACATACATCCATGGGAATGATGTCACACCACACCTCATCTTCATAAGTGCCTATTCAAAAATTCATAAGGAATTTCTAATCAACCATGACTTGGAGCCCTTTTTGCAACCATGAAACCTTGTAAGGGGTAGGGTGAGCTATCCTTTTTAACCCCAACTTGTTCACCATTTCCACTGAAACTAAATTATCAGTGCTACCACTATCTATGATAACATTGTAGCATTTTCCACCTAATTTACATATTGTTCTAAATATTTTTCTCTTTGGGAAAGTTCATCTTCTTTCTTAACTGGTTTCAGTAGTGTCCTCTTCATCATAAGTTCTCCTTTCTTAGGTTCATCTAGTTGACTAACATACCATATAGATTCATTATCATGCTTTGCTACATGAGCCCTTGCTACCCCTATCCTCTTTGATCCTTTTGGTTTGCATTGTGGGTATTCATAAAACCTATGGCTTGGCTGTCCACAATTAAAACATGTGCCTTGGAAGCCTCTACCTTGGCCTTTTCCATTTCCACCTCTTCCTCTCATTGGGTATAGTCTTGACCTTGTTTCATCTTTCTCCTTTTGAATCTTTGAAGGACTAGCCTCCTTGCCACATGACTGTAATTTTTTTGTTGTTGCACTTTACCTTTTTTGAATCCACCTTTTTTTTTGTTTTTTCCTTGCTTTCTTGCCAATTTCTCTTTAGCCTTTAGAGAATATTGATAAGCTACTTCCACATTTTGTAGCCTTATCATGCTCAAATCATCTTGAATATTCAACCTCAATCCATTAATATATCTTGCTACTTTTTCATGGTCTAATTCATTATGACTAGATTTGATGGAAATTTTATAAAACTCTTCATAGTCCTTCACACTTTTAACTCTGTTTTAAATTCTGTAACTTCTTGAGAAGTTCGAGCTGGAAATCTCTAGGAATAAATTTAGTCTTCATCTTGCTTACCATTTGATCCCATCTTGTGATCTTATCTCTCCCATTTCTCCTTCTTTCAGCCTGCACCTATTTCCACTAGAGTGTTGCATGACCTTTCAACCTTGTTTGGGAAACCTTTACTCTTTTGGGGTCCTCTACTTCATCATACTCAAAGTATTCCTCTATCTCTGTTATCTAGTCAATTATTTCATCTTGTTCTAGACTTATTGAGAAGCTTGGTAACTCTACCCTTGTTCCTTTCCCAATATTGGAAATATCTCTTATAAGTCTTCTTTCACCCACATCCATATCTCCATCTGCATTGTCACCATCTTGTTCAACCATCTATGCTCCTCCATCATCTTCACTGCCACTTTCTTCATGTACTCTACCTCTTCTCATTGCACCTTTTAATGCATTCATTCTTTCTTACATCCCCCTTAGGGTTTCCAAAATCTGATCTATTCTTTCTGCTACTTCTACAACTACAACCTTTTCTATCCTTCTCCTTGGAGGCATCCCATTGCTCTAAATCTCCTTCTTACTATAGTCTTCCTTGCTGCAATATCCCTTGCTGTAGTGACACACCCATAATTCACACAAAAAATGGATTAATATAACCCCAATCTTAGACCACTAGCCTTCTTCCTAGAGTTGTAGTTGTGCTCTGATACCACGTTGATGACAACCACCCCCTTCCAGGCACCTAAATATTCACTTTAAATACAAAAAATAGGTGGAAAAGGAGAGAATGTGTTGGTTTAAGCAAATCACACAACCTATATAGAGGTTTAGACAAATTATTCAAGCCAAATAACAAGTTTAAGAGGCATAAAATAAGTTGCAGTTGCACAAACTAACTTGCTGTCAAAAATAGACTATTGCTGTGGGTACTTGCAACGCTGGCTGTAGGTGACTATTTGAAATTGCAGTAATGTAAAATCCTTAAAACTTGCATAGAACAACCTATACTTCAAGAACAATGAGTTATAATAAAGAAACACATAAACACACACTCAGAGGCAATAGCTATGAAGGAACAATATTATATTAACTTAAAAGTTTAATTTTAGACACACATATCCATGCATTTACATAATATTTGTTGGACAAAGCATTATTTGTTGGATAGAGCATTATCTGCTAGTCCCCTTTCATTCTCTTTGTCTTCCCACTTTTTGCTATAGTCCTCTTTGAAAACTTTAAAACATTCCTTTTGCTGTCCTCCAATATTCCCCGTGTCCTCTTCTATTCTCCTCTATTTTTTCTGTTTTATTTTGTTTTTTTTTTGTTCTATCCTCTTTTTCTTTTGTTGTTCTATTCTTCTTCTCCCAACTACCAAAATATGGAAGCTTCTCCTCCAAAAATCTCCAAAATCTTGCCTAAACACCTCCAATGTCCAAATTTTGCATTAATTTCTCCAACAACCAACTTTTTGACCTCAAAAATTCTTGTCCAACTACCCTTTTTCATTTCTTCCTTATATTGCTACTCATTAAATGAGCATACGATGGGTAGTTGCTTCTCTTTTAACCAACAAAATTTAAAATTTAAATTTTGTACCTCTAATCTACTTCACATGGCAATAGCTGGAAAAGTAATTATATATTATAAAATCAAAATGATGCTCTTGCATCAAAAGTTTTTACATTATTTTGGGAAAGTTTTATGATTAGCTAAGCTTGTTCACCTAATTTTTTAGATGATTTACCAAGATCCCTAGAGTTTCTTTTTCCTAGTTTAAGATTACTAAAAATTCACCATTCTTCAAAATCTCAATTAATAAGTTAGTTTGATAGTCAAACCCTTTTGGGATTTCTATTATTTTGAATACTTAAAGAAAGTAACAATTCTAAATTACTCCCCTTTTATCTAAATGATAACAACTTGATCATCACATTGAGAGTAAATGAAAATCAATTTAAATAAAAAAATATTTAAGATAATAATTCTATTATTTAAATAAAGATTGTATTAATCAAATGAACAATTCATAATTATCAATTTCTATGCTCGTCAAAATGGATACCCAAAATTTGGTATAATTTTGGAGATAACAACTGATTAAAAACCATGATATAACTATTTAGTATTACCAACGATACACATAGCTTATATTAATTCATTGATCAAGACTTACATTTTTTTGTTTGATAACTATTCATAAGGAATATCTTTTAAATGTAAATTAATTTAACTAAGAATAGTAATATTTCTTCTACTGATTTGGTTCAAGAGGTATTTGGCAATAGTTATGATTAACCAATTTTCATGTGATAATATCATTAATAGTCCAACAATAGACATCACTCAATATTTTATTTTTACCTAAGTGATCATACATTGAATAATAATCTTGAGGAGGTATCAGATTGGTTTCCAAATGGACTAGGTATAAGACATTTAATTTGGATTAGAATTTTTCACGCTACACTCAATATACTCTTAAATAAGACAAAATTTTAATTTCATAAATTAATCTGAATTAAATACACTTCAATAGTTAATGAATTACAACATTGTACATTTGACCACTTGTTTGAAGACCAAAATTGGCATTTGATTTTTCTAGGTATAAAGTTTACGAAATAGCCCTATTGTAATGTTCATTTGAAGGCATGTGGTAACTTGGTTTTACAAGAAAATTTATATGAATAAATGATGATAGAATTTCTAAAGGAAATATGTTGTTAGACCTAAGGATTATCACAATTTTAGATTATACATAAAAAGAGTTTGGTATACAAGGATTAGAGACTCTATACCATTTAAAATTCTCAAGACAATAGTCAATTCTTGCGCTCAGAACAACAACCTAGTATGAGCTAAAACTAGACATTAAAACTATAATTTGAGGAAAAACAATAAGCGGCCTCTTCAAATTAAATAACTTTCAATGGCCATTCAACACACTATCATTTCCCACAACAACTATAAAGAAAATAACACGATCTAAAACAATGTATGGAATAGTGTGTAGATTATTTTTGGAAGAAGAAGGTGTCTCAACCTTTGACTTTTCTAGAATATAAATATTGCCAATTTTCTCACTTTGTTTTGTGTGCTACAACTTGCAATTTCTATTTGGATGAGAAGTCAAGTTGGAAAGTTGATTTTACAGGTGAAGTTGTACATAAATGTTTTTTCTATTTCCATGTTGAGTTTACATGGAATGCTATTTTTTGAGGTGCAAATATTTCTGCAAGTGTAGATTTTGCAGTGTAGCATGTGGTGAGAATTGGAAACTTACTGTTGTGTGTCTACAATGTTTTTTGCACTTTCCATGTTGTACGTTTAGTCTTTGGAAGTTGTTTTCAAAATGTTTAATTTATGTATTGTAAGCTCTTATATATTGAGCACTTTTATTTTGGAGTTGTGTGTTGTTATTTTGTTGAAGTATCATTATGCTATCAAAATTATTCTAGAATTGAGAAGTGTGAAGACTCCTACAAGAGCATAGCTTTGTGATTATATTGTAACTAATTAATTGTTGTTGAATAATATAGTTGATCCATGTTTTGGAGTGTGGGGTTTTTCTCCCGAAAGGGTTTTCCCCACATGAAATTTTATGTTATGAGAATTCTTTGTTTATCTATTTATGATATGTATGTGCATCTAAATTTGTAACAATTAAAGGTGTTTAAGAAATTTTTGCAACTGTCTCCTTCTTAGATTAGTGTAGGAATTTGCTTCCTCCTACCTAGCTTCCTTTCAGTTGGTATCAGAGCCTAGCTAGCTTTGATTCTATTGTTGGGTTTGAAGGGTTTTTTGAGCTAATCTTTGTTTCAATGGGAGTTTTGTAGAAGAATAGTTTGTGACCTTGTTGCAGGAAAAAGATGGCAAGCACATCTAGTAGAACCAAAATGGATAAGTTTAACAGTGCAAACTTCGAGCGTTGGAACTACGACAAATTTGTTGAAAATTGAGGTGTTTATGTAGCTTAATAATTTGTAAAACTTTATGATTGCTGATCTAAATATGTATTCTTTGTTACAAATTATTTGTGGGTGATTATCTGATTAATTCATTTTATCTTTTGTAGAATGAAGGAAAAATGTTGTAGAAGAATTAGATAGGATATTAGAAGATACACAACATATACCGTAGAGAAACCCTTTTGAGAAAAACTCCACCAAGAATCAATGTATTATTTAATCTCTAAACTAGATTACAATAATTTTAATCCTTGCTTGAGAATGCTTCTTTTTCCTTCATTAAATCTTCTTCACAACCTACAATAAAACTGATAATAACCCTCTTCAACTTGCTTGAGATAAATAGGCAATAATCAACTTTGTAAACTCCAAAGAATTACAATTACAAAGCTCAATCCATATCTCACAAAAGGTACTCCTATCTCTTGCAAGTAGAGTTCTACCGTGAAGAACAATGCCAAAACATGTGCTTCATCCATTTGGGCATCCCATTTGACTAAAGTCACAACTGAACCTTGATTCCGTAGATATCTTCAAGGCTTATCCTCAAAGTAGGGGCCCGAGAATGGGCCCACTTAACTCAGCCTTCTGAAATATATATCTTAGCATGCAAAAGAGTTAACTCCAAGAAGCCAACTTGGGCACCCAAGGTGGGTCCAAGTCATTTTTTGTTAACTAAAACATATATTTTCACCATTCATGCAAGAGTGGTCATCCCCTGTTAACTGAAGGTAGTCATCTGTTATCTATCATGCAGCTCAAGTCATTATTCATGCATTCCAAGTTAACTAAAGTCAACTAGTATTCAACAAAATCTAATTGAAGATAACTGAAACATAACTGAACTCAACTGAATTGAGCTGAAGTGAACTAAAGTGAGCTGAACGAAACTAAACTGATTCTGAATTGAATTGAATTGAATTGAATTGAACTGAACTGAATTGATCTAAACTGAACTGAACTAATTTGAATTGAACTGAACTGAACTTCATGCATGTAAACAACAATCCCTAACTCCTAGGATCTTTACATGCATTCATAAGTGTTATATTTTACTCCAAACAGTTAACTCAACTTAAGGTGAGTGTCACCTTCCATGTGGGCACCCCATGTGCCCCTATTATTTAAGAACTCATATTGGATGCCCTCACATGCTCCTAACATTTAGAATTAATTACAAATGTCAATTAACATGATTATTTCATTCAATATTAATCTCTTTCCAATCCTAGTGTTGGGGAACACTTTCCAAGGAATTAGGAGATACATGAAATAAATAATGTTTAGGATTGCAATTAAATGGCATCCTCTTTCTAACAAAATTTGGTCATTTCAAAAAAGAGTGCAAGGAAGAGAAAAAGAAGAAATAAAAAAATAGTTTCTTAAATTTCAACTTTGATAAATCCTCTCAAGATGACACAAATGTATTTGTCACAGCTTTGACAACACATGCATCAAAAGATGTGTGGTTGATAGACTCGAGTACTTCTTTGCACATGACCTCTCACAAAGGTTGGTTTTTGAAGTATGAATAATATGATGGTGGGAAGGTGTATCTAGGTGATGACTCTCACCTAAAGATCATTGGTCATGGAAGAATAAAAATCAGATTCACTAATGGAGGAGTAAAGGAGATTGATGGTGTATTGCATATCCTAGGTTTGGCACTAAACTTGCTTTCTATGAGTAAATTGAATGATACAAGAGTGCAAGTTTTTTTCTCGAGTGGAGGATGCAAGATGATGAGAGGAGCTATGGTGTTGGCTAAGGATGTTTGGATTGGTACCTTGTTCAAGCTGGATGCATGCATGGTTTAGTGTAATAGTTCTTCTGAAAAACCAAAGAAGAAATATTTGTATTCTTCATCCTCACCATCAGATCAAGTAGAAAAATCTATAGAAACTACATTTCATGGTCATGCATTTTGGGTACCTAAGAGTGCTAATTCCTTGAAAATGAAGCTTCCTACAAAGAAGACAATGCTATGGCATCAACGACTTGGTCACATTGGTGAGAAGGGTATTAGAGCCCTGAAATCTAAGAGCCTTGTTGAAGGCCTTGATGATTGTAATCTTGAGTTCGAATTTTGTGAACATTATGTTTATGGTCAACCACACTATGTTACTTTTCTCTCTAGTTCTCACAAGTCTTCTAGGGTTTTGGACTATGTTCATGTAGATTTATTTGGTCCTGTGAATGTTAATTCGATGTCAAAATCTATATATATTATTTTTTTCATAGATGATTACAACACAAGGAAATTCACTTATTTTCTTAGAATAAAAGTTGAAGTCTTTAGTCGATTTAAGGAGTTTAAAGCCTTGGAAGAAAATTAGACTAGTAAAAAGATTAAATGTTTGAGGATTGACAATGGCGATGAGTTTTATTTAGCAGATTTTGACAAGTTCTATAAAGAGCATGGGATTGAGAGACATAAGACAACTCCATACACCTCACAACAAAATGGAGTTGCAGAGAGGATGAACAAGATGTTGATGGAGAGGGCTAGGAGTGTGCTGAGTGGTGCTGGCCTTGAGTAGAAGTTTTGGGCTGAAGTAGTAACCACTACATGTTATTTAATCAACAGATCTCCTACATAAGCTCTTGTTGATAAGAAACCCATGGAGGCATTGTCTGGTAAAAATACTTCAAAGAGACATCTCAAAGTATTTGGTTGTCAAGCTTATGCTCATGTTCCAATTGAGAAGAGGTCTAAGTAGGAGAACAAAGCAGTTAAATGTATCTTCAATATCGGCTATGGTTTCAGTGTGAAGGGGTAGAAGCTTTGGGATCCAATGGCCCAAAAGGTTCTCTATAACAGCTGAGTGTGATTTTTCAAGATATGAAACCTTCCACAATTGAGATACAACCAAAGAAAGAGGAGAAACAAAAGGAGGTAGTTCAAGTTCCACTTACTCCAATGAACCTAAAGAACTACATACGCTTGTTGAACCTAGTGATGAGGAGAGTTTGAGAAGCTCTAAAAGTTTTGAAGGAGAAGAAGAACCTTAACCTCAAAAATTCAGGAGGTCTACCAAAGATATGTGGCAAATTGATAGGTTTGGATATTCACCTAAAAGATTTGGTTATTTTTTGTTGGATTCCAGTTGTATTATATCCTTGATTGCTAACACCGATGAGCCTAGGACTGTTAGAGAGGCTATGGGTATGAGTGATGCAAATTCCTAGATGAAAGCTATGGATGAAGAAATGGATGCATTGAAGAAAAATGATAAATGGGATCTGGTACCTTTGCCTGAAAGATAGAAACTTGTTGGATGTAAATGGGTATTCAAAAGAAAATTTGGTCTAGATGGTAGTGGTGAGAAGCATAAGGCACGATTGATCACTAAGAGATATTCTTAGGTGGAGGTAATTGACTGTGGTGAGATTTTCTCTCTTGTTGCAAAACTAACATCTATCTGATTCTTTTTATCACTTACAACATCGTATGATCTAGAAGTTGAACAGATGGATGTGAAGACAACATTCCTTCATCGTGACTTGGAGCAAGAGATTTATCTGTCACAACTAGAGAATTTCATGGTTAAAGGTAAAGAAATATGGTTTTCAAGTTGAAAAATTCTTTGTATGGTCTTAAGCAGTCTCCTAGAATGTGGTACCAAAAGTTCGATACCTATGTGTTATCATTGGGATTTTTGAGATCTAAATTTAACCATTGTGTGTATTACAAATTTGATAATGGTTGTATTCTCATAATTGCATTGTACTTAGATGATATGTTGTTTTCTGGGAATGGTAAAAATTTTATTTCAGATTTGAAGTTTCAGTTGTCAGCATAGTTTGAGATGAAGGATCTAAGTGCAGTGAGGTGTATTCTAGGGATGGAGATCAAAAGAGATAGAGCTAACAAAAAAATTTGGTTAAGATAGAGCAAGTATGTGAATATTGTGTTGGAGAGGTTAAACATGACAACTTGCAGACAATTATTTGTTCCTATAATGCAGGGGACGAAGCTTTTTGTGGAGGATTGTCCAAAATATCCTATTGAGATGGAGGACATTACCAAAGTACCATATGGGAATGTTGTTGGTAGTATTATGTATGCTATGGTCTGTACGAGGCCATAAATTTCCTAAGAAGTGGGAGTCCTTAGTCGGTTTATGGCTAATTTTGGATGGATACATTGGGATGCAGTGAAGAGAGTGTTTAGATATTTATGGGGTACTTCTGAGTATTCCTTATGTTTTCATGGTTATCCTACTGTACCTGAACACTCAGTGAGTATTCATGGATGATATGTGGATTTAGATTGGGTAGGTGACATTGACAACAGAAGATCCACTAGTGTCTATGTGTTCACGATGTATGGTGGTGTAAATCAGTTGGATGAGTAAGCGGCAAGCTATAGTCGCTTTTTCCACAACAAAAGCAAAATACATGGCAGGTACTCATACTTGTAAGGAAGTCATTTGGCTTAAGCGTTTGTTTTCTAATATTGGTTTCGATGTAGGGTAGATTACTATGTGTTGTGACACTCAAAGTGCCATTTGCTTTGCAAAGAATTCTACTTTCCATGCTAGAACAATGCACATTGATGTTCAATTTCATTTTGTTCATGATATTGTGGAAGACAAAAAGGTGAAGTTGGAGAAGGTTGACACCTTGCGAATGTTGTAAATGCGTTGACAAAGCTAGTGAGCATAGAAAAGTTCAGATGGTGTTTAGAGTCTATGGGCCTCATGACCTCTAGCAATTAAATCTTGTTACTTTCATTGGCTCTTCAAAGGTGTTTGACAAGTGGGAGAATGTTGGAAAAAGAAGGCGTCTCAACCTTTGATTTTTCCATAATATTAAATATTGTCAATTTTATCACTTTGTTTTGTGAGTTACAACTTGCAGTTTCTATTTAGATGAGGAGTCAAATTAGAAAGTTTATTTTATAGGTGGAGTTGTGCATAAATGTTTTTTCTATTTCCTTGTCGAGTTTACATGGAATGTTATTTTTTGAGGTGCAGTTATTTTGGCAAGTGCAGTGCAGTGTGGCATGTGGTAGCAATTGGAAACTTACCGTTGTGCATCTCCAGTGTTTTTGGTAGTTTCCATGTTGCACGTTTAGCCTTTGGCAATTGTTTTAGAAATATCTAATTTATGCATTGTAAGCTTTTATATATTGAGCACTTGCATTTTGGAGTTGTGTGTTGCTATTTTGTTGAAATACCATTCTAATGCCGAAATTACTCCAAAATTGAGAAGTGTGAAGACTCCTGCAAGAGCATAGCTTTGTGATTATATTGTAGCTTGCTGAATAATATAATTGAGCCGTGTTTAAGAGTGTGGGAATTTTCTCCCAAAGGATTTTCCCTGAATAAAATTTTGTGTTGAGTTCTTTGTTTGTCTATTTATGATATGTATGTGTATCTAAATTTGTAACAGTTAAAGGTGTTTAAGAATTTTTTACAACTCTCTCCCACTTAGATTAGTGTAGGAAGTTGCTTTTTCCTACCTGACTTCCTTTCAATTCTAAAATGCAAACACCCATTTAAGTATATGAGGAATTGATGGTAACATTTTTAAAGAAAATGTATTGTCATGTAATGTCGACTTGAAGACGAAATTTATCATAGAGTTGATTGAATAAGACTAAGGCTTATAAAGTCACATAAACTGTTCATATCAATCTATCTATCTATCTTATACATAGATATATACATATATTTATCAATGTTGTTGTGCAAGCTGTTTTGGTAGACATGTCTAGAAATATCGGAAGCAGAGAGAGGGCATTTGAACTATTTGACATAATGCCTCAAAGAGATATCAACTCATGGAATGTGATTGGCAGGTGCAAAGCTATATATGTATATTTATGTATGTGCATGTAAATATATGTATGTATGCGAGTATTTACATGCAACACTATTGGTAATACGTAATAAATAGCTTCTTTTTTCCCTTTTACACAAAGATTTATTCTAATGATTGAAAGTTATGATCTATGCAAAAGGAAGTGTAAGAAAAGTTTTTGATAGATGGAGAAAAAAGGTTTTGAATGGACCCAAAACTATTAGGACTTACAGGGGTCCCAGACCCACACCAAGACGAACAAGTTGCACAAAGGATAAACTAAAATACAACCAACAACAAACCAAGGACACAACAAGACAACAACCAGCCAAAAGTTAGCAGGTTTCCAAGAAGAGCATCAAGAAATCACTTGAATCTTGACTTCGCTGGTTTTGATGGGCCCAACAACCCACTACACTCCATTGTTATAGACAAAACCATCAGCCCATAACACAAGGTTTTGACAGGGACCTTAAACCCAATACAACTTTTCACAGTACAAATCATAATCAAAGCTCCACCAGAAGAAGTAGTAGAGTCCAGCAAAGCACCCCTTCCAAAATTATAGGAAAGGTAAATACAAAAGCATAAAGCTCCAACAGTATCCTTCAAAAGTCGTTTATTCTTTCCACCTCTATAGAAAAGAAAACCCATCTTCTCGTAGCTGCAACTGTCAATGATTATGGGGTTGAAAGTCTCAAAGATTTGCTTTCAAATCAATATCTCCACCTCCATAGAAGATAAGGAAAAGAGCACAACATGTAGGTTCCCATCAAAACCCAAACCACCATAAAACAGGGCTTCAATAGCCCCCCAACAGCTTTGCCAAGCCCAACAAGCCGCATCCCACTCCACCTCTATAGGAGAACAGTCACTTCCAGCCACATCCATATCTCCCTCAATAGAAGATAGGATCACCTCCATAGGAAAGACCAGAATAACCCAAGGATGCACCGAAAGTGGCTTGAAAAGCAAAGCCATGGAACCAAGAAGGCGAGGGATAGATAAACCCCCACTGCAACAAAACCCAGAGGTCAGAAGAAATAAACAAAGAAACATAGACCCCATCCTAAAAAGGAAAGCACCCCAAAGAGGCCCTGAAGGACTCCATGGCAGAAGCACCTCTCCCAATAAAATGAACAACGCTTCAAGGAACAAGGAGAGACAAGAAACAAAGAAACCAACATTTTCCTGCCAAAGGGACAGAGCTGCAGCTGAAGCAAACAAAACAACCATTATATAAACAAACAAAGAGCTCTCCCAGTCAGGGTTGAAACAACCACCAGATATCCCAACAGAAAAAACATAAGCAACGAAACCCCCAAGCAGTAAAAGGAAACCAGATGAGAACAGGGGCCAAGAAGGGGCTGAGAAACTACCATAAATCTTTGAAACGGATTGAGAACAAGAAAAGGCAACAGAAGCCCTAAAATACATAGTTATGAAGCTCATCCTATCAAGGCAATGCCATTTGCCATACAGTCCCATAGAAAAACAGGAAGCCTCCAAACACCGAGGCGAAAAAAGAAAATCATAAGAAGGCAGGGGCCCAAGATAAGAAAATAAGCCAATCCATCCTGAAACTGCCTTCACCAACAAAGGAGGAAGGTCCACCCACCAAAGGGGAAAAAGAGGCCACCCCTCGGAAGAAGGAACATGACCCTCCACAAGAATACTGTCGCCAGGCACAAATCTGGCCTCAACCAAAGACCAGACCCCCCACGGATGCACAACCAACCCCAGGAAGAAAGAAGGGCATCTGCAGACAGCCAAATCCTCCCGCCAACCACTAACAAACCCTGATACCAGTCCACCACAAACAGGGCAGACCCCAGTACCGTGAGTCCACCTGCCGCCATCATCTTCTTCATCCGATTCTTCATCTCCCGCCTGCGCAAAATTTGAAATGCCTCCCCCACGTACTGTCCCGCCCAAGCGCTCCATTTGCTCGGAAGTGTAAGATAAGTTACTAGTAGAAAGATTTACGCAATAGCGGATAACTAACCAAGTGATTTCTATCGCAAATGGTGAGATAATTTGTAAAATACAAACATAATTTCTGCATGAGTTTAAGAAATAAGAATCAAGCTATTTATATGATTATCACAGTGGTTTCAACGCATAATAAGATAAACTTACACAATATTGAAGGGTGCCTACCTCGATTCCTTCGCTTGCCCGAAGATGCTGCAATGTGGAGTTTACTAGTCAGATACAGTCTACTCCTTAGATTTAAGACTCATCCTCCCACAACAACCTTCAACTAGAATATCTTCAGCAATGGTCGACAGTGATGATTAGTTTCCTCTCCTCAATCTCCAGGTATAAATCAGCATAAAATAGATGAAGAAGAATGAAGATGAATAATCCCCCAAAATGTCGAATGCCTCTTCTATCCTTGGTTTTCAAATATAAACTCTACGCTCCCTCGAAGCAATGAACTACCCAGCCACAGAATAATTTTTTGACTCAAGTTGTGAAGGCAGCTTAGATAATGATTGTGGTGTAGTTCTCAGTTTCCCACGCCGCTCCTTACACTGATCTGTGATAGTATTTCCTTTGGGTAAACTCTTTTGAAGTATTACCACCACCGATGCGCAAGTATTATTAAGAAAACATCAGGAATGTTGAATGAGCGAGTTCAATCCAAAGATCTCGAATTCCCTGCCCAGCGATCTATTTAGACTCTTATTTATCATGTTCATACTCATAATATGCGCCTGATTACTTGACGTGGAAATGCATGAGTGACACGCACTCCGGTCTTCTTCATGCACAACTCCTTTGGTTCGATGGACGAGTGTTTGGTAAATGTCTTTGACTTCACTTCAACATCCAAAGCTTAAAGTTGAGTTATGTTTTCAGTTAGTAATTAATGACTCACGTTAGAACTGGCAGAGATTTTAGGAGATGTGGAGGAAATATTTCAGTTTTATGAGCATCTAATTAACTCGTTAACTCTTTGTTTGATACTACGAACCTTAGTTTGAAATCAATCAAGTCGTCATGGTGGCCATCTTGGAAGGAATTTAATGGAATTGGCGTGTTGTTTATCTTTACTCAACGTTGAGAGTGATTTCCTCCAAATTTTATCAACATAATTTACACACGATTAGTTAGTATTCATACTTTATTTGTTATCCATCAACTAATATGCATATTATAAATTAAGTAAAAATACTATCAATTCTTGAGGGTTATGACAATGTTATTTCTTATGTATTTTTAATCCAATTCTAGTGCAATTAATTAATGTAATAATATATTGATGAGTGGAATAATCATATGCTAGGTTGGGTTCATGGCTTGGCCTCTATCCATATTTACTTAACCCCATTTACACTCATTTTCATACATTCACTATTTACTCGTTATTATTATAAATTTATTCACACTTCCATACATTCACTCCCTACCTCTAATTACCACTTTACCCACTTGCTTCATTTTTAAGTGACTTAATATAGGCCTAATTCAATTCTAAGGCACATGGGAATATCCTAGAATTCACCTTATCAAATAAAATTTCAAATTTCCTAATCCCTTCTTCTAGTCATTATACGCCAACTTGACACATGCTTGTGTAATAAATTATTATGTTGTTGTAATTAAAGAAGTTCAATATGAATTTAGTTGATCATTTAGGAACGTAATAAAAGGGAAATTCATTACTATTTAATTTCTAAATGGAAATAAAGAGTAAGATCTAAATCATCATCATATAGTCCATTTGTTTACTTTTGTGTATTATCTTTGATATCACTCATCACATAAATATATCTCACCTAGGGGTTTGACTTAGGAGAGACCATTTACCAATCAATTCAATAAACTCCTAAATAGTTTCTCTAGACACCACATCATCAAGGACATTCATTCTTTAGCAATGGAAGATTCTATTTAGCTTCAACATCATTCTTCTATTATTATTTTTAGAGCTAATTAGCCCCTACCCTTACATTGGTATATATTTCAATTTGAATATATTTCCCTTTCGACTAATTTAAATTAATTTATACTTAATTAACTATTTTTTTAATTAACCTAGACTACAAATGGAATGTGACTTATAACTCAAAATTACAACTTATATCCTAACTAAAACAATAATTACAACATTTTTATTTAAACTTTTCAACCATGTTCAACCTACTCATGCAATGCATTTGCTATATCTAGAAATTTATTTATTTTCTAAAAGTAATTATAGTAATCATATATTTCTATAATAATAATTATATATATATATATTTCATGATCTTTATTATATATAAGTTTTAAATTTACTATGTTTTCATGTCTATCTCATAGTTGTGGGTCATAGGAAGAGTTTAAAGATAATATTATTACACCAAGGGTATTATTTAGATGAGGAAGGGTAGGTGAAGATACTACTCTAGTATCATATCAATGGTTAAAATTATTCTTATAGGTACAGGACCATAAATTTCATCTTTGTTAGACACACATTTTTTATCAATGTCTAACTTTGTGACAACTACTAATATCCTCACACCACACTCATTAATTTGTAATTAATTTCATCCATATACTATTTACTAAAAAAAAAGTTTAATACAAGTGCAAATAAACTATGTCCATAAAGTAAAAATAGGACACATGTTTATTTTTCATATTAACCCTTATAGGAAAAAATGTAGATCATATATCTATAAAAAAAAAAACAAAATAATGACATTTATATTAACACTGTAGAAATAATAATGAGAGAGCAAAAGAATGGTAGATATATATATATATATATATATATATATATATATATATATATATCTGTGTGTGTGTGTGTGTGGGAAGAAGTCTTTCGAGTAAAACATTCAACCATCCAAAAAACCAAACCGATGTATTATTTAACAAAAAAAAATACTTGCAACCTCAAATCATTAACATAGAGATCAACATCCTACTCCTCTAGAAGAAATCTAGTAGCATGATCTTGTTGAACACCTGGAATACTAAGAGGGGGGGTGAATCAATATTCTTTTAAATTGATTCAAACATTTAAACATCCAGTCCACATAGCATATTAAATTAAAGAAAGCATGAAACATCCAACAACATCACAAACACATGAACACCATTATTTTTACGTGGAAAGCCCAAAATGGGAGAATCCATGGTGATGATTGGCTCACAATATATTATAATCGATTATAGTATATTTACAAAAGTTCTCACTACAGGTGGAATCACTATCCATGTGGACTCATTGGCCACTAAGAGAAAGACAGATAGAAGAAAGTTTGTGGCTCACAACCTAGATTGAATTGTTACAATTACATCTATCATATGCATGAGATAAACTTCCAATAAAGCTCAATAAACTAAATTTACATAATTCATCTAATTTTAATCTAACACTCTACTTTCCTCTGCATTTTCATCACTCTAATACTTTTCTCAACATTCACAAATTAGATTCATAAAATTGTCTAATAATATTCACTCAATTTTCATCATATATATGTCTTACGTATGTCAAAACATCGAAAATAATCTAGCTTATATATCCGCTTCAAGAATAACATCAATTAGGTTAGCCTAATTAGTTGTATCATTCAAAATATATAAAATATGACTTGTTGGCTTAAATTCTTCCACACACACTTCATGCCAAGATTGAATCCTTAAAAAAAATTGAAATAGATCAACATGGACCTATAATAGCTCCCACATAACTCCACAATACTTACTTAACCTTTGCATACCTTCACACCTATTAGGTCAACACCACAAAAGATCTAATACAAAAATTGTTCAACTGTATAGCCATATTCAGACACACAAACCTAAAAATATAATGCCACCTAGAATCCACACTCTATTGACATATGTCAACATCTCCTTAATTCTGTTGATCCAAAATCCTATCCATGGAGAAGTGAAGACTCTCCAACTCATGCACTATACAAGAAATGACTGTAACTTCTAAGGTGAATTGTCATTCATAACTTTCAAACCAAAAGCCAAAACAAGATGGAATTTTGGAATTAGATGATTTTACCAACTAAAAAAATTATGCTAGAACCGCTGAGTGAAATGTTTATTAATGGAATAGTATGGAACCAAAAACTAGATGCTTTATCACAAAAAAATATCAAAATTGGCACTTAGTCAATTTCCATCATAACTATCTTCACTGGATCAAACCATCTTGTAAAATTGTCTTCCAAAAACATCCCAAAGCATGTTAGAGCCAAACAAAACAATTTGCACCATGATCTCCACATCAAGATACAATGTTGAGATCAATGACAACACTGCGATGCATAATAGTATTCCTTGTGCTTATCCTACATGCTCATTTTGTCAGAAACAACATCAATGAAAAACTTCTCAATCTTCCAACAATCTCCCGTTTGTCATTGAAAACAACATGCCAAAAACATCTACAAAATATTTCCAAAACATTCTCCCCCTTTGACATCAAGGGCCAAGGGAAAATTTTCTAAAATATACCATATCTCCCCTCTAAGAAATATATGCATATGTACAAACAGATAGATTGAATTGAATTCCCATAAGTCATGTACCAGAGCAAAACCAGAATTTTGTACTAGAAAATACTCTATTTACTCCACATATGTATAAAGAATATGAAACTGAAAATTGGAAATGCATAAAGAATAAAAAATGTTTTCAACTAGAAGAGGTTGACTCTTGTAGCTTCTACACAAGGTTGTGCCACACCTGTTTACCTTCTTCCCATGTCTTCTTCATTGACCCAAGTTATCTGCATTGTGTTTCCAACTCCATTAGTATCTCTTCTGCTTCTTCTGGAGTGCCAGGTACTAGATTCATCTGTGTAGCTTTATTAGCACTCAAAAGGCCTCATGAAATAAATATAAATTTGGAATTCACCAAGTCCCTTATCTCTCCAAATTGCAAATTTATATGCTCCTTTTGGGCTTGTAGCTAAAATAATCTCTTTAATGCAAATACTCTATAACATTCCTTGTATCTCCAACAAGGTCAAGTGTTAGATCATAGGAACTAGAGGTGTTGGGACTCTCAAATTTTGCAAATTTGAAGTGCCCATTTTGAAAATTTTGCCTCTGCACACTCAGAAGTGCACCTAAAAAATCTGCCCAAGTGACCCACTTTGGAGGGTCATAATTTGGCGCTTGTTGATTTTTGTGCCAAACCCATTTGTGGACCCATTCATATGGCATATGCAAATGTGCATACCAATTTTCAGCCTCCCACAATGAGTTTTGTCAAGGTTTTGAAAGGCGAAGTTGGAGGGTTTTGGCACATTTCTGCTGTTTGCAAAATTTCTATTTTGTAGAGTAGCCTCCCGTTCAAGCTTGCATTTTGCAACCAGATGACTATCAAGTTAAAATGATTGTTTCTCTCCATTATCCATGCATTCATGAACTACCATGTTAGGTTTCAAAGTCTCATAAGTTGATTTTCTATTTTTACCAGGTCAAAACCAAACATAATTTGTTCAGTTTTGCACTTGCTTTTTCTGAAACTTTTCAAAGAGGTCAACTTCGACTGTTAATATCTTTTGATGGGTAATGATTCAAGAAAATCCCTCTTGCACACATGTTCACTATGCCAAAATGATCTACTATGTCCCATGGTAGGTCACCAGGAGTCAATTTGATATTTTTTCAAATCGATGATTTGATGAGTTTTAATTGGTTCTGAACAGGTTGTTGCAGAAAGTTCAACTGAGCAGCTTTGCTGATTAATATCTTTCACCTTGGGACCCCTTTTTTCGAACCGTCTTTTGCACTCAATTCTTGGACTGAATTTCTACATGCTTGCAAGTTTTCATAACTCTAGGAGGGCGTTTGACCATTTTCCCGGGGCGATTCTTGAGCCCACTTGGCCAGTTTTGCACATTTTGTAAATGAGCCAAAAAGCGGATTTTAATGGAAACCCATTTCGTCTTTTCAGTTCTAATGCATTCAAAAGTTATCCCAAATCAATTCAAGGTAAATTTTTTTTGAAAATATATATTTTTTTAACCAGGCCCACATGGGGACCCAACATGCTTCACTCAGTTCTGAAGATGTAAGTGTTGCAATGTTACATTCAAGGGAAGACAATTGATGATATAAGTTCAAGAATAAAGAGATCAAATGATCGATAACTAATGTTGACATGAGTGTATTTATGTAATCGTCAAGCATCAAGAAAGCTATGTCAAAGTTTGAGGACCTATATATGGTGAAGGAAAATCCACTCTTGAATTGGTGTTATTGATTTTCTCTCAAAAGGGTTTGCCAAGCAGAAATGTTTGCTAATGAGAAGGATAATGGTATTCAAGAATATCTTCATGATTCAAGTTACAAAGAGGCAATTATGATATCCGAAGAAAATATAAGCTGCTTAGATGTGATGTGGGGATTGTTCTCCCTAACATATATTTTGAGCATGGTGGTATAGATTTTGTGCATACAGTCTCTAGAAAATACAAAGAAAGGATCTGTGAGTTATTTACAATACAAAGTAAAATGCAGAATCAAGCTAAATGGTAGCAAAGCTATTGAGTATAGAGTGGTGTTTCACTCAAGTTGCCATGGGATAAAGTCAAGCACCTTTTAATGTTGCTCAAAGTCTCCTGATAAAGTGAATACATGTTCATTTGCAACCATGATGACAAAGGGGCAACTGAGCAACAACATGAAAGAAGTGGCTCAAGAAATTTGAAGCATTAAGTGATAAGTTCATAGCAATTGAATGACTCCTAGCCATACATAGCAAATACTATTGTTAGTGTTGCCCAATTTTTTTTACCTACGGACTCAATCAGGTAGGGGTCTATTCTTTTCAAGTATTCAGAGGGGGGCCAAATGATTGACTTTTGCCTCAGATCACCAAGACATCTGTGTTCGGCATGGGGTCTTGCCAACTGAATGATGTCTCACCATAAGAATGAAAGTTCTCAGTGTAATATTGGCGTCGACAGGAGGTCTGGCCGATAAATAAAGGTCTCGCCAAAAGGATTTGGGCTCTCCGAGATGTCTCACCAACAAGTGGTGGTCTCCCCGAAAGAAGGTCCGAGCTCACCGAGAGATGGAGGCCTCACTGAGAAGTCTTGCCGACCCAACGAAGTCTTGCTGACATGGAGTGGTGAGCTCGGCTAAGGATTTGAGTTCGCTGTGATGTCTCGGTGACCAAATAGGGTCTCACCGATGGTAAAGGAGGTCTTGGAGAAGGGTTTTGCCTTTGGTGTAATGTCTCATCGAAGGTTGGGGGTCTCGTTGAAGAAGTAGGAGCTCGGGGAGATGTCTCAGTGACTAACGAAAGTCTCAGCGAAAAGATATGTCAACGGGGAGAAAAGGTGGGCCTCGCTGTAACGTCTTGATGACCGAATGATGTCTCACCGAAAGGATGGTGCCTTCGGTATAAGATGATGAGCTCGGGGAGATGTCCTATCGACACAGGGAGGTCTCGACAAAAGTTGTGAGCTCACTGAGAGGTCTCATCAACCAAGCAAAGTCTCCTCGACTGAAATGAAGGGAGCTCGATAAGAGTTCTTGCTGAAGCAAGGTGGCTTCAGTGAGAGGTCTCGCTGATAGAGGAGGGTCTCGCAAAAATAGAATGAACTCAGAGAGAAGGAATGAGCTCGCCGAAGGATCTTGCCTTTGGCATAGTGTCTGGCCGACCCAGTGGTGTTTTTCTGAAGTATGAGGGGCTCGTGTGAGGTCTTGCCGATAGCGATAGATTTTCCAATAGAAAGGGGACATCGGTGTGATGATGGGAGCTCGATATAACTCTCACCAACGGTTGTTAGCTATCTCGATGCTGTTGTAGAGTGTAATCGCATCGGGGAGACATGGTAAGTGTCTCACCGATATGCGATTTAGTTTGAGCGATCTTTGACCATCTGGAGATCCCATGAAGCATATGTTCGACTAATTGGAGGAAGCTACAGGTGAGCCGTGGTAGTTTGAGTGGTGAGAGGAAGATCAACTGAGAGAAAGCGACGTGGATTTGCTCTGAGCTAAGGAGCATTCAAAGCAGCTCAGCAAGGAGGTTCGAAGGTGGACACAAAGACCAAGAAGTTAATGCTGTAGTTGCAAAAGATCAAGGATGTCATTCCTGGAGCAACTCTTCACCGACATGGATAGCAGGGACGCATGTTTAATGCAACATTAACTTCCTTCAAAAGATCTAAGGGCAGTTTTTTTCTGAGTGCTGATATTTTTGTAAGCCCTAGGGGCCGACACTTTTGTATATAGGGCATTTTTGCCTCTTTGTAAAGTATTTCGGATTATGCATTCTAGAGAGTTAGTGATTTTTAACAATCCTTTCTCAGCTGATGTATGTTTTGTAACTTGCCTTTGGAATTTGGAATACAGAGATTACCTAGAAGATCAGTGTTAGTCTTTTCATACTACCTTCTTCCTTCTTTTAGATTATGCAAGTTTTGAACTGTGTTTTCCTAAGTCTGCATTAAAATTTTAAAGTTGTGAAATTAATTCTTCCTTCTTAAAATCTATATGTAGATTAAACCTTTTTTTTTTTTATAACTTTTGCATAAGCTTTCACAAGATTTATGCTGGGTAGATGAAGTAACTATCATCCTTTTTCTAGTGTATGTTTATCTTTTTATTTCATGATTCCTATTAGTTCGGTGTATCACCATAGGATTTAGTTTTCATTTTATGCACTCTTTCTCCCTTTCCTTTTACAAAGATCAATAGTTAGGTGATAACACCAAGGAAGTCGGCCTTCTCTGGAGGTTGACCTCTATTTACAAGGAACCTACAACTTTAGAGGTCATCCCATGTTACACTAGATTGTTGAATTTTACATTCAACAAGGGTGCAAAATCCAAGTGATAACAGTTAGGATGTTTGATTATAGCCAGAGTTAACATTGAACTCTGAGTTGGAGAGATCTTATAGTCCTTTCAAGAAAAAGTTGCTAATGAAGGATGAAATTTAAAAAAAATTTGTATAACAACAAAAGCTGAAGGAGCAGAAGCCCATTTGAAACAGGAAGATATTAATTCAATGAAAGGAACAATACTTGTTAGGAGGGTCAACGGTTTTCTTGCATTGAAAATGTATCAAAATGGTTGGTGGAAAATTCTTTGTTGGCGAATATCTAGTCAACGTTGCTATAAATGAAGCAAAGCCATTCACGCCAGGCTGAACAGTGTAAGTTTGATATTTTTCATGCTGCAAAAATGGGCATCCACCAAAGCAACGATGAATGCAATTTGTAGAACCCAATCGAGCTTGCTAAAGCCAACACACAAAATGGATTTGTTGGGGATGCCTCTACTGAGGGCATAGAAATCTCTCAAAGCAGAAAGAATAAAGGAACTCTTTTAAAAGTTTTTTTTGAAATGAAGGAGGATCTACATAATAAGTCAACACCTGATGAGAGGTTTTGAAACTTATGATAATTGTTGCAACATGTAAATGATGAATGAGAGGCAGGGGCACCACTCAGTAAGCTAGAGGAGGCATGCACAACCAACAAAGCATTAAAGGATAGAACACCATAAAGCAATGATCTACACAAAATGTATTTGTTGAAAAGAATTCAAAATCTTTGAGAAAGGGCCGATGGAGGGATCCAGAAAATCCCAAGTATTTTTAATGGAGTGCCATGAGTAACATGCACAAAGCCGATTTGTTGAAGGTGCCTCAAATTTTTTTAAGAAAATTGTTTGCAATTTGTAAGGCATGGTTTAAAGCAGGGTACACACACCCACCAAAGCACTAGCAAGGCATGGATATTCATCAAAGCACATAGAGCAGGGGGTCGAGCATATGTGGATACAATGAAAAATGAAGGAAAGTTAAAACCAATGCCATGATATTGAGATGAATGAATTCATCGAGTGAAGGGAGTAAAATGCAGTTTGCACTGAATGGGCCCTAATGGATCGAGCAAATATGTCTAGCCACCATTGCCAAGGTGAGATTGAAGCACAAACAAAGATTTTAGGGGAAAATGGGCCCAAAGTTGATCAACGGTGGAGAATAAGCGTGAAGATGCAGCAAAATCCTAACCCTTGCTTGCTAGCTTGCAGTACAGAGATGCAAGCTTGTTAGCTCCATGGGGTTGGCGAGATTTCACCATGTGGTAGGTGTGGGCCAGGAAAAATGAAGGCAAAAGATAAAAGAAATATTTGCTTGATTAAGTGTCTGATTTGAAAACATTTGCCAGATAAATTTTGATAGAGGTGTGCAAGGTGGATTGTGGCGGGCCTGTTTTATTTTTCAAAAGGAGTATGCGCCTAAGTATAAAGTGAAGATTTTAAATTGGCCCAAGTTTTTTTGTTTAAAATGGTGGGTAATGTTTGTTTCCTGATGATATTTTTATTTTTATGTTCACTTTTTGTAAAGTAAAACCAAACAAGTTTATGGTTGAATGTTTTAAATTAAATATTTAAAACATTAGGGGCACAGGTAAACATTACTCTACGTGATGGAGTATTGTTTTAAAATATTTACCAGGTGGGTGGAATTATAAAATATGGAATAAACAAAGGCATGGGTAATATGCTATTTTTCCCAGTAAATTATTTATACCTAAAGAAATTCTCTGAGTAAATATTTCAAATGAAATATTTAAGGTATTATGTGCACGTGAAAGTGCATGAAGAGAATTTTGTGAAGTGAATAAATTATTCACTATTTTGAAGTCTTTATTGGCTGAAGGGTGAAATAAAGTGCAGCAAAAAGGCAAAATAATAGAGAGTAAACTAGAGTTTTTGGGGAAAATTATTTCCTCAACAAGGTAAAATGGTGCTGGTCTTCACAGTGGAGTAAATTTCCTGTTGCAGATAAGCAAAGGAAAATTGGAGGCAAAATTTGTTGTTGCAAATGGAGGAGAGATGAGAGAAACTTTTCTAGATTGAAGAAGGATGTTGACATGTGTCATCAACGGATTAACTTTAGGGCTACTTCTATTTTCCTTTTATCTTCTCTTCTTTTCTCATTTGTAGGGGTTCCAATTTTTGAAGGCTCTGCAAGATAGGTAGAAGCTCTAGGTAGAATTGTAAAGCTAGGGTGAATTGTAACTGAGTAATTAATCTAAAAGTGTCTATGTTCTGAATTATGCTTTCATCGTTATATTTTATCTGATAATTGTCTCCATGGTTGAAATTTAATGCTCTTTTGAATTCAATAATTAGAGATTATCTAGGTTTTTTCAGGCATAATTGTTGCATTTGAGTTGCCACAGTTGTCACCTTCTGTTGTGTGAATGATGTAATTGCTTTAATGAATGACAACTGCATTTATTATTTCCTTTTATTCAGGGGATAGTGTAATTGCTTCAACACATGTAACAAGAGTGTTGTATTTCAGGTGGATTTGTAAGAATGGTTATTGGATAAAGCTTCAGTGGTCTTGTTGTCATAATTTGATAACAGTTGCAAAGATCTTCAAAACATGTTTAACATTGTAGGGTGAAGTGTTGGTTATATGAATCCATAGCCCATTTCTTGGCACTGGTCAATTTTCATTCATCTGTTGTTTTCAGTTTGGTCCCAATTCTTTAAATCAAAAACCATTTCAATTCTATATGCTGAGTTATGTGTTTGTCGTGTTCTCCATGTTGATTGATGAAATTCATTCAATGCCATAGCCAATGTTGAATGATATTTTATGTTTCTTAGTATAATTTGGTGAGAACATCATCTGTTAAGCAATATCCTATTAATTGTGTGTCTAAATCTTTAGGTGTTGCTAAAGGGTCACCCCCTAGGTCCTACAGAGCCTGAAATGCAGGGGAAATGTGTGTTAATTCCATTTCTTGTCAGTTGGCCAAATCCACCTTCGAATCTGAACATAAGAAATTGGCTAGTATTTAGGATTCATTTGGTTTGTTGATTTGGAGAACCAACAGGAGGAATTATTGATCTAGGACTCAATGCTGCCCATTTCCTTCTTGATGTTCTATGTGGCTTCAGGCCACTTAATAAAATATTGGACTAAATATTTTTCCTTATCTACAAAAACATGTGCATCCTTCAAGATTTATTGAAAAATTTTGTGTGCAAGAGCACACTTCTCACTGATTTCCAACATCTTCTTATCATTTATTTTCTTTTCAAATTCAGTTTCAACTTGTCCTCTAAGGCTAACAACATACTCTTTAAAAGAATCAATTAATTACTTTGAAATTTCCATACTAGAAAGTGAAGTATCAATTCTTGTGCTGGGTATGGCCTCTTATAATACCTTCATAGCTTCTTCCATTATCTCTCCACTCTTTTTATGTGATTCTATGATATCCTTTCAGACAAATGCGTGTTATACATTTCCCAATTGAACCTTGTGGAGGGGGGAAATCTTATCAAGATCTACATTTCCCTATTGCATGGGTAGTTGTAGTAGTTGTGATGATATAATAGGTTTGAACTTGAGCTGCATACTTAGTAGAATCTTCAAGGAACCTTTGGAGGAGCTAAAAGATTCAGGTATGTGCAAGATCATCATGGAAAAAATAGGCCCTTAAGTGGCAAAAAAATTAGAAAAATCAGAGTTAGGCAACTTGATGTAAAAATTTGAATAAGTTATCTATATTATTTCAAAAATATGTAAAATTAGAATATGTAGCAAATTGAATGTAGTTTCTAAACTACAAGGTTTATTTTTAAAAAATAAAATCCTATTTGGTGAAAATTTGAAATTTCAATGCAATAGTACTTAAATTTCAGGGAAAAAATAAGTAGGTGTTTGTTTGACCACCCTAACCACAATAAAATGATAATATTTTTTTATAAGATTTTATGTATAAGTAGAGGACTCATGTCCCAATGTGATGCATATTTTTTCGTAAGTTTTTTCCAAGTAAATAATTAATTATATTATTTTTTTATTATAACTTTTTAAAAAATATAAAAACTCGTATGTCTGACCACCTTAACTTGGTCAAAACTTCATGAAATTCAAGTTTTTTTTTTTAATCCTATAGTATGCGAAGCATAGAATGTGATGCATATTTCAGATTCAAAAAATATGATACCATTTGAAAGCTATATATGTTTTTCAATCAGCCTATCAATCGGGACTTTAGTTGTAATTCAAATAGAAAATGAATAATAATAATTTATTAAATTCAAAGTAAAGCATAATCTATATTGGTGGAAGCTGAGAATCTCCTTTAAAAACCCTTTTCGTTTCATCAATTTTGGGTAAAAAAAAAGTTGTCAGCCACATACCCTACACATACCCATCATAGCGCCACTTTTTGGCTCATTATGATCCTGCACATACCCATTCACTAGAAGTCTTTGTATTCTCCACAACTTTCTGCTTTAACTTCTTTTCCCATTCTTACCAAAGTTTAATGGATTCTCTTCTTTTTTTTGCATCTCTGGATGCATCCTCATTCTTATATTCATCTTCCTTTTCATTATTTTCTTGTTCTTCTTCCTTCTCTACATTAACATTCTCTTCATCACCTTCCTTACTTACATTATCTTCCTCTGTAGACTTATCTATGTTATCCAAAGTAGGTGTCTCTAGTTTACCTTGAGTATTTCCAACATTTTCTTCAAGTACTAGAAGAGAGGTATCCCCCTTTATTGCATCTTCCTCATCATTCTTCTCTGTTTCATCTTCTTTTTTTAATTCTTCCACATTTGGAAGATCATTGTCATGTGTATACCTTGGTCATCTATTGCATGCTCGTGCTGAGCATCAATATCCTATGCTTGTTCTCCTATAGTGACTTTCGAAGAAGTATCTTCTTTTTCTTATGAAGTCATACCATATTTTTGTGCAATGTCTGATATTTTATCAACTATCTCCTGCCAAAACCTTCAAACTCATCTTTATCTCTACCCATAAGTGTAGTTACCATTTTCTTCACTCTAAATTCTATGTTGTATAATTGAGCCAATATGGCTTTGTTTTCCTCAGACAAAGGAGAACCAATATTCTCTAAAGTATATTCTTTTACCTTTCCTTCTTCAATTTCTTCTTGTCTTCTCTTTACCAAGACATTCCATAGCTCCATAGGAATTTTATTCTCAATTTTTTTCATATCAACTTCAAAAACAATAATGTACTTAATGATTGCCTCAACAATGGTGGATTTATCCACCTCATTTGCTTCATCATACAAAGCTGCAATTTCTGCAAGCATATCGTGTTGTAACATTCTATTAACAAGTGCATCAACCTTCATGGGACTGCGAGCTCTTACCAGAGGTGTTTGCTTTTTCTTCTTCATTTCATCTAAAGTCTTCTTCTTCTTTGTTTCTTCTTTGCTCTTCTTTTCTAGAGACCCTTTCTTTGCAGCTTCTCCCTTATTTCCTAGCATGTGGATCAAAAATTTACTCTTTTCTTTCTCTATCTATTCTTCTTCATCTATATCCACAACATCTACCTTTTGTTTCTTTGAATTGAATCCACTCTATGAAGCTTCCTCTTTTCTCTTTAATACCAACTAGGGTCCTTCTTCTTCTTCCTGTTCATCTTCAACATTGACACTTATGTTCTTTTCTCTTACTACCTTTTTCTTTTTTCTCTTCTTTGTATGGCATGTATGTCATGTTACTATAGTACTAGTTTTTTTCTTTTTGGGCCTTGTAGTCTGCACAACCAGAGAGGACTTCTCCTTTATTGAAGGACTTTCACTTAATTCCCTCTTTTCTCCAATAGGATGTCTAGTCCCAAAGGACTTTTGAATAGAGGGGGGAGTGGTAACTATTCTACCATATCTTATGATTTTGGATCCTCCCACAACACTTGGTTCTGCCTTAGCCTTTTCTTTTAGTGGTATCTTTTGGAATCTTTAACAAAATATTAGCCAAACGAGTAATATCCTGTTCATTGATCTCATATCCCAACATAGGGATCCACACTATCCTTTGTTCTACTACTTCCATGATGCATTCATCTGTTGATACCAAAAATATGATATCATTCTTATATTTCTTAATCATTTTCCTAGGAATTTTCTCTCTTTCATGCATCCTCTTTTGAAAAACTAAAAATAAAGCAACAAGAGCTTATTATTATTCCTTCAAATCACCAAGACCACTCATAAAGTCTCTAACCTAATGAGCAATTGGTCTACCTTGGAACCCTACCATACTTCTAGTTATGAGGAGTTCATTTAGGAAATAGAAAAGTAGACACACAACCAAGGTTCCATACTTGAATGCATACTTATCCTTTGTTTATTTTATGTTCTCCATTAATTGTTGTCTTAATAGTTCACAAAGATCATAATCAATTCATTTTTCCACCATTTCATATGCCACATTGATTGTGGTGACATATATAGTGTTTTCTCTGTTTGTGAAGTATATTTTATATCTTGTCGACATAGCTACATACTTCATAGCTAGATTTTTGATATTTTTTTCCATTAGATCCAACTTTCCATAAGTTGCACCTACGAGTTCCATGACAAATTCATTCTTAACTAATCTTCGTACTGGAACAAGTCCAGTGGAACATAGACATATATCCTCTCTAATCACATTTTTTTTTAATCATCCTAGGAATTTCAGTCTAGAAAAAATTGCCATGAATTCTATGAGACTTAATGCAACCTAACCCATTTGTAATCAAAGAAAAAAATTAGAAACCATTGCCATACATTAAGTTTCTTCGTGACTAGGCTTTGGTATTTTGGTTTTAGGGAAAATTTATCTCTAGTAAGTTTATTTTCCCATACATCTCCTAGCTTAGTGTGATCAAATCCCTCTATCTTTCCATGAATATAGATTCTTATATCATCTGTTGTCAAAAATTTGTATGTAACATGCAAAAAAGTACCTAATGGGTCATGTTCTATGGATTTAGGAGGGTATTTCTCAAATTTAGGTTGTGGCTTCTCATTAACCTCAATTACCCTCGATGTTTCCATTGCAAAATGAATTCAAAATACTTTCAAACAAAGTTCTCTATGAAACTAGGGAAAAAAAAAGATTGTAAATACCTTTTCTTTCGCTTCCCAAACTGGGGTTTGAACACACCAAATTACAAATTTCCTTGACCACTCCAAATAATTTCTTTGATGCTCTGCTTCTTCTCAAATGCTTGTTGTAAATGAATTTGGTTAAGTGAAATCACTTATAACTGTCGGTGTAGGTTTTTATTTTCCTAGTGGGTTAATTTATTTTCCCTTAGTCCTAGGTTTTTCCTACACTTAATTAAGCTTTCCTAGGATAATAAAGTGAATTTATTATTTAATAACTAGGAGATAAGAGACGAGTTGTTCCCTTCCTTAAAGGGTGGAACTACTTTCCACTTTTGGTGGGCATCTTGACTTTTGGTGGTCCATCTCCACTTTTTATGGTAGATTCCTACTAGTTGGATTTGTCACCTACCTCCTCTCCTAAGTTGTAATAAACTCACTACCTAGCTTATATTTGCATCCATTCTTGCAATACTCTTGCATCCATTCATGCATATTTGCATTGTATCTTTTCAGCTTGGAGCTCTTAATGCAATTTTGTCATATTGAAATTATTGCATAATCTCTTAGAGTCTTAGTGTGCATTCTTTATGCTTTTCTAGTTTATGTAGCTTATATTTTCTCTTATAAATTCTTGGGTTATTCAATCTATTTTAGATTTCTAACATGGCATCAAAGATTTTGTTTTGAGAAATCTAAGTTCTTAGATTCCTAATTGAGAGAATGAGTTTCTTGTAAAATATTGTAAATTCCCGTATGTTATTCTCTTACATTCTTGAATGATCTGGAGAATCATAAAGGATTTGCAAAGATTTAATTACCTCTTTATTTTTCATGTGTGTTTTGTGAGATCCGAGTGATTGCAACATTTCTAGTTATACTGACAACATTTTGTTTGTTCCAATATGTCTAGAAGGCTTGAGAAAGTCAAATTTGGCTTTTGTTTCATCCAAATTGGAGATCATTAGACACAGTTGCAGGTAGGGGTTTGAAGAAATTCATGTTTTATTGGAGCCATTTTGTTTTTTGCTTAAAAGAAATCTAACTTCCAGCCATTTTTTAGAAAAATGATTTATGGGTTTTGTAGTGAGGTTTAAAATCTAAACTGAGTATCTTTCAGTTTTTTCATATCTTGCACATATCTGAAGAAATTTTCCTTACAAAAAGCATCGCGCGTCATTTCTCTCCTATTGAAGGTTAAAAAAATAAAATCATTTTTTCATTTTATGCTTGCTGGATGAAAAAATGATTTTTGGGTTTTGTTCGTAGCTTAAAATATTTATGAGTTTCTGTTATTGCCTACAAATAGTGAGTAACTTTTTCAAAAATCAAATAAAAAATAAAACATTTTTGCTAGAAAAATTATTTCCTTATAGGCTAAATTCAGCCAATTTTTTTAAAATTCATATCTTTTGCTTCAGGGATTGGATTTTAGAAAATAAGATATCATTAGAAAGTTGGAGATGAGCACTTTCTATCCATAGAGGTTTTGAGAAGATTTTTTTCCATCTTGTACCGGATATTTCAGGTTGAAGCTGCCTTGTACCAATTTCTTCAACAAGCCATAACTTTCGCCCCGTTGCTCCGATTTTTGAAAACAAATAGGCATTGGAAAGGTCTTGAAGAGAAATACATATCCATAAAGCTAATTTTCCAGACCTTGTCTTAGGTTCATTTTGCATCAAAATTTGTAAATTTGGCTATTTTGAGCCTATTGAGCATTGTATCTTGGAAAAGGCTTTGTAAATGCACTAAATTATAAAGTGCCAACCTTATAATATTTGGGGGGGGTGATCTTTGATACTAGTGAAAAGGGTGGGAGTGTATTTATGTTCTTTTTTGGTGTTCTTTTGTACTCATTTGAGGATTGTATCATGGGTTTTTCTACTCATCCTTCTGTGATAGTTTTGGACAAGGCTAATTATAAGTCTTGGAAAAAAAACATTTTAACCCATCTCAGATGGCTAATTTTTTTTTCTTACCTTTATGAACTTGTGCCTGAACCAGAGACACCTAATAAGAATGCTTGGGGTAATAGAATTGATCATGTAATAGGAATAATTGGTTGTCATGTTGATTATGGCACTCTATTATCTATAGATGGCATTAAATGTCAGTGCATAATTTGGACCAAGATTTGGAAGATGTTTGAAGACCCTCATGTTTCTCCATTCCTAGATGATCCTATTGCATATTTCCTCATTCCACTTGATGATGTAGATAATATACCCTATGATGATACTTTATAGGAGCTTAAGTATTATGCACTTCTTGAATGTTTAGATGACACAAATAATTCTCTTGCTTCTCATCCTCATGTTAATATTACATTGACATCACTTGTTGCAGATTCAAATTCTAGAGATGATTCTTCAAGAGCCTCCAGTGATTCAATTACAACAAGATCAGTTATATCTTTGGATTCAGTTCATTGGGACCAATTTCTACCAGCCATCTCTTGTTTGTTTGTAGAGTCCCTCATTTTGGATCTAGATGAAACTGTTGAGGACATACAAATTCTCTTTATGGACCACTCTTTTGTCCTTGCAACTACTGTTGCTACTTCAGAGTTTAGAGTTACTTCTTCGAAAGTTTCCAATGACTTCTTGCAACATGATATCTATAGTCTTCTTGATTTAGCTTTGGATAATCTCTTCATAGGTATTTTAGAAGTGTTTATGGAGACACATATTGCAGACTTGGGAGATACTACTGAGTGTATTCATCTTCTCTTTGATGAAGATGATTCTTCTTCACTTGTTGTGAGGGAACACTTTGACCCTCTTGTTCATTATCTACATGATCATTCATCAAAGTTTGACATGAGTGTGGATACTTTGGATTATCATTTGGAGAAGACTTCGTCAAAGGAGATACTTGAGTCTTTGAATTCTGTTCTACATCAATCTCTAGGAGATTTTTATTTTTCAACTTCAATAGTGTGGCCTAGAACACTTGATTTGATTATGGCAGCTTTCAACATCGAAATGGGGATACTTGAGCTGACTTCAGAGACTTCATTTATTCTACACTTTCTTCCTACATATTTCTTTTAGGATTTCAGAGATAGTGTGTATATGCCTTTGGTTGTGTTTCTTCCAAAGGGAAGGAACATTGTTCTATGATTGTGGACTATCTTCTCCATCTAGTTTCAAGCATCTACCATTGGACCTCTATGGGGGGATACTTAGTCCTTTTCTTATTTTCATCTCTCTTTTGGGGAGGAGTTTTGTCCCACTGGGTTTTCTCCTTTTCTTCGATTGTGAGAGATTTTTCTACATTGCATTTGTAAATGGGTACCTAACATGGCCTAGTTGTCGGGACCCATCATTTTTAACATCCTCCTAAGCTATGCTTAAGGGGGGCTGTTGGTGTAGGTTTTTATTTTTCTAGTGGGTTAATTTATTTTCCCTTAGTCCTAGATTTTTC
The DNA here is from genome assembly GCA_007258455.2 of Sequoia sempervirens. NCBI lineage: Eukaryota > Viridiplantae > Streptophyta > Pinopsida > Cupressales > Cupressaceae > Sequoia > Sequoia sempervirens. The sequence goes on from VDFB02281492.1 coordinate 339,254,923, forward strand.
CTACACTTAATTAATCTTGCTTAGGATAATAAAGTGAGTTTATTATTTAATAACTAGGAGATAAGTGACGAGTTGTTCCCTTCCTTAAAGGGTGGAACTACTTTCTAGTTTTGGTGAGCATCTCCACTTTTTATGGTTGATTCCTATCGGTTAGATTTTCCACCTAATTCCTCTCCTAATTTCTATATAAACTCACTACTTAGCTTGTATTTGCAGATCCATTCTTGCAACTCTTGCATCCATTCATGCATATTTGCATTGTATCTTTTTAGCTTGGTGCTCTTAATGCAATTTTTTCATATTGACATTGCATAATCTCTCGGAGTCCTGGTGTGCATTCTTTATGCTTTTCCAGTTTGTGTAGCTTTGATTTTCTCTTATAAAGTTCTTAGGTTATTCAATCTATTTCAGATTTCTAACAATAACTCTTGGAATTTGACCTAATTTTGCATTAAATTATTTAAACAATGAAGTTGTCAAACCTCTATCTATATGCATAGTCAACTTTTGATGCTCCACAGACTTCTACATTATCATATTTTCTTTCACAATCTTCACCAATAGATCAAGCATGTCGATGTACATCACATATCTTCATGTAGAAGCATCCACACCTCTTCTTTGGTAGGTGTAATGCCCATACTCAAATGAACTAATAAAGCATATCTGAATAGCTAAATTTTGAAGCAAAATTAAGTAGAGTGAAAGATACCACACTCGTTTATATCTCAAAGACATTATCACTGACAAAATGTGTAATTGATAAAATACTAACATTTATTGATTAAAACACTGTATGGAACATATGGTTTTTGAACTCAAAATTTGTATATAAAACTAATAATAATAATAATAATATGATATCTATAATGATAATAATATATAATTCTCTCTTGAAACATCTATAACTTAATTTAACCAAAATAAAATTTAAATGAATTAATTTCAAGTTAATTACTTACACTTATTTTAAGGTTATGCAATGTAATAAGAATATCAATAATGATAATGATATATTCTCAACAACTGAACAATGGAAATCTAACAAGATAGATATTATTTCAATCTATCCAATATTTAAAATGAAAGAAAATTTATAAGACCAAACAAAACTAATGTCTTCAAGTAAACCTAATCAACAAAGGGATTTTCTTCTCTTTAATGTCTTCGAGAGTTTATATGCATATATTAACATACATGCTTAAATATATTTAATATTTTTTTACATTTAATTTGAAACAAACAATATAATTATAAATAGTGCCACCAAACATAATTCTTAAACATCTCATAACTCGGGAAAAGAAATCCAATATTATTCTTTATCAAACTATTTGAGTTGTTATCAAATTGTATAAATGCATTATCAAGTTCTTGATTCAAATACTATCATCTTAAAAGAATTGAAAGTATTCAAAAGAATAAAATATAATAATAGATATTTATTTTTTATATAAATATATATTTTTATGTTTAACCCTAGAGACAATTTACTGTATTATGGAAATAGACATTATACCAATGAATTTCAGCTAGTATAAATTTCAAATAGAAAATGAATTCAATTAGTGTAAAGATCATGATGTATGAAAAATATAAAGAAAATCAATGATTAACTTTAGACTTTGACTTTAACAATCCCTCATAAGTAAAACTATTAATAAAAATATCCTTGATCAAAACTAATAATTTTGATTCTTCCTCTAACTACCATTTGAAACCCATCTATATCTGAATGCTTTTTTCCTTAATCAATAGAGTCCCTAAAAATTATTGCATAAATAGGTTGCAAGGAAAAATGGATACCTAAAATGGATGAAATGTATATTTCCTATGAGCATAGTTCTCAGGCATATTATGCCTATTGTGCCAATTCAACAACTTTCTTGTGTGCTTTAGGGATATGGAATTCTTCCATTGACTAGAAGAAGGTGGTTTTTCAATTGAGTTACAATGGGATAAAGTCACAACACTATTTAGTCTTGCTAGGTTGAATGAACAACTACGTGATACTAAAAAAAAATATTTTATATAGGCTAAAATTGTTCAGGTTTCCTGATTATGTGGATGCATATCTACGTTTGTAGCCACAACGCGGGCTTAGAATGAGATCCAACTAACCTAAATTGATTGGGGAGACACTTAAGGGAATTGTTGGTGTAATAAATCTATAATTCCTTCTGCGAAAATGAAGCTTAGATTTTTTTTTTGAGATCACAACACACTTTAAATCAAAATATGAATGGATCAATATTAAATGATTCATATTTATCAAATCGAGCTTCAAGGTATCACGAATGCTAAAATGGAAATGTTACCTAACCAAAAAGGAAGCACATGGATAGAAGGGAGAAAGATATTCAATTGACAAAAAATTAAAATCACATGCTCAAGACATGAATATAATCTTTTTAAGGACTCGACAGACCATTGAGGGCAAACAAAGATCGATTGGGCATGGGAAAAGAAGCCTTTTTTTCATTCATAACCATCATAACCTAGAAAATAGTTCTTAAATACAAATATAATAGTCACCTTTAGAAGGACTAAAGAAGATCCACAAATTACAGTCGTTAAAAAAAATGCTCTATTGGATGAAACGAGAAAGGTGTCATTGGGATCCTCTAGCAGTGGTGAAAATGTCACAAGTACAACAAATTTAGAATATCTTGTTGGAAAATTAAATGCTCTTGAGCCTCTTCCCGTTGACACCTACCTCTTAGGGGCATTTGATGCCTATAGCTGAAAGATTGTTTTAGGAATAGCCTTCCCCACTTGCTCCTGATGTGCACCTGAAGACTGCAGAAGAAGTTAATGAAGTTAGAAATTTTTAAATTCCAATTCAATGCTAGTAGGTAATTTCGAATTTGAGAGGGAATGAGTTGAAAGACAAAAAGAATGAAGGAAAATTATGCTAGTTAGTTGAGAAGACTTAGTTAGAGTTGAATTCCTGAGCAACAACAGTCTGAAGGGAATGTTCTTTATTCTCTATGTGATTCAGAGAATGTTTTATGTGTGAGCTTCTAAAAGCTCCTGAACAACAACTATTTTTTTTTATTAAGCAGTGATTGCTCCCGAAGAGCTCCGCGTATCTCTTGTCAGTTAAGCTCCTAACAGCTCCTGAAGTTTGTTGTGTGTTTGGTTGAGTAGCTCATGAAACTTTGAGAAGTTTGAAGTTTGTAGCTTAGAATTAACTTTTAGTAGTTTCAGTTTAATCTTTCCTGTATTGTCATTTCCAACATAGTTAATACAAAAGGAAAATATTGCATGCCCAGATTTGTCTCTCTGCATTTTATTTATTCAACATTTGTATTCCCCTGTTTGTGTTTTGGGGGAAATAGAGCAATAGCTCTGTGTGTATTTCTGTGCATACATAAATTTAGACATGGTATCAGAGCCATAGGCCCCATTTCCTCATGAGTTAGGGAATTTGTTTTTTCTGGGTATTGAGTTTTTTTTTCTATGTAGGAGACATGGCTGGAGATGAAGGAAAGAGCTGGCAATAGCCACCATCCTTTAATGGGAAAAACTATGATGTTTGGGAAAAGAAGATGAAGACCATTCTGATCGCCACTAATATGTAGGAGTTTGTGGTCAATGGATTCAATGATGTAACTGACCCAAAAACATATATTGTGTTCACAAATAACTAGAAGAATCAGTTGAAGGAGTTGAGGAGGAAAGATGCTAATGAATTGAGTTTAATAGAAGCAGCCTTGAGAGAGGCCATTTTTCCTAGAATAGCAATAGCTAACTATGCAAAGGAAGCTTGGGAAATCCTCTAGACAAACTACAAAGGAACTGACAAGGTCAGATTGGTGAAGCTCCAGATGCTTAGAAGAGAGTTTGAAACTCTTGAAATGAAGGATAGTGAGTCCATCTTAGTTTTCCACACAAGACTCTCTAGTTTGATAAACCGGCTAAGAGTTGAAGACCAAAGGATTGTGTAGAAAATCCTCAGGAGCTTACCCATGAAGCTTGATGCAGTGCTGATTGCCATTGAAGAGGCAAAGGATCTCACAACATTGTCTTTTGATGAGCTGATGGGTTCTATGCAAACCCATGAGCAACACCTAAATAGGTCTGCAAGTTCCTCCCAAGAGCAAGCTTTTAAAGCTTAGTCGAATGTAAGAGGAAGGGGGAGAGGTAGAAAAAACTCCAGATATGGTAGAGGGAGATCTGGACATGGTAATGCTAGAGAAGATAGCTCGACACGAGCAAACAACCAAGAGGGAGCGAGCAACTCTCAGACTAGCTCCTGAAGAGGCAAGAAGAACAATAGTTCGAATATGAAGAATGACAAGAGAAATGTTGAATGCTACTACTATCATAAGTTTGAGCATTATGCGAGTGAATGATGGAAAAAGTAGCATAATTAGTCAAAACAAAATGCAAATGTGGCTGATTCGAATGTGGCTGAAGGGAACCAGTCCACAGCCTTCATCATGTGCAACATTGGTGAAGAAGTCAGCCTTGAAGTTTGGTATTTGGACAACGGTTGCAACAACCGCATGAGTGGTAATGAAAGTCTATTTTCTTTCATTGATAAGAATGTAAAGTCTAAAATAAGAATGGGGAACAGTGGAGTAGTTCTTGTAGTTGGAAGAGGATTTATTATGATCCGTAACAAGCAAGGTGAGAAGAAGGAGATACAAAATGTATTTCTTGCTCCTAGGTTAAAGCACAACCTCATGAGTGTTGGACAACTGATCCAAAATGGATACAAAGTGCTGATGGAGAAGGGTCAATGTGTCATTTATGACAAGAATGAGAGGACAAAGAGTCAAATGTTTCCCTTGAAGATTGAGACTTGTTTCTCATCTCATTCTGCTTCTGCATCTCTCATGAATGGAAAATGTACAGTAGTACATCATGTATCTCTCAAGAGCACCATTCAAGACCCCTCCAAGCTATGGCATCTCAAGTATGGACATTTAGGCCATGCTGGTTTGAGTCTTTTGTCCAAGAACAAAATGATTGATGGTTTGCCAAGAATAGTAGAGCCTATTGTTAGATGTGAGGCTTGCATTTTGGGCAAGCAACATAGGAAGCCCTTTTAACCAGGCAACTCTACAAGGGAAAGAGCACCATTGGAGTTGGTGCACACAGATTTGGTAGGCCCTATGCAAATCATTTCTGTTGGTAAAAGCAGATTTTTTATGACCTTCATTGATGATTACAACCGTAAGACATGGGTCTATTTTTTGCAACATAAATCTGAAGCTTTTGATAAGTTTTTGCTATTTAAGGCCCAGGCTGAAAAGGAGAGTGGGCATGTGCTTAAGGTCCTAAGATCAGATCATGGAGGAGAGTATACCTCTAATTTTTTTATGAATTTTTGCAAGAAAAATGGAATCAAGAAGGAGCTAACAACCAATTATACTCGGCAACAAAATGAAGTGGCTGAGAGGAAGAATAGGACCATTGTTGAGATGGCAAGGAGCATGATGAAAGCAAAGGGACTCCCAAATAAATATTGGGGAGAGGCTGTAGCAACAATTGTTTATCTGATTAATAGAAGTCCAACAGAGGTGGTCTGTGACAAGATACCTCAAGAGGCATGGACAAATCACAAGTGGACAGTTGAGCACTTGAGAGTGTTTGGGTGTGTAGCATATGCACACATGCCCAAGGAAAAGAGGCAGAAATTGGATGACAAGGGTGAAAAATGTATTTTCATGGGCTATAATGAAGAGTCCAAATCCTATTAGCTATACAATCCGGTCACCAAAAAGATAGTCATTAGTAGGGATGTGGAGTTCCTAGAAGACAAGTCATGGGATGGAGTGGTAGATTTTGACAACTCAGAATTATTCTTGATAGCTCCTAAAGAAGTAGAGATAGAACATGAAGCTTAGCAAGAAGAGCTTGTAGTTGCTCCTAAAAGCGTTGGATGAGCTCCTGAGAGCTCCTGAAAGCTCCTGACGGCTCCTGACGGCTCTTGAAGCCAGAAGACAGTCAGCAAGATAGTCAGACAAACTATCACAGTTAGCCAAGGAATTAGCTCTTGAAGCTATCGGTTGAGCTCCTGAAAGCTCCCGACAGCCCTTGAAAGCTCCTGAAGTGAGCACACAGAAAGGAAAGTATCCAGAGATAGCCGAAAGATTGGCTTCTAAAAGCGCCAAAAGATTGGCTCCTGAAGAGCTCCTAAGAGCTCCTGAAAGCTCCAGAAGAGCTCTTGAAATCTCTGGTAGAGCTCCTAAAAGCTCTCGACAGCTTCTGAACCTACTTGCTCAGCACAACAGCAACATCAGTAAAATTTTAGAACCACCTCTCACCTCCCTAATGCCAAAGAAGACCAAGAGTCTAAGGGAGATCTAACAAAATGAAAGGTATGGTGAATATTTTGATGAGAGTGTGAATTTTGCATTATTTTCTCATAATGATCCAGTTTATTTTGAAGAAGCTATGAAAGAGGAGAAATGGTGTGAGGTCATGGATGAGGAGATAGATGCAATAGAGAGGAACAACACATGCGAGTTAACTGATTTTCCTCCCAACAAGCAAGTTATTGGGGTGAAATGGGTCTACAAGACCAAGTGCAATGCTGAAGGAAGTGTTGAAAGAAGAGGTTTATGTGGAGCAACCATTCATATATGAAGTTCCGGGTCAAGAACACAAGGTGTATAGGCTAAAGAAAGCTCTTTATGGGCTGATGCAAGCTCCAAGGGCATGGTACAGTAGGATTGACTCATATTTGATGAGCAATGGCTTTAGCAAAAATGATGGTGAGCCCACTCTTTACATCAAGGCAACAAATGGTAAGGTTTTGATTGTTGTCTTATATGTAGATGATTTAGTTTTTATTGGGGATGATGATTTCCTCATTGCTGATTTTAAAGAGGCCATGAAAAGAGAGTTTGAAATAACAAAGTTAGGTCTCTTGAGATATTTTCTAGGCATAGAAGTAAAACAAATGCATGATGGTATATTTATCTCTCAAGAAAAATATGCAAATGAGATCTTGAAGAGATTTAGGATGCTTGAAAGGAAGGCTGCTCCAACACCAACAACCATAGGTTTGAAGTTGAGCAAGGAAGATTGCAACAACAATGTGGATCCGGCCATGTATAAGAGTTTGGTTGGAAGCTTAATGCATTTAACAAAAACTAGGCCTGATATAATGCAGTGTGAGTCTTATTTCCAGGTTTATGGAGACTCCACGAGACACCCATTGGAAAGCAGGTAAAAGAATCTTGAGGTATGTGAATGGCACCAAAAGATATGGCATTTTGTACACAACAAAAAATGTTTTTGGGATGGTTGGATACACAAACAGTGATTGGGCAAGAAGTTTGGATGATAGGAAGAGCACATCGGGCTATGTGTTTCACTTGGGTTCGGGAGTCATTTCATGGGCTTCCAAGAAACAACCCATCATTTCCCTATCTACAACAAAGGCTAAGTATATAGCAGCAAATGCAGCAACATGTCAACCTATTTGGCTAAGAAGAATCTTGGAAGATTTGATGGAAGAACAAGAGGATGGAACAATGATCTTTTGTGACAATGTTTCATCGATAACTTTGATGAAATTTTTTGTGTTTCATGGAAGAAGCAAGAACATTGAAACCAGGTATCATTTTATCAGAGAATTTGTTGAGAATGGTGAAACTAAAATGGTATTTTGTAGGTTTGAGCAGTAGCTAGTAGACATATTCACCAGGCCTTTGAGAAAGGATAGTTTTAAGTGCCTAAGGAGCAGATTGGGCGTTGTTGATTTGGATGAGGATTGATCTTGTTTTGTCAGCTCAGGACCAAGGGGGAGTGTTGGAAAATTAAATGCTCCTGAGCCTCTTCCTATTGGTACCTACTTGTCAGGGGCATTCGATGCTTGCATCTAAAAGATTTTTTTGGAGATAGCCTTCCCCACTTGCTCCTAACATGCACCTGAAGACTACAAAAGAAGTTAATGAAGTTAGGAATTTTTAAATTCCAATTCAGTGCTAGTAGGTAATTTCAAATTTGAGAGGGAATGAGTTGAAAGAAAAAAAGAATGAAGGAAAATTATGCCAGTTAGTTGAGAAGACTCCGTTAGATTTGAATTATTGAGCAACAATAGTCTGAAGGGAATTTTCTTTGTTCTTTGTGTGATTCAGAGAATGTTTCTGTGTGAGCTTCTGAAAGCTCCTGAACAACAAAAACTATTTATTTTTGATTGAGCAGTGATTGCTCCTGAAGAGCTCTACGTAGCTCCTATCAGTTGAGCTCTTAGAAGCTCCTAAAGTTTGTTGTGTGTCTAGTTGAGCAGCTCATGAAGCTTCAAAAAGTTTGAAGTACGTAGCTTAGAATTAGCTTTCAGTAGTTTCAGTTTAATCTTTCCTATATTGTCATTTCCAACATAGTTAATACAAAAGGAAAATATTGCATGCCTAGATTTGTCTCTATGCATTTTTTTTATTCCACATTTGTATTCCCCTATTTGTGTTTTGGGGGAAACAAAGTAGTAGCTCTGTGTGTATTTCTGTGCATACAAAAATTTAGATATATCTTGCTTAAGAATTTTGATTAATTAAAGATTCCCAATGGAGAATATCATGGTGGAGCTAGGAAGCTTATTAGCATAGATGGAGCAGACCCCCTAAAGTAGTCCTTGACTGGAAGAATTTTTAATTATGAAATAAAAAGTGGATTTAAGAATCATGAAAGTCCTTCACAAGAAAAAAATGGAATTGATAGTAAATGAGTGAGGTAATGAATCAAAAATAGGGGTTTTGTGGTAGTTTTAACCCACCTAAGTGAAGTGCACAAATGTCGCGAAGGTAAAGAAGGAAATGGCCTTACCAACCATAAAATTTGTTATACTAAAATCTATATATATACACTAGACCGAAAATAAACATGATATATCCAAATCATTAAAATATTGAGCATTTTGATTACATTTCATTGAATTCCTAATTGACAGAAAGAGGAAGAGAAATAACTAAGATAGGCAATTAGTTTTAAATGAAGCACCTTTCATAAGTTTGAATTTGAGAAATTTTAAAGAATACCTCAAATTTGTATTTAATTAAGAGAATGTATGGGCATTTAAGTTACCAATTTGACGGAAATTAAACTGTACATGAAAACAATTCACACTACAAAGATATCTTAAGCAATGAGTAATTTTACCTTGAAAATAAGAAAACAAATGCTAACACTATTTTTTTATTTGTGTAATTTTAAATTTTTACCCTTTATTTTGACCTTCAAATTAACAGAAAGAAAAAATATGTAACAGTGAAAATCCAAACCCTAGAGGAAATATTTTGCTTTCAATGAGAAATTCAACCCTCTATTTCGACTACCGTTCCACCTAAGAAAAATATGTAGGGAAAGCGAATTTCCTAAGAAACTTTGGTTTAATTTTATAGGAAAATTCATCCTCATTTCTATATGAAATTCAAGTTATAAAATAATTTAATGAGACAGTCCATAAAATAAATTAGAGGGTAAAATGATAGAACCAAGATAAAAAAGATAGCAACACAATTTTACATGGAAAACCCCAATTGGGGAAAAACCACTCGAGAAAGATCTGCCACTTCATTTTATTGATAATAAATAAAAATACATTCCCTTCCCCCCTTCCTTTCTGCATGATACACATTTATATATTTTTTTCAAAATTAATGTCGTTATAAAAAGAAACAGTTGAGGTAACTGGTCGGGAGAACTAACTAACATATGCTTAACACAAAATATTTCATTGGTCCCAATAATATAGATCCGCTTCGCAATTCTTTCTTTCAAGTACCATGTTGAATCTACCACACTTTAATTAGCACATTAGTAAATTTGCAAAAAATAACACTGTTAAGTAATGTAGAAAGATACCAGAAATGGTAATTTCTTTATGATAATAAATCAATAATCCTTTTTATCAAATATATATATATATAGATATATATGACCTAATATTAGTTTTTAATAATATTTAATTGCCTAAATTATCAATTTATTCTTTTGTAAAACTTAATTTTTATTAGTCACTTTAGTCAAGTTTGTCGTTAATGCATTTTTATTTCACTTTTCAGGAGGGGTACTATAGTAGGGGATTAAATATTTTCATTAAAGCTCCCCCAAGCCAAAGCTCTTATCTTAGTTTCGAAAGGAAACATCTACATCAAATGATGGTATAGATTCATCCTTAATTTGCGTCTCTTCCTTCTTTTTCTAAATCTTATTCATCTCCTTCTCTGTTTCTAGCAGATCAATCTTTTGTATTGGTTCATTCTTCTTTACTGGATTATCCTTCTTCATATTTATGCTTCTGTAAAACTTCAAAATATGTCTAGGCCTATTGTAGTTGTAACATATGACATTCTTTTGACTAGTATTCCTTCCATTCATTCTATATCTACATTGATTAGCTTTATGCCAAAATCTATAGCATGTGTAATATTTACCATTAAAGGATTGAACCATGCTACCATTGTTATGGCTATTCATCATTTGAATTCTACACTCATTAGGTTTATGACCAAATTTCTTGTTGAAACAAAGAGAAATAGGTTGGACCAAATATGGGATGATAAGGGACCTATCTTTCTATATTCATTAGGAAATGAGATCCCCACAAAGTATTGACTAACGACCCTTAGGTGAATCAACTCAATGTGAGAATCTTCAAATTTCCTTATGCTCTCAAGATGGGGGTCAAGGTCAAACAAAATTTTTGGAAGATAAACTAAGAATAGAAAATCAACTCCAAAATGCAATCTAACACTTGAAACATCAATATTAAACTCAATAGTTGAAAAAATAGAAAACCAAATGCAGAGCTAAGAAGGCTAGATATGTGTTTACCAGTCACTAAAAAGGAATATTTTAAAGGTTGTCTGAGACTCATTTTCCCATGGGTGAATGGGTATTTTGTTAGGGTTTTTCTACAACTTTCAGGAGCCTCTAATGCTGATCTATAGCTTCTGATTTGTCTAGGTTCTGGTGTTCGAAAGACAGAAATTAGATTTGTAGGTTAGATTATGTGGTTTGACAACTTTTTTGACAACTTTTTCAAATTTTCTCTTCAAGAGGTCTTCAATCCTTCTTTAACCTAAATCTATAATCATATACACAAGAGACACAAATATTTTTATTTGGGTGGATGGGGGTTTTCCTTGGTCAAACCCTGTTTTGGTAATCAAACCTTGAAATGAAGTAATGAAATGAAAGAGCGAATGAAGAATGAACAAATCTATGCTACCATTCAACAAACCCTTTGAATGATCCTTGATAATGGAGATATTAGAAGATCTACAACTTGCATGAGATGGCTGACTTGGATGTGGGTCTTGACACTTTAATTATGCTTTGAATGCTTGAACTTGATTTTGAAACCTACATCACAATGTTAGCTCCAAAAGCATGCATGATGCAAGAATACTTTGACATGATGAATAGATCTTGATTGTAACGCCCGCCGTGCAAACCCTAGAGAACTCAAAAAGGCAATTAATTTTTTTTTTTTAAGCAATTAAATTAAACTTACAATACATTAATCATAATCACATAACATATTGCATCACATTAACTCACACAGTTCTCTGGGGCACGCGAGGTTACATTGCAACCATAATTGAAAATAAAAGATAATGACAAACCATATAACCATTTACAATATAATAACCAAGAATAAATGTGCTTCCATAAACCAAGAGCATTTATATTAAGATACCACATAATACCATCATATGAGTCTCATCAAATAATTACATTGAATCCTAACTATTACATCATTGCTATAATGTTACATTACAATCTTTTGATATAATAAATACAATGAAATTCCCAAACAATTGGGATGATACAATTTACAATGAATGCTGAACAATAAGGTGAACACTGGTGCAACTCCAACTGCGGAAAAGCTGTGAACAAAGGATGCTGATGGGGAACCCAACGAGTGCAGAGCACGTTCCACCCAACCATGTGAATTAAAGATAACTCACCCCCCGTGCTCAGAGGTGACAATGAAGTTAACTCGACCATGATTGTCAAACCGACTCCATGACAACAAGGTATAATCTAAAATACAATTCAGAGAATACAATTACACCAAGCAAAGACAATATCAAATCACCAAAGTATACTCATAATCACTAGCACAAGAATCCGAATCAACAATAAGAGTACAAAGCTGAGGAAACTGATACAACATCCAAGTCCAAAAATACATATCCAGAGGCAAAGGCAACAAGGAAAAATAGTAAGTCTAGTGAAGAGTGTCATCGCACAGCTCTCATGGGATCTCCTGGCTCTTCCTCCAACTTGAGGCGCCGACACCCATCTATGGATCTCCTAGCTCTTCCTCCTGCATGAGGCGCCGACACCATAGGGTAGCTCGTGCGGAGTCAACAACCTCTCATGAAGACAAGATCATGACTTTGCCGACCACGGCCTTCTCAATCTATCATTAGTCTATGATAGCCCTAATGCATAGATGAGGAATCCAATTTCTTTTATCTTGAGTGGTTTACTACCCATCCCCCTAATTCTATTTTTAGTTATCACTTGTTTAACTACTCTTCATGGGTTCTCCTGTGCACTTCCTCTTAACCGAGGCGCCGGCCCCCACAAAGAGCCACTCTCCCTAAGACCCCTAATAGTAAATTGAAACAAGACAAGGGTTGAACCTCAACAAATAAGCATGATACCCAAAACCAGTACAAGCGAGGCATTAGTCCTCTCACAACAACTCGGAACCAAAAGGAATCAACAAATGTTCAACCCCTCAAACAAGAAACTATAAGTTTTCAACTCCAAAGCTAAAATTCAGAACAAGAATAACATCCAAGAATCAACCAGCCTTTGGAACAAAGGTTCAAGCCAACAAACGGGTTCCCACATCAACATTAAAGCCAACACGAAAATAGAATGAGACTACGCACAATTTGATGAACTCAAAACACCAGATCAACCTACTCAAACAATTAAGAAAAGAAATAGTACAATTTCCTCATGATCAAATATTATCTTCATAAAAGACAAAGATCAGTTATTATATGAAAATAATATATTAAATTTTGTTTATTACAATAAATTTATTAACATTTTATTTCCAAATGCAATGACATTTCTATTAAAAGAGATCATTTAAATTTTACAACTCTATTCATTACGTATGTAAAATATACCTTATAATTTATCATACATTTTCATATATAAAATCAAACACATATATAAATATATCGATATATATACATATATATATATATATCTATCTATATATATACATATATATATTTATATAAATATAAATATAAATATATATATATATATAAATTAAATCTGACTAAAATAAAAATAAATTAAATTAAAAAAAAAATCGAATTAAAATTTATGATTCACTAAATTTAAAAACTAAAGAAAAATAAAACAACAAATAAGGTTGAAGTGCTGCCGTCGCAGTCCTTGGGACTGCTGTGCATGGCAGCAGAGCTGTAGCACAGCGAGGGCTGAGCATGGTCCCCCCCCTTTAGATTTTTTTCTTTTTTTTTTTCTTTCAATAAAAATTTTCATAGATTTTTAATACATGTAAATTTTTTTTCCTTAAAAGTTTTCATTGTTTTTAACAGAATAACAATTTCGTCTTTTAAGGGGACGAATGCCGATTCGGCTCAAAATAAAATAAAATAAAAACAAATAACAGTTTCCAGACAACCATTCAACTGGAAATCACTTCCAGGCAAGTTTCATAAGTATATATATATATATATATATATAAATAGATTTTAAATAAATTAAATTTTCTTACAGAGGAGGGCAGGGTTTTTTTTTCTTCAGTAAATTAATACAGAGAAATAAAAATTCACAGAGAAGAAATAAAATTTCTGCAGGATAATAAAATTTGAAGAATAACAGATATTTCCCCATAATTTTTCCCAGGTTCTTTTGTAAATACCAGGTTTTTCCCATATCCATTTGAACCCCCTATTTTTTTTTTTGAAAACGAACCAGATTTTTCCTAAAACAAATTGAAACCCAAATTTCTTCCCAAATTATTTTAAAACCCAGATTTTGCAAATTAAACCGATTTTTCCTAATTCAAAATTAAAACCCAGATTTTGCAACTAAACAGATTTTTCCTAATTCAAAATTGAATCCAGATTTTTGCAATAAAATAGATTTTTTTTTTCTAATTCTTTTGCTAATCCAGATTTTTGTAAATAAATAGATTTTCCTATAATTTGATTGAGATTTTAAGCAAGAAAAGAAAGGAAAAGAATTTTCGAACCTGGACTCCTGCTGATTGTAGTGTGACGAAGAGCTTGCTCCAATTAGCCCTACGAACAGCTTTTTGCCCCTTCCTCCTTTTCTCTGCTTTTTGACAGATTCTCCACACAAAAAACCTTCCAGCACCCTTCCCTATTTTTCAAATCAAATTTCTAAAATACTCCATAAAGTTTTTCCAGCCAAAAGAATCCCCTTTCTCCATTTTCCAAAACCCACTATATTTTTCCTCTTACATGCACCCAACCACCATTTTCTAAAAACAGGATTGCAATTTCTCCATTTGTCCAAATTATTATTATTATTATTATTATAAAACTCCATTTTTAACAGCCTTGTTCATGCACAAAATTTAACTTTATTTATTTATTTTATTATTAATTTTCCACCTAGCAAATTTATTACATTTGACAAATCACCATTTGATATTTAATAAAATACATGGCTTTTCACCAAATAACCATTTAATTATTTTAAATACAAATTAATCTAATTTTTAATCAACAGTTTTTTTTTAAATTGAAACACCCCAACACATAACATACCGACATCAACGTGTACGACATAACACTACCACAACCAAAATACATGACAACTACAGAACATACAATACCATACAACCAGGCGGTCTGACATCAAGGAACGGGAAACTTCATTATCACCTCTGTATCAACTTTATACCGTTGGGTTATTTGTGCTCACCCTGTCCTGCCAAAGCAGGTGGAATCGAGACTATGTACTTGCAATTCCTGCATACAAACGAAGTTGCGTACATGTGCATATATATACATAAATCAAAGCATTGTGTTGTGAGAAGGAATCGCAGCGTAACAGAGCACTCGCAATGAGTGATGCTACACTGTCCTTCATCACGTCTATTCTAACAATTATAGTATGATTGATAAAAATAACATTTCTAATACTAACAATTCATCTCATGGCATAATCTATTAAATCATCACATCATAACATAAATATGAAAATCAACTAAAATCTCCAACCACAATGTCATATGAAATAATCATGTCCACAAAAGAGTAACAGCATCATCAAATGTCTAACTAACCAATCACCAAATAGTATCACCATAGTATCAATGTATCAAAGTATCAAATCAAAGCCTAAAACTAATGAGTCCAACTAGCAACTAGGAGGGTTATTACATTGATTGTTGTAATACATCTTTGGTATACCTTCTCTTGAATTCTGTTGATTGCTCTTGAAAGTTTTCTTGAAGTTCTCCCAAGATTCTCATAAAATTGCTATGTGAAACTTAGTTAAATAACCTTGTATTTATAGGTATGCATCCTTAGTTTCTCAAAATTCAAATATCACAAGCCGACATTGAAATAGAATTTGAAGATGTTAAAATACCTCCAAAAACATACTTTAAATTTAGTTCCAAAGGTCTAGGGAGGACCCATTTTCCCATGGGTGAATGGGTCCTAGGTCCGTATTCCTAGAACACACATTACTCAAGGTAAAGTGTTATGTATTGGAATTAATTATTGTCGGGTTTTCCCTTCAAAAAATTTAATTTATTAGGCTTGTAAATGAATAAAAGGGCTTATTAAGGCCTAATAAAGCTCAATTTAATTAAGAGGACCCAAATAAGTGTGAAAATATAAAGCGATACATTTTTATAACACCAAATTAAAGAAATATTAAGTACAATTTTAATTAAGAGGGTCCAAACAAGTGTGAAAATATAAAGGGATACATTTTTCTACACTACATTTATCCCCCACTTTAGTGAGAGGATGAGCCTACATCAAACTCACACTAAAGTAGACAATGAAGAGAGGTCTATTTTTACAATTGTTGGAAGGATAATACAACAAAGATCAAGGAGGGTCATCAAGCCTGGGCCAAGATTTAAGATCTCATGGAAAAAAAAACAAAGCCACAAGGAGACACATTCCTATGTTAATCATATATGTATGGAGCAATGACAAGATACACAATCATACAATGTCAAAGACTCAAAGAAAGAAAGAAAATGAAAAAAAGGGGGGGTGGATCAAGCCTTGACTATCCAACTTGTTGTGGATCACACCTCAACTATTTATCCAAAAATGTTTACAAGTGAAACTCATTGTCCACTATGCAAACAACAATGCACACTCACATGAGCTAGTGAAAGCCATTGTCCACTAGGTGAGCCTCCAAGGGTGGAAAATGAGAGAATCTTATTAGTCTCCCACACCATACCATAGTTATACCTTTGATAAATTTAATAAGGCACCACACAATATGAAATTCAAGCTTCATGAGGCTTAGAAAGTTGTGATATGCTAAACAATTATGAAAAAAAATGGCTCCATAGGAAAGTAAAGTGTGTTATGCTTGGTGGCCATGAAAAAGGGTTGTAACTTTGAGCTTCATAAGGTTCTAGCAAGATACGTTATGCTAAACACTTATGGACAAAATAAAAATAGGGTAAGACATGTTCAAAGGGGTTTTGTTTAGTTCATGTAAGATCTCCTCTTAGGGAACATTTTTCCTAATGTCTCCAAGAGAGGACAAGTCTAGGATAAAAGATTTGCAACATAGGGAATGCAATGTGTAGCATCACCACTAAGAGGAAATTTGTATGCCAAGAAAGGTTGCACTCTTGAAGGAAATCAAACCCAATGACACTAGCAAGAAGAAAACACATCACATGAAGTAAGAAGACTGATCAATGAAACATAAGATATAGTCTGATATCTCCAAAATGATAATGCCAAGGTATGCCCCCACTTTAAAAGAATTACTAACACCATACTATGAGAAATTAATTTAAAATAACAAATGAGAAATGCTAAATAAGACATGAGAGCTTATTTGGAAAGCCCTATGTCAAGCATATGTTTCCAAATTAAGCTATTCCTTGAAAAACGGGTTGCCCCTAAAATGAAATCCAAAAATCAACCATAAAGGATCCATGAATTTAGGGTCACCATATGTATTTGCTACAATGATATTATAGAGCTTGAAAACATCATCATTTCCAAAATAACTCATGGAACTTGAACAATGACACATAGAGAGTGAAAAAAGGAAAATATTTTGGGCCAACATGGAAGAGAACTAAATGTCTCGACACCTTGTGTCATCCCCAAAAGGAAAAAACAAGACAAAAGAAAAGATAAAGGTTTTACAACATATAGAAGAATGTAGGTACAAATAGATGAATGAAAATAAAGACATGCCAAATAGAATAGTATGGGGGATCACATTACACACATGCAATCAGACAAAGAACATGAAAAATAAAAAAAAGACAAGACTAGTAAGGCATATGCAAGTCAACCTATAGCAGTTCGTATGCATCCCAATCTTGTTCATCGTATGTATAAGGAAAAAAACTAGCCAAAGGAACAATGTCATGTTCCAAACTAAGGAAAGGCTATCTGACTCCTTTCCCCCACTAAGTGTAGGAAAAGGATGAGCCAAGATGAGTGGTGATAATAAGCCCCTTGAAATATAGAAGATGATTTGTAATGAATGTAAAAAATGTAATATTCATTATGTTATGATCCTACAACTACCACATGGCAAGGAGAAAAATTCATATAATTTCTATCCAATTATGTTTCCATAAGAAATGTTAGGAGGAGCAAAGTCACTTAATATCAGCTTTAGTGCACAACACTCATCAATAAGATGACCAAGAGTTCTATGATATGCACAATAATTCATTTTCGTAGGCTTCTTTCTTCTACTAGGTGGAAATTTAATCCATCCTAGATGAATAATTTGTTCCATTTGTTGTTCAATTTCTATTTTAGTATGTAGGAATGACAACTCTTTGACTTTATAAGGCTTAGATTGCTTACTTGTTTGATCAATTTGTTGAGGTGGATTAAGAGGAATAAGACCTAGAATGATCCTATCATCCTTATGAGGGAATTTATCATTATGACAAAGGAAACTTGTTTCCTTAGAAGATGTGGAGGGAGGAGGATCTTGATATCCTATTTCTCTAGTATCTTCAATTGGGATTTGTTCTAACTTATGAATCTCATGCTAATTTGTTGTGTCACATCTTTTTTTAACTAATATCTTAAAGCCTTGGTCATAAGTCTCTTCTAGGTTGATGGCTGTGTCGACAACTTTATTAACGTAGGATGGATGAGTATGCACTTGGATAGAGAGAATAGGTTCACTCATGATTGGAGGTTCAAGCTTGGTTTGTGACTCAATCTGAGGATGTAAAAGAGAAAACATCTCTAATGGTAGATTATTAGGAGTCATTGGTTGTTGAATGGGAGTGTAAAATGATGCATTGTTCTGAAGGTTTTCAAGGAAATTATGTTTAAAATTATGCATGCTTTCATCATCTTCACCTAAGATGTCAACTTCACAAGGAAATTCATTAGGGGTTGGTTGAGCATGATTAGGTTCTATTGCATTAGGATCATTACTAGAAACACAACTTGAAACATCAACTAAAGATGTTAAGGACTTCCATATGTTACCAAAACACATGTACATTATGCAAGAATGAATTGAAATGCAAAGAGATTACAATTTTCAGATTTGAAGAAAGATAATTTTTTGATTATACTATGATAACAAAAATTCTATAAACTAAAATAGCAAACTAAAAGAAAAAACATAGAATGTAGAAACAATGTTTTTGATGCTGAAAAATCTAGAAAAATCCCTAATCAAGGACTCATTCACCCATGGGCGAATGGGTCTCACTTCAGGGTTTTCAAAAATGAATTTGCATATTTCTAAAGTGATTTCTATGGTTTTCAAATTCTACTTTCAGATAAGAGGTTACAGTTTTAGATATTTGGAAAATGAGGTCTTAGAAATGTAAGTGAAAAATAGTGCTAAATGACAAGCAAGAAGAACTAATTTGAGATACAATTTTGATTCAATTTTTTGATGTAAGTTACTGATGATGCAATGTTATGTAAACAATATGCAAAATGACTAATATTTTTGAATTTTTCAAATTTTAAAGAATGCATAAATGTAAAATTAAAACCCTAAATGATATACAAAATAATACTAGTTAAACACCCTAAATAAGATGAAAATCAATGCAATACAATGCAAAAAAATACAAAACCTAGATCTAGGGCTAAAAATGGACTCCAAAATCAACAAATTATGATGCTCAAAAGTTGGGTTCACCAAAATGAAATAAAGAAAAATATGTTGGTGCCAAATATGTGGATTGGTGAACAATGAGAGACCTATATTTATATATTCATTAGGAAATGATATCCCCATAAAGAATTGACTAACAAACCTTAGGTGAATTAACTCAATGTGAGAATCTTCAGATTTCCTGATGCTCTCAAGACAGGGGTCAAGGTCAAACAAAAATTTTGGGAGAAAAACTATAAATAGAAAATCAACTCCAAAAAGAAATCTAATACTTGAAACAAAAATGCTAAAATGAATATTTTCAAAACCAGAAAATAATTTATGCATATCTAAGAAGGGAAAAAATGTGTTCACCAATCACCAAGTGCTAGATTTTGAAGGTTGACTGAGACTCATTTGCCCATGGGTGAATGGGTCTTTTGTCAGGTTTTTTATGCAAATTTTAGGAGTCTCTGATGTTAATTTGTAGCTTTTGATTTGTCCAAGTTTCAGTCTCCAAAAGTTAAAAATTAGATATGTAGGTTATATTTCATGATTTAGCAACAACTTTTACAACTTTGACAATTTTATCAATTTTTCTCTTGAAGAGGTCTTCAATCCTTCTTCAACCTAAATTTTCAATCACACACATAGGAGAGAAAAATGTTTATTTTTGGGTGAATGGGGTTTTTTCAAGTGGTCAAACCCCATTTTGGTAATCAAACCCTGAAATGAAATAATTAAATGAAAGAGGGAATGAAGAATGAAAAAAGATATATATTACCACTCAACAAACCCTTTGAATGAACCTTGATAATGGGGATCTTAGAAGATCTACAACTTGCATGAGATGGATAACTTGTATGTGGATCTTGGCACTTGAGTTATGATTTGAATGCTTGAACTTGGTCTTAAAACCTACATCACAATGTTAGCTTCAAAAGCATGCATGATGCAAGAAGAATTTGACATGATGAATAGATGTTGATTGCTAGAATAAATCTTTGATATATCTACTCTTGAATGGTATTGATTACTCTTGAAAGTTATCTTGAATTTTCCCAAAAATTCTTATAAAATTGCTACGTGAAACTTAGTGAAATGACCTTGTATTTATAGGTGCATATCCTTAATTTCCCGAAATTTAAATATCACAAGTTGACATTGAAATATGAATTTGGAGATGTTAAAATACTAAAAAATAATAATTTAAATTTAGGTCCAAAGGTCTAGGAAGGACTTATTTTCCAATGGGAAATGGGTCCCATGTCCCTATTCTTGGAACACACATTGCTGAAGGTAAAGTGTTATTTATTGGCATTAATTATTATTGAGTTTCCTCTTTGGAAAATGTAATTTATTAGGCTTGTAAATGAACATAAGGGATTATTAAGTCCTAATCAAGCTCAACTTAATTAAAAGGGTCCAAATAAGTGTGAAAATGTAAAGGGATACATTTTACAAGACTAAATTAAGGCAATATTAATTCCAATTTTAATTAGGAGGGATCAAAAAAGAGTGAAAATGTAAAGGGATATATTTTTCTACACTACATTTGCATGTGAAACATTGACCTAAAAAATATGGAACATTTTAATTCATTTTCCTTCTACATTCCATTGACCTATGTCCAAATCTATTGCAAGAATAAAAAAAACCATTAAAATGTGGGTACCTTTGTGCATTTGGTTGTTTGATCGGTGGTCTTCCAGCTTCATTCCTTTGATTCTAGATCTACTTTTCATTATTCTTCTTTTTTTTAGGCTGATATGTAGTTTTATCTACATTTGTAATTTCTCTTGTCTCAAACCCTAATCGACCTTAATCTTTAGCTCCTTTCTTATTTACAATCATTTCATCAAGCTTTGTAGTACTCATCTTGAATTTTTCTTCATGACTCCTTTCTTCCTCTAGATTTAATCTCTGATTCAAAACTTCTTATTCAAGCCTTATACATTTCTCAAATTTTCTTTTCACCATTACATTCAAGCATTCTTTAATTCTTTTCTTTTCTTCAACTTGCATCATTAGACAAGTGATTGTTTCATTTTATTGTTTCAAATTTTCATTGACTTCCTTATTCCTTTCTTTGAACTTCCTGATTTTCTCTCTTAATTTTCTAATGCATTCATCTACTTCTTTGACATCCTTCTTTAGATTTTTGTTTTCACCTTCAGTTCTTTCTATTGGTGTCAACCATCGAGCCCAATATCACAACCTGCAAATAAATATTCATAAAAAATGAAAGATGCAAACACAACTATTTCACCAGAAAAAATACTAAGATGAGATATATTACACAATGTACAGTAGTTCCTTATAAAGGCATGAAAATATGTGATGGGTGAGAAAACTACCCAACATAGGAAACACCACCCAGATAATTAAATGAATTATTATTCCTAAGTAAACTTAAGCATGCCAAATCCTATTTACCCTAACAACCCCCCTTAAGTGCCACTTAGGGAGATTATTATACAAAAAATAATATTCAATATGGTTCCCAGCTACACAACTATGTTAAGTACCCATTTACAACTAAAAAAAAAGAAATCTCTCAAAACTAGAGAAAAGGAGAAAACCCTATGGGAAAAAACCCCTTTCCAAAAGAGGGAAAAGATTAAAAAAATGATGTATGGATGGAGGAATCAATAAAACCCCCCAAGGACTACATACATCATGTATGTACAATCAATGAACCCCCATAAGAGGGAAAGAGAGAGACTATATAACACCCCCACAATGTGTAATCACCTACAAAAATGGTAAGTGTCTAAAGAAAAAACATGATACAATGTCGACAAACAATTTGTCTCCCTTTTGGAAGAAACAAAACTAAGTAAAAATGTAGGTATGCTTCCCACTATAGATAGGAATTAGCAAGTGAAATCCAAATATAGGATGGAAATTTCTCTGAAATCTTCTCATGTGACACCAAGACCTTGAAAGATGATGCCACAAACTAATTAGGAACATGCCCAATCACAATAGAAGGTGACAAACAAGGTACCAATGGAAATTAATTCTAAACATTCTCTAGAGACTGAGATGGAGTGACAACAGTTGTACCATAACTATCATCAAATAGAAGGGATAAACAATCAAATGTGTTTTTCAAGTTTGAAATATGAGATTCCACGAACAATGAACCAGTGTCCGACAAATAAGAATCCCAATCAGGAAGATAATGAGAATCCTATTACTCAGAAATGATGGAAGTACTTAATGAAGGTGGATCAACTATCTTTGACAAAGAATTAGAAAGCTTTGAAGCAACTGCAAAATCATTTGAAGTCTCAAAACCTCCAAAGGATCACAAGTATGGTTTAGCTTCTCTAAAGAACAGAGAGACACACTGGTATTGGAAGTAGGTTCATCGAGAGATGGCAGAGTATCAGGATCTCCATATGATTCTTGAATGTAAGTCCAAAGAGCATAAGGGCTCTCAAAATGAACAAGTGAATCCAAAAGGTCCTCATCATTTATATGCTCAAAAATAACTCTAAAGACTCTAGCCTTGGGGTGATCCCACAATAGTGGTTTACAATTTTTGGCCAAACTAGACACTGCAAATATTATTTTTAACTAAATCTTCACTTTAGGGCACATGTATAGTAGCTAAATCGTGAGGAATTTGAAGATGATGCAAACTAGAGTCTCATCACATTTTTTCTGTAGATTCTAAAAATACTTTTTTCAAAATTTTTGGAATTAGATTGCACTTCTTTTTCCTTCTCCCACAAAAAACTATTTTTTTCAGAAAACAACATTTTTAAAAAGTGACACACACTGTATGACGCATAACTTTTTTCCATGAAGGATAAAATTCTAATTCTTTCAAATTTAGATTTTTAACTCCGATATCTAGTGCTTCCACTTTGTTAGATATTTTTTATTGAATATTTTTTCTTTAATCAAGTTTCGAAGTCAAACCAATTACAATTCAAACATAGCGTGACCATATAACGCATAACTTTTTTTGTATATATCGAAATTCAATTTTTTTTTGTTGGATCAATGACTTGAATATCTCATGCACTCATATTTTTCAATTTTTTTTGATAATCTACTATTTTTCCACATGTGTAGAATAAAGACCTTCATTTTCGATGAAAAACCTATGTTTAATAAAACTAAAAAAAAAATACATAATTAAATCAAAAGATATTAAAATTATATTTATTGGATAGCTCATTCTGAGGACTACTTGATTCCAGTTGGGTTTGTGAAGATTCCTCTATTTTCATCCTCAACCTGAGCTCCAAAGTGCCAAAATTTAGGTTTTTTTTGTGTCTCAGGGGGGATGAGGGATAAGGGGGGTTCATACGAACCCCTTCCCAATGCATTTTTTTTTTGGCAAACAAGATTCAAAGGGTTTACTTGAACCTTGATTTGAGTGAACCCCTTATGGGTGAGCTTGAACCAGTAGGTTCATACGAACCCCCAAAAACACATTTTTTTCTTCGGGTCATTTTTTGTGAGTTTTCCTTCCTCACTGGAATTGTAAACCACTATTGTGGCTTCACCCGCCTATATCCTTTCCAAATAGTATACCCACAATGTGTGCTTGGAATATGAACTTCATTATGAAAATATGGCAATAGATTCTGCTCATTAAGATGAGTGAGAATAAAATAATTCCATTTCCTAAAGTTCCCTTTCTCCAAAGAAACTATTATAACTGAATTCTTCAAAAAAATTCAAAGATAACTTGCTTTCAAAAACTTTCAAAAAAGAATTAAACCTGATTTGGTGAAAAAATAATGCAACCCATTGCCTAATCTCCATGCTGACACCAAGAAACTACACCAAACACACAAGCAAGATGGCCTCCTATGAGACTTTCTCAAAATAATCAAGGGCACTACAATGCTATTTAAATAGTAGAAAGATATCCTACAATGCCAATGTGGGATTTACATTTTGCAACCAAGTTAAAACACAATGAATCAACAAAAAAGAAGGAAACCGTAAGTGAATTCCCAACAAACTCTTATGCTTGGTAAGAAAAACTCCCATAAACCACAACCTTTGAAGAAAATCATGGCCTCTCAGAAAAGATCCAAATATTGTAATAGGAATCGACCCTTTAACGTAAAATTCAATGTCACTTCAAATGAATCACTTTTATAGAGAAGAAAAAATGTACTTAGAAGAGGTATTTGCAAATAATGGGTATAAGTATGTTGCATCTGCTTATGGCCACAAATTGAGTGTCAAGCACCTAATATTCATTCCTCTTCTGCAATGGATCTTCATGCTCAACACACACCCTCCACAGAGATTGGAATTGGAATTTCCCACTTGTCACAAGTTTCACTCCACACTTCATGCAACCTTAACAGAGATTGTCATGTCCTAAGTAGATTCCCACAACCTAAACTATCAATTTCAAGTTCCTAAACCCTCAATTTCTACTACAGAAATCACTCTTTGCCACAAAATCACACCTTCCAATGAAGGAACTGTACCTAAAACACAAGAATTGCACCTCTTTGATAGGTGAATTTGGATCTTCAATCACAAACAATAGGAAATTGAGGCAACTTTGAAATTCAATAAATTTCAAATGGTAGAAGAAGGGGCAGGTTGAAGGCTTAGATATCATGTTGGTGTCAACCACTGAGCCAAAGATCACAACCTGCCAATAAATCTTCACAAAAAAATGAGAGAAGCAAACACAACTATTTCACTAGAGAAAAATATTTTGATGAGATATATTACACAATGTACAATAGTACCTTATAAAGGCATGAAAATATGTGATGGGTGAGAAAACTACCCAACATGGGAAAAACCACCTAGATAATTAAATGCATTATTGTGCCTAAGCAAACTTAAGCATGGTAAATCCTATTTACCCTAATACTTTCAGGATCTTCAAGAGAAAATTTGAGTTCTCCATCTTTGTCAAGCATGCAATCTTCTTTAATGGATCCAATAGCAGGAATGCATTTTGGAGGAGTAGGTAGCCTTCTAATACCCATGTGTTCAACCTCCAATAGCTTCCACAAGTGGTTAAGCTCCTTGCAGGGAACCAAGCTTTGATACTAATTGTTGAACATTTGGAATATTGAGAAGGGATGGTGAATAAGTATTCTTTTAAAACATTCAAACATTCAAACATCCATTCCATTCCACGTAACATATTAAATGAAAGAAAGCATGAAACATCCAACAAGATCACATAACAAATGAGCACTAGGATTTTTACATGGAAAACAAAAAATGGGAAAAACCATGGTGAGGATTAGCTCAAAATATATTATAGCCTGTTATAGTATATTTAAAGAAGTGCTCAATATAGGTGGAATCATTGTTGAAGTGGACTCATTTACCACTAAAATAAACAAAGATAGAAGAAATTTTGTGGCTCATAGCCTAGATTGAACTATTACAATTGCATCTATCATATGCATGATATATAGTTCCAATGAAGCTCAATAAACTTATTTTACACACTTTATCTGATTTTGATCCAAAACTCTACTTTCCTCTGCATTCACATCACTCTAACACTCTTCTCAACATTCACAACTTAGGTTCATAATGCTTCCATAACATTTAGTTAATTTACATCACATATATGTCTTACATATGTAAAAACACCAAAAATGATCTAGCTTATATATCTTCTTCAAGGATAACATCAATTAGGTCAGCCTAATTAGATGTATCATTCAAAATATACAAAATATGACTTTTTAGCTAAAATCCTTCCACACACGCTTCACACAAAGACTAAATCCTTAAAAAAATATGAAATAGGTTTGAATGGACCTATAATAGCTCCCACATAACTCCACAATACTTAACCTTCACATATCTTCACACCTATTAGGTCAACATCACAAAAGACCTAATACAAAAAATTCTCCAACTATATACCCATATTTAGAAATATAGACCTCAAAATACTATGCCATTTGGAATCCAAACTTTATTAACATTTGTCAACATCTCCTTAAATCTAGAAAGCCAAAATCCTATTTGTGGAGAAGTGTGGACTCTCTGACTTATATACACTATACAGGAAATGACTGTAATTGCCAGAGCAAACTTTTGTCATTCATAACTTTCAAACCAAAAGCCCAAACCAGATGAAATGTTTGAATTATATGCTTCTACCAAACAAAAGAATTATGCTAGAACCATAGAGAAAAAATTTCATTAGGGGACCAATGCGGACCAAAAAACTAGATTCTTTGTTACATACAATTATCAGAATTGACACTTAGTCAATTTCCATCACAAGTATCTTCACCAGATCAAACCATCTTTCAAAATTATCTTCCATAAACATATGAAAGAATACTAGAACCAACCAAAATTATCTGCACCTTGATCTCCACATCAAGACACAATGTTGCATCAATGATAACACTACAATGCATAATAGTATGCCTTATGGTTATTCTACGTGCTCATGTTGCCAAAAAAAACATCAATGAAAAAATTCTCATTCTTCCAACAAATCTTGCATTGAAAAATTCTCAATGACTCTATCTCAAGCCCTCAACTTACAAACTCAAGGAGGCATAAAAAATCACCAAAAGGAATAACCACGTGCATAAAAAGGTCCTAAAACACTATGGAAATAATTATAATGAACCACACCCAATTTAGAAATATTATTTATTACTTACTCCCATTAGAATGATGTTTTATGATGTACCATAAATTGCATCATAAGTGGTTCAAGGTTCCTAGTCCACTTTGTAACTCCTCGTAGTCATGATCTTAAATGTATAATATAATTTATCATAAGTAACACCACATATTACAATAGAATAATGAGACTATATGATCCTAAAAGTTCTTATACACATTTAAACATAGCTAATACATGACCAAAAGTACTACCTCAATGTGGAATGCCTCATTTCCCTAATGAGGAAAAAATAATTAATATATATTAGGACTTATGGTGTATGACAGACCTAATACAACAATATCCACTTTCAAAAAATTGAGAATGATTTCATTTTGAGTGATGTATTGCATTATTTAATTTTATATTTTTTCCTGCAACTGCCCAAATGTTGATTTCATAAGAATTATAATAACTATGTGATGAAGTTTTGCATAAAATTACACTCACAAAGTTCCAATCTACCAAGCTTGGCATGTTATTTTAGCTACTGGTGGCTCCCATTATCAGTCATTCAAAACAATAGTCCAGGAGATTACAAATAATAAGGAGAAGCTCAACAAAATTAGATGTTTATGGCTGGAGGTTATCTTAAACTAAATATTTGGTAACCAATAAATTCAAAATATTAGATTTATCCTATTGGTTATTTTTTAAGAACCAAACTTATTATTACCACATACCTATGAACCTACCGGAATTCAATTATTAGTAAGGGAAAGGATTTTACAACACTTAAGTAAGGGTTATTAGGCCTTTACTTCTTCACTTCGGGCTCTATAAAAACCAATAGGGTAATCCTAAATACTGTACTTACAGATACTGGTGTGTCTAGGTATCAAACACATAACAAATAGACGATTCTTCTATAATGTTTAATAGACACAATACCCTGAAGATTTGGCTGACCTTTATGGAAATGACTAATTTAAACAAGAGAAAATTTAATTCATTAGGATTCCTACACACCCAGAAGGAGATTTTCAATTAAGTTGATTGTATTTTTGTGATCAGCTGTTGAGTTGGTCACCACAACTGGAGTATAATTACTTTGCTAAACTAGTGCCATATTCTTGGGACAAAGTCAAACTAAATACCCATATGACTAGATAAAAATTTTATATCAAACAATACCCAAAGCCTTGAAAATATTGCATTACAATATCCCAATTTATTGTTTCCACAATTCACTTCTTAATAACATCCTCATACATGATTTATTTCAGATCCACTGTTATATTCAATCATTTACATACATTCATTGAAATGATAAGAAAGAATAGAACAACATCTCCATTGGAAACCAACAAAGGTAAATAAGATAACCATTCATTATGTTATTCATAGTCTGTATAACCTATACATGGGAGAGTAATATGTAGAAACTTTATACTATTCTACTCTATATATTGTCCTTTCTATCATAAAACCATATACATATTGAATGAATTTATCTCTAAAAACATATTACTAGAAAGTTCAATATCCATTTTTTTTCTCTATGTATAACCCCTTCAAAGGAAACTACCTATTGACTGCTCTTGTAATCAACCTTGAAATCCCTTTTATAAGACAAGGGAACAACAAGCATCGAGCTAAATTACACCTACATTTCACATTTTACTTTCATTTCAAAATGAACTTCACCAGAAAGTGAAAAATATTCCCTAATTAGTTACAAGTAATCATTTGTAGGTAGAGGTAGACAAAAATAAAACTCCAAAAATTATTAGTTAGAGAAGACCCACTGGTCTTCAAAAAGCGTCGCCATCATAGCATCAAAAACATGCAAGTCCACACTAAACTGGGAAATGCCACCATACACACTGGAGGAATAAATAAACAAAGACCCATATCACCACAAAGCAACATAAAGGACCAAAAAACTGAGCACTATCTCAAAAAGGAACAAGATGCTACTTTTCCTTCTCAGCAACAAAATAAGTATTCCCACTCGGTGTCCTTATTGAAAGTGGAGTAGCCATCACCACCTCATTTTTAGAATCGATCAAATCAATCATGGCTATGAGATACTAGCGGTAGCCTAAATCAATTTCATCTCCACTATCAGAAGAATCATCTGAGACTTCAATGGGAGAATGATGATGTCCCATATAAGCCTGGTGATACTTATTCTTTCTCGCAGCTTCCCTCCTAGGCCTATCAATCTTATTCTCCTTACCCTTGACCAATTCCTCTGAGATAATTCAGCTTCTCAGATGATAGGCACGCTTGAGAACACCCTATGCAAACTTCTTGATAGGGGTGAAGCCACAATGGTGGTTTACAATTTGATGGAGGAAGGAAAACTAATAAAAAATGACCCCATGGCATAAAAATTTTTTTTAGGGGTTCAGATGAACCTACAAGTTCGACTGAACCCAAAAGAGGTTCACCCGAACTAGGGTTCGAGTGAACCCATTAATTATTGATCCCACATTTCCCTCCCAAAAAAACAAAGGGAAAAGAATATTGAAGGGTGGTTCGCTAAAACCAAAGTTCAAACGAACCCCTAGGGATTTGCTCGAACCCCTAGGGGTTCATACAAACCTCCCTTATTCCTCATTCTCCCCCTGAAACACAAAAAACCCCTAATTTTTTTTTCACTTTGGAGCTCAATTTGAACATGAAAATGCTGGAGAATTCACAAACCCAATTAGAATCAGGTAGTCCTCGGAACGAGCTATCCAATGAATATAATTTTAATATGTTTTGGTTTGATTATGTATTTGTTTTTTTAGTTTTATTAAACATAGGTTTTTCATAAAAAAATGAAGGTCTCTATTTTGCACACGTGGAAAAATAGCAGATTATCAATTTTCTTTTTTGAAAAATATGAGTGCACTAGATATTGAAGTTCTTGATCCAATAAAAAAAATGGAATTTTGATATATACAAAAAATGTTACGCGTTATACGGTTGCGCTATGTCTAAATTATAATTGGTTTGAATTTGAAACTTGATTAAAGAAAAATATTCACTAAAAAACTATCTAACCAAGTGGAAGAACTAGATATTGAAGTTACAAATCTAAATTTAAAAAAATAGAATTTAATCCTTCATGGAAAAAAGTTGTGTTATACGGTGTGGGTAACTTTTTAAAAATGTTGTTTTCTAAAAAAAACCAATTTTCGTGGGAGATGGAAAAAGTGCAATCTGATTTCAAAAATTTTGAAAAAAATATATTTAAAATCTACAGAAAAAATTTCACAAGACTCTAGTTTGCATCATCTTCAATTTCCTCACGATTTATCCGCTATTGGTGCTCGAAAGTGAAGATTTAGTTAAAAATAATAATTTCAGTGTCTAGTTTGGCCAAAAATTGTAAACCACTATTGTGGGATCACCCATAGCTCTGGCTTTCTTCTTTGGAGTTACAAGGATTTCAGACATATCACAATCACTCTGAGGAGTATCACCCTAAGACTCAAGAGGATTGAGTCTCTTGGACCTTCGGACCGGGCTAATGTTCAATCCTACCTTACCCGTTTCCTTACTTAACACTTGACAACTTATCAAATTTTCTCAAAACAAAGACAACAACCAACTCAAAAATAAAAAGCTCAAATTCAAACTTACTTTTAGACTCTTAATTATCATAAAGAATCAAATGGTGAGAATAATCAAGTAGGTGATCTTCATTAAATAGAACAACATGAGAGTGTCTGCATTAATTTTCCAAGAAATCTCGTGTAAGGACGTAGATAATCAATTACCTTGATTTTGAATCTCAGTCGTCGATCTTGAAGTGAATCAATAGATATTCAATCAAGGTGATTAATTATGACAAAATTAAATGCATATGTTTGATATTTTTTCATAATAAAAAAACTCAATTGAGATAAACATCCGCTTAGTTTGCATATTAACCACACGCTTAGCTTTTAACCAAACCTGGCATGTCACATTTACCCACTCGCCCATGGGAATTAATTTACTTACAATTCATCATAGTAAGAAAATAGGGAGCGATCATGATTTATCTTCAAAATATCATCCCGTACCCTACCTTACTTCAATTCCTCCTTCCCACGTGTACCAACACTTAATACATTTGACGACCATAAAAAATATTTCCCAAATTTCTTATGGGTGCCCAAGAATCAATTCTAATTTCTAGTGTTTTTTTATCTTAGATTAGTCTCAGCCAATACTTTAGCAGTGCCTATTCTCAATATGAATCCATTTGAGCCCTTGAAACATTCCACGTGGCATTTTCCCGTTGAAAAACATGGGACCTAATGTTAAACAGACCCAGGACAATTGAGAGGGGGGTGAATTAGTTGTCACACAAATTCAAACTTAAAACTTTATAACTTATCAAATCTTCAGCCACACTATTCTGTTATTAAATATAAGCATGAAACATAAATAATAGAAAGTAAATCAACATAATGAACACATTTTTATGTGGAAAACCCAACAAGGGAAAAACCACAGTGAGGGTCAACTCACAATATAAAGATTGTAAACTGAATACAAAGGCTCACTGCCCAAAAGAGGACTCATTGTCCAAATACAAAGGGTCATTACCTACAAATGACTCACTATCCAACAGAGAGGCTCACTACCTACAGATACAAAAGAGAAAAAATATCCACCACTACAATTAAAGCACATTCGCAAGATTACAAAAACCTTCAACTCACTGCCTTCAACACACTAAAAACTGTTATCACAACTCACTCACACACACTTATGCTCTTATTATTTGTGGCACACTTTGGTCACTTTGCATCACACTGTCATACAATTCTTCACAACTCAACTTGCTTTTATACTATTCTCAACTTTAGAAACTTTCTCCAAGGTCGGCCACAATACATCGTTTCATAAATTTAAATTGGGTCGGCAACTCTAAATTCCTATAGTGGGAAGGAATAAGAGTGAACCAATAAAACATGTAACCAAGACCACAAATAATATTCTTGAATCTTCTACATGCTTTCTTAATTAAATTTTATTCCTCGAATAAAGTGTAAACACTAGGTTGGCCAAACCTAATGAAAACACAAATAAACATTGATGCACACACTTCCCAATAAGAAGATGACACACAGATGCCACAAAATACTTCATTATACACTAGAATACATCTTAGAACCTTCCAGATACATTCATAGCAAAAACAACAGGCTTCAATCACTAAATTTCTTTCACCAGATTATCTGAACTATGCAAACCTGTATTGGAATATAGAACCATGACATTGTGATTACCAAACTCCAAACCTCTTTGCCAGAGCATAGAAAATACCTTCACAAAGCATATTCTAGATCCACAAGATCTAAAATGAATCCGAGAAAAAATGCAGAGCAACAATATTTATCTTAGTCCATAAAACATTGACTCTGCTAGTAGAACACACATACCGGTGGACACAACTTTCACATACCATCTAACCAAAATTTGAAACTCAACATATGTTACCATGAAAATACCAACAATGCACCTTCAGATCTGCACAAGCATAGGATCAACATAGGAGAAATGTAGAGCACATACTGGAGCACATTCTGAACACATTCATCACTTTGACTTCTCTTCTATATTAATTTTCTCAAAAGCACTTGGAAACTCATCAAACCAACATATCTACAACACCATACAGATAGCTCCATGTACTCATAGCATCTCGTGAGCATCTTAGCCATACATGTACAATATGCAACATACTGAACTGTGTCGACATCAATGACAACATTAATGACAACACCACCAAACTAGGTCATACTTGCAACAATCTCCCCCTTTGTCATTGATGGCAACATATAACCTTTTCTCCCCCATTGAAATCAATGGAAAAGAAAAACTTCTTTGATTACTCTCCCTTCGGAGTAGACTAATATTGTAACAATGAAACCCTTTTCTACTCCCCCTGCAAAGTAGATCCATCTATCAATCCAAATAAATGAAGAATCTATGAATTCACTGGACTGATGCACCTTCATGTGCACCTAGCTAGGAGGGTCAATGACTGCCAACCTCTCCCTAGGATGCTGAAAAGTATCATTCAGAAGAGCTTTAGTAAATATGTCTACAATTTTTTCCTTTGTTGTCACATACTCCAGTCTGACCCCATTCTCTAAAACTTTCTCTCTCAAAAAATGATACTTGATAGATATATGCTTCATTCTTGAATGCATAACTGGATTCTTCAAAATGTTTATTGCACTTGTATTATCACAAAAAATGGGAATAGGCTCATCACATACCACACCAGTGTCTTTTAGAGTTTTCTTCATCCACTGAACTTGTGTGTAGTAGGAGGTTGCAGCAATGTATTCTGCCTCTGCAGTTGATAAAGAAACTGAGTCTTCCTTTTTGCTTAGCCATGAAACTAATCTTCCGCCAAGAAAGAAAAAAACCACCACTAGTACTCTTCTGGTCATCTACACATCTAGCCCAATCAACATCTGTATAGGCACTCAGAGTGAAATCATTACTCTTAGGGTACCATAGTCCATAATCTGGTGTGCCTTTAAGATATCTAAATATCCTTTTTAGAGCTATAAGATGTGCTTCTCTAGGATCTACTTGAAATCTAGCAACTAAACACATTGCATGCATAATATCTGGTCTGGTAGTAGTAAGATACAATAATCCACCAATCATGGATCTATATTTTCTCTGATCAGTCTTAGCAGATTCATCATCCTTGCTCAACTTACATCCGGTTACCATAGGAGTACAAACCAGTTTAGAATCCTCCATCCCAAAATTTTTAAACAACTCTTTTACATACTTAGATTGTGAAATGAATATCCCTTTATCAACTTGATTCACTTGTAGACCAAGGAAGAAATCCAATTCACCAATCATAGAGATCTCAAATTCTTTTTGCATCTCTTCAACAAACTTTTTACACTTGCCATCATTTCCACTAAAAATGATATCATCAACATAAAATATTACAATCAACATCTTATTACCTTGTACTTGGAAGTAGAGGTAGTTGTCCACAGAACCTTTGTTGAATCCTCGCTTTGTCAGATATTTGTCCAGTCTTGCATACCAAGCTCTATGAGCTTGCTTCAATGCATACAATGCTCTCTACAATTTACAAAGCATGTTAGGCTTGTCAGACAACAGAAACCCTTCAGGTTGATCCATGTACACTTCTTCCACATACTCGCCATTCAGAAAAGCTGACTTAACATCCATCTGATATACCTTGAAGTCCTTGTGTTTATAAAATGCCAAAATAATTCTTATAGCTTCCATTCTGGCCACACGGGAAAATGTTTCTTCAAAATCTATACCTTCAACTTGTGAATATCCTTTGCATACTAGTCTTTCCTTATTCCTTACTACTTCTCCACTTTCATTTAGTTTGTTCTGGAACACCCATTTTGAGCCAATCACATTTTTGTTCATAGGTCTAGGGAATATTTCCCATGTCTGATTCTTTTCTATCTGTTGCAATTCCTCTTTCACAGCTCTCATCCAACTTTCATCTTCACATGATTCTTTTATAGATTTAGGTTCTATTTTAGAGAGTAGACAAAAATTTACCTCAACTGCGACTTTTCTTCTTGCCTTCAAACCTTCACTCTTGTCTCCAATTATCGGATCTTCTGGATGATTCTTCTGTAAATATTTAGGAGTCCTAGTAGCAGGTTCTTATTCGTTCTCTTCTTCTTCTTCCACTTACTCTTCTTCTTCTTTCTCTTCTTCTTCTTCCTTCTTATTTTCTTCAGGTATATGTCCACAGATAGGATCATCAGGTTCAACTTCACTTATCTCAATAGGTCTACGTATGTCTTCATCAACTTTCACATTAGCACTTTCAATGATCTTTTTCAATCTTTTGTTAAAGCATTTGTATGCCTTGCTAGTAGTAGAGTATCCAAGAAATATTCCTTCATCACATATAGCATCAAACTTTCCAAGATTTTCATCATCTCTTTTAATGTAGCATCTGCTTCCAAATACCTTAAAATATTTCATAGTAGGAGTCTTACCAGTCCATAACTCAAAAGGTGTCTTTGTGTTGTTGTGCCTGATCTGAACTCTATTAAGAACATAAACAATAGTATGTATCACTTCTCTCCAATATACATCTGGTACATTAGACTCTTTCATCATAGTTCTAGCAGCTTTCTAAACTATCCTATTTTTCCTTTCAACTACTCCATTCTGCTGAGGGGTTCTTGGAGTAGAAAACTATCTTTTTATGTCATGCTTCCCACAGAATGCATTAAATTCACTAGAAGTGAATTCACCACCTCTATAAAATCCTAAACACTTTATTTTTAGATTTACTTCATTCTCCACTCTTGCTTTGAATACCTTAAACCTATCCATGGCCTGATTCTTTTCTCTAAGAAAAGAAACCTATTTCATTCGAGTGTAATCATGAATAAGCAACATGAAATATCTATCACCATCCAGGCTTCTAGTCTTAGTTGGACCCGAAAGATTAGTATGTACCAATTCCAACATTTTGGTAGTAGAATGTTCCTTTCCTTTAAAGCTACATCTTGTTTGCTTCCCCAATTGACAACTTCTACAGATGGCATTAGCAGGTCTTGTGATTCTAGGCAATCATCAAACAATCTCCTTTGCACTGATCTTGACCAGGTTATCAAAGTTAACCTATCCCATTCTTTGGTGACATAACCAATTTTCACTGATATAAGATACAAGAGAATGACCATCAACTCCTTTTAGCTAATAGATGTTTCCATGAGCTCTTCTTCCAACAACAATCATATCTCCATTTCTGGATCCTTTTCTAATATCATAGGTATTGTTTTGAAACACAAGTTTAAAGCCATTGCTACACACCTAACCAACAATTAGAAGGTTATACCTCAAACCCTTCACATAATACACATTATTAGAACTATGCACTCCATCAAAACTAATTGAACCTTTTCCATAGATCTTAGCTCCTGAATCATCACCAAGCATAACTAAGCCACCATCATATTTTTCAAGTTTAGTGAACTTACTCTTATCTCTAGTCATGTGATTTGAACATCCACTATCAATTACCTAGTAGTCTTCATCTAGTCGTGCATGAAAAGCGGTAACCAAAGTATCTTCCATCCTATTCTTCTTAACCTCTGAAGCCTTCTTACTTACACATTTTCTAGAGAGTGGATACAAATTTACTTTCTAAAGCTAAGAATAAGCATTCACTATCATCAACTTCATTGTTAGATTCATCATCATTAATACCTGCCTCTTCCTTAACATAGTACAACTTCTTATACTTCTTATCCTTTCTATCCTTATCTTTATAATCCTTGTTCTTTTTGTGTGTAGCCCTATTTAGACATCTTGAAGCATAATGATCAATATTACCACAACTAAATCCTTTAAAGGGTAACATACCTTTATACTTTTCGGTACCTTTCTTCAACTTCCTGGTGAAGTTAGCTTTCAAATCATCAACACCATCGCTATCCAGTTCCTCTTCAATCTTCATTTCTTTAAATTTCATTTATGTCTTTTCTTCTATCTTATCATCTTTCTGAAACTTTCTCAATTCAAATGTTTGCAAGGTGTTGAAAAAGTGTTCCATGGTGTACTTCTTAGGATCATACATTTCTTCAATCATGAAGATTTTATCACTATAACAGTCTGGTAGGGTGATCAGGATCTTCTTAATTATGTCTTCATCTGATAACTTTCCTCTGTGATTTCTAACTTCATTTGCAATCTGTTCAACCCTATAAAAGAAACTTGTAAATTCTTCACCATCTTCCATCTTCAGGTTCACAAATCTACGCTTTGTTGTTAGTCTCTTTGTCAATTTCACCTTTTCATTTCCTTCATACATGTCTTCCAAATTCTTCTAGACATCATATGTAGTATCCAAAGAATTAACATTAATTCTCTCATTTTTAGATAAACCACTGCAAAAAACATACTTTTCCTTCTCATTTTCATCATAAGTAGAGATCTCATCTACAAAATTAATACCACCAAACAGAATTGTATACTTATTCTCAACAACGTTCCACGTATTGAAACCAAGAGAGATAATATATCCTCTCACCTATCGCTTCTAGTCATTTTATTCAGTTCCATCAAACATAGGGATTGCCAATTTGTGCACCATAAGATCTTCCTTAAGTGGTTAAGCTCTACACAAGGAACCAAAAGCTCTGATACCAATTGTTAAATAGGCACATGACAACTGAGAGAGAGGGTGGTGAATCAGTTGTCACACAAATTCAAAATTAAAACTTTATCACTTATCAAATCTTCAACTACACTATAATTCTGTTATTAAATATAAGCATGAAACATAAATAATAAAAAGTAAATCAACATAATGAACACCAATTTTTTATGTGGAAAACCCAATAAGGGAAAAACCACGGTGAGGGTTAACTCACAATATAAATATTATAAACTGAATACAAAGGCTCACTTTCCAAAAGAGGACTCACTGCCCAAATACAAAGGCTCACTACCTACAAAGGACTCACTATCCAACAAAGAGGCTCACTGCCTACAGATACAAAAGAGAACAAAAGATCCACCATTGCAATTAAAGCACATTCACAGGATTACAGAAACCTTCAGCTCACTACCTTTAGCACACTAAAAACTATTATCACAAATCACTCACACACACTTATGCTCTTATGATTTTTGGCACACTTTTTTCACTTTGCGTCACACTATCATACAATTCTTTACAACTCAACTTTCTTTTATACTATTCTCAACTTTAGAAACTTTCTCTGAGGTCAGCCACAATACATCATTTCATAAATTCAAATTAGGTCGAAAAATCTAAAATCTCGTGGTGGAAAGGAATAAGAGTGGACCAATAAAACATGTAACCAAGACCACAAATAATATTCTTGAATCTTCTACATGCTTTCTTAATTAAATTTTATTCCTTGAATAAAGTGTAAAAACTAGGTTGGAAAAACCTAATGAAAAAAAAAAAACATTGATGTACACACTTCCAAACAAGAAGATGACACACAGACGCCACAACACACTTCATTATACATGAGAATACATCTTAGAACCTAACAAATACATCCGCAACAAAAATAATAGGCTTCAATGACTGAATTTCTTTCACCAAACTATTTGAACTATGCAAACCTGTACTAGAATACAAAACCTTCCTAATTACCAAACTCCAAACCTCTTCACCAAAGCATACAAAATACCTTCACAAAGCATATTCTAGATCTGCAAGATCTGAAACAAAACAAAGAAAAATTACAGAGCAACAATATTTCTCTTAGTCCACAGAACACTGACTCTTCTAGTAGAACACACATACCAGTGGACACAACTTTCACGTACCATGTCACCAGAAGCTAAAACTCAGCATATGTTACCACGAAAATACTAAAAACATGCCTTCAGATCCACACAAGCATAGGATCAACATAGAAGAAACACAGAGCACATACCAGAGCACATTCTAAACACATTCATCACTCTAAGTTCTCTTGTATATTAATTTTCTCAAAAGAACTTGGAAACTCATCAAACCAACACATCTGTAACACCATAAAGATAGCTCCATGTAATCACAACATCTCACCAACATCTCAGCCATACATGTACAATATGCAACATACTGACATCAATGACACCTCCAAAATAGCTCATACTTGCAACACACAAGTGGGCCCCTCATAGGATAGCGGGGAGTGGTCAAGATTGACCCACGTCACCCACCATCAACCATCGATCTTCCTTCTTTATGAAGTAATTGTTGTCTCCAAAGCTTGGTAGGTCCCAAAAGTGACAGATGTCACCTTGCTCGCTAGCCTGTGTGATCATATTTCTTTATTGGACAAGATGAATGGGCGTGTAGGGAACAGTCCTGATGAGAACACATGTCATGGTGTCCATCATTGATCCTTCATAAAGCTATGTCCACTAGCCCTTTTGGAAACATTGGTCCCACCACTAGACATGACACATGGCCATCACCTACTAGCCCGTGTGTTTTAAAATAACATGAATGAAGCCAACACAAGCACAAGGGGAAAGGTCAGGATGTGGCCACATTGCTTAATAACTATCGTTGATCTTCTTCAAATGGCGCCAACTATCTTTAACAAGGAGATTGGACCCACCAATGCACCAGACAAGTGGTTGAAGCTAGAGAGCCCGTGCAAATAAAATAGCATGGGTGCACAAGGAATAGTGGTAATCAAATCTTAATGATCAAACAACCAATGTGAAAACCCAATTCTTGCACATTCCACAAAATTTAACTTAAAAAGGGGGACCATCTCTAGGACAAGGGGAACTTGACCCATAAGAATGAAGGCTAAAGATTTAAATCATTAAAATCAAGCCTGACCATAGGAAAATTTTATGTCGAAAAGGACTAAGGTGATCGACCAACCTAAACTCAAGGGGCCGGTGAACACAATGATTTCAATGGAACAAAAGGCAACTTGAATGACCAGATACTGGGAACATCAAGTCAACACAAAATTAGAACAACCAAGGGTTTTTGGACTCATAGGTTAATTGTGAAGGGTTAAGTTGACACAAACCCTAAAACATTGACAAGGACCATAACCCTAAGCCAAAAATGAGGATCCAAGCTAAGTATTTGAAAAATTTAAAATGGAACCCAAAGAATTTTTTGAGGGGTGAACCATAGATTTTTCGGTAGGGCTTATAGACTACTCTTGCACTCTTAGTATGTTTCACCTAAAAGGAGAGAGATAAACCCTACACAAAGGAATTTACTCTATGTTCACTCAAATTATGTAATATATGGTCATTTGAACTAAATGGAATGAACTAAGTGAAATTATATGAACTAATTGACTGATTATGTATGCAAAACCTAAGAATTATGCAATGTTTGAAACCACAATGTGATATGGAAACAATGAACTATGAATCAACAAATGCAAAACTAAAAGGAAATGGGTTGAATCAGAGTGCACCTAGGTAGAGATTGGAGAATATAGAATCTTCTGAATGCTGTTTGAAATCATAGAAAATCACC
Source organism: Sequoia sempervirens (assembly GCA_007258455.2). Lineage (NCBI taxonomy): Eukaryota > Viridiplantae > Streptophyta > Pinopsida > Cupressales > Cupressaceae > Sequoia > Sequoia sempervirens. The sequence goes on from VDFB02281492.1 coordinate 339,294,843, forward strand.
ACTGGGACTCATTCACCACTAATGGCGAATCAGTCTCGCTTCTGATGAAAACTGCCTAGAAACTAGTTTCTGAGTGTCAGGATCTAGAATCTGACAAAACCTAGATTTCCAGCCTTATGATGGGACTCATTCACCACTGATGGAGAATCAGTCCTCTCCCAAAATTTTGATAAATCAGTGGATAATTTTGTAGCATTAGATCTGAGGTTGTCTACTTGTCGGGTTATTGAAGTCAAATCTACAGAAAATAGACAGAATGTCTTCTCCAAGCTTGAAATAGGATGTTGTTGACTTGAAATACTTTGTTGACTTCTTGTCCACTTTTCAACACATGTAAAAGGGGAAAAATGGTTAAGGGTTAGGTTACATGGATTTTACTTGGTCAAATCCCACTTTGGTAATCAAACCCTTAATAAAATAATGAAATGAAGGAGAATGATAAACAAATAACATGCAAATTCTATCAACTTGCCAAACCCTTGTTGAATAAAATATGAAGATATGTCAATGGATGCTCCAAAATGCTTGATTAATGCTTGATTATAGGATGCAAAGTGCTCAAATGCTAATTGAATGCTTGAATGAGTTAGAAGATTGTAGGAGATTTAAAATTGGGAGAAAAACACTTATTTATACATTCTTGTAACCCATTAATACCTCATCATAGGCTGACATCAAGTAATTTTAAATAAAAACTCAAAAGAAAATTTGGAATATTTTGAATTTGGAGCCAAGAGAAAATCATTCGCCACCCATGGTGAATGGGTCCCACCCTGGACTTGAAAGTGGGTGTCGGGAATTAAGTCACATTTAATGTTGTTTGTTAGGTTTACATTAAAAAACACACTTAATTAAGCCGTATAAGGGCATAAAGGGGTCAAATAAAACATAAGAAAGGTGTAAATAGTGAAATTATGCCTAGAAAAGTGTGAAATATTGTTACAAGACTTTACAACACTTCAAAATAGGACTTTATTAGTGATGAAGAGGTGATTTTTAGGTGATTTGTAATGAATAGAGTATAGAAAAGTATAGAAATGTTTTACAACACTTGACAATACCTTCACAAGATGCCATTATTTGAATTTTAAGGACTTAAATGTGAATGTTCAAGCCATATTGCAACAATAAATCATAGAAAAATAGACCAAACATCATGAAGAAAGGCCTAAAAGACCATGAAAATGACAAGGGGTGATTTTTCTACGACACATTTAGCCCCCACTTTAGTGAGAGGATGAACTTGCTTCAAACTCACAGTAAAGTAGCCATGCATATCGAGAGAGAGGTACTAAATGCACTTATGTTAACAAGATGGAATGACAACGATCAAGAGGGATGATCAAGCCCCGAGGATGAAGATCCCATGACAAACTAGACATAAGAACAAAGGAATACAAATGTTTAAATGAAGGGATATGATGAAGCTTCGATCATCTATCCAACTAGTTGTGGATTAGATCTAGGCTATTTATTTGAAAGAGAGAATGCATAATCACTCTGGGGAAACATAACTCATGGTCATCCACTAGGTGAGAAGACCCAAAAGGTAAGATACATACACTAGTTGGTATGCACTCACAATTACAAAGGTGGCTATGGGGAGAGTTGTGCCACTGAATGGGCTTCCCGCTCAACCATATCAAAGCTATACCTCCTGATAACTTTAACAAGGTACCACAAGGGAAAATGTTAGTTTGTTCTTCATGAGACAAGAAAAGCTTCATATGCTTAGATCTCATGAACAAAAAGCAAGGTACCATAGGCATGCAAGTTGCATTATGCAAGGTGGAAAAAATGTGCAAAGTGTAAAATCCAAAAATGTAAAGTGAAAAAGTGTAAAATGGAAAGGATGTTCAAAGGAGTCTTGTTAAGTTTATGCGAAGTCTACCACTTAGGGAACATTGTGTCTAATGTCTCCAAGAGAGGACTGATCAAAGAATAAAATATTCACAACTTAGGGGATGTAGTGTGCCACATTAGGTCACCAAGAGGAATGTAATATGCTAAGATAGATCACACTTATGAAGGACATCATACCCAATGTCATCCACAAAGTGAGCCAACACATCATATGAAATGGCAAGGCTGCACTAAGAACCAATAATGCAAATGAAATATGGTAATGTATGCTCCACACTTTAAAGGAATTGCTACACACCGTTTTGCGAGAAATTACTTTAAAGTAGCAAAGGAAAGAAAGTGCAAAAAGGAGAAACAAGACATGAGGACAACTCAAAAGCCCTATTCTAAGACATATGTTTATGAGTTAGGCTACTTCATTTGAACAAAAAAGAAAAATGAAAGAAAAAGGGAGTTTCCCCCCAAAAAAGAGAACACACCAAACACATAAGGGATCTATGGATTTTGGGTTAGTATGTTCATTGCTGCAATGTTTTAATTAAGGAGCTCAGAAGTATCATCATTCCCTAAATACATAGAACTAGAAGAATGACACAAAGAGAGCAAAAATAAAAGAAAAATAAAGTCCGTTTTGAGTCAACATGGAAGAGACATTGCGGCCTCAATGCCTTGCATCATCTCCAAAAGGAAAAAAAAAGAAAAAGAAAACGAAAAGGAAAAAGAAAAGAAAAATCTTTTGGGTCAACATGAAGGAGACATTTCGGTCTCAATGCCTTACATCATCCCCAAAATGAAAACACAAGAAAAAGAAAAAGTAAAAAAAAGGAAAAGGGACCTTTTGGGTCAACATGGAAGATACACAGGGCGTCTCTACGCTTTGCGTCATCCCCAAAAGGAAAAATAAAAACAAAAATGAAAAAGAAAAGACCTTTTGGGTCAGCATGGAAGATACATAGGGCATCTCAACGCTTTGCATCATCCCCAAAAGGAAAACAAAAAAAAGCAAAAAAGGCAATGCATGAAATATAGAAGAATAGATGTACAAATAGAAGAAGTGTACAACAAGAGGGAAAACATCAAACACACGATACAGGGGAACACAATACATATATACAATAGAAAAGAAAGAATAAATAAAAATTTAAAAGGCTAGTAAGGCGAATGTAAGTGAACCATCTAACAAGTCATCCACCTCCCAATCATGGTTAGTGTATTGCGAGGGAGGTTGGCTGTCCAAAGGAAGAATTGCAAGTTCCAAAATAGGAGATGTACCAGGTTCGTCACTTGGTTGAGAATATTTATCATTTAAGCTCATGGTAGATGTAAATAAAGAGTTTAAATTGTTGTGCACTTCATCTATTTGTGCGATCTCCTCATCATCATCATCAAGATTGATTACGATAGGAGGATGAAGGGTTATTTCTAAGGAGGGATGTATCAAAAGTTGTGGTTGTTGGATCAGGTCATTTTGTTGTGAGGGATGGATTTTGTCACTTTGTGGTGGGTTAGGAGAAAGAGGGTGGTCATCTATTCCTTCGGTGAAAGGTGGAGGTTGATTTTTTTATTTTCTTCTATTTGAGATTGACGAGCAAGGAGACGATGATGACACCTACGTTCCCTAGCACTGTAATTGTGTTTAATTTTATTTTGAACTTGTTGAGGTGTAAGAGCGAGTTGATTCATCATAGGTTCCTTTTCTTCTGAAGGGGGAAGAATGAAATAAACTTAAGAAGATGGATCAATCACTTTCTCTTTAGCTTTATACACTTGTTTAATGCGGGGAGGCATGATAGGATTGGTTTCAATTTCTCTTGGTCGTTTAAACGATGGAGGGGAAGTGTCTAAGGGTGGTTGTATGGTTTGTTTAATGTCAAATTGAGGCTGAAGCATGGTTTCATCTATGATAGGGGTGGAAGTGGATAGGGACATGTTACGAAGAGACAACTTGGCTATTCGTTTGGCTTTGAAATTTTCATAGGCTATGAAAAAGAAATTTTTACGGGGGGTGATGGGTTCCATAGGTTCAAGCCAAAAGGATTCCCAGGAAAAATTACCTTTAGAAGATAATGGATTAAAGTCACTATGGTGTATGGTAAATATTTCATCAACATGTGGAAACTTCAAACATTTGTTAATAACTAATGGGACCACTTTCATTGAACAGAGCCAGGGATGACCTAGTCGTAGATGAAATTGGTCCGATTGTGGAATGATAGAAAATGTTACATCCAAAGTTTTAGGTCCTATTTGTAATGGGAGTACGATCGATCCAATCGTAGGGCACACAAAACTAATATGTGTTTTAATCCATGCAGTTGGTTTGTTATAATCATCTTGATATAGCTCATGTAATACTAAAAAATATTTGGTGATGACATTCTCACCATATGCGAGATGTATTAATATCCCATTAGTGGGCTTACAATAGATTTTGCCGACTATGTAAAGAGGACCATCAGGAAGCTTTTAAGTATATCTTTAGCAGAAAAAGTGATATCAAGAGCTTTTTGGTTGGGCCCTTACGAGGGATAATGTCTATCGCACCCACAAGTTCATCCATAGGATTAACTTGGGTAACATTTGGATTTATATCATGTTGTTCGTTATTTGTATCAATGTTCGTGACTTGAGGGTTTGAAGGTTCACTAGCCTTAACAAATGAAACATTATGTTTAGGAATGGGATTGGTAAATATTTGTAAATTCTAGTTAGGGGGTGCAATAGACTTATTGCCTTGATCATTGACACCTATAATGGACAAATGACCCAAATCAATGAGGTCTTGAAGTGTTTGAGATACTTACATTGTTCGGTGTCATGGTCATTTTGGTGATGAAAATGATAATAAGAATTTGGTTTAAAGGTGGATGGTAAAGGTTTGGTGGTATCAAGTGGTTTAACAGTAGGAAAAGTGATCATTTGTTGCTAGAGCAATTGGTTCATTGTATTATGGATGGTATCAGGTAAGGGAGTAAATTGTCTCTTCGGATCCCCATAGGTATAAGGCACTGCTATTTTAACAATTGCCACTTGAGTTGGAATAGGCTGGGTTTGTGGTTGAGTAGGCAGATTGAACTGTAAAAGCCTCTATTTGGTTTGTGAAAGTTTTGCATGTTGTTTTGATTGTTTTTCTTAGACTTCTTAACTTGGTTAGAAGTGGATTTTGAATCACAACTTGAAACTGAGTTATGATATTCACATAGGGTTATACATAAGTGCATGAATGAAGGGAATTTCATCATAGTTAACTTATTCTGAAGCTTTGTGTGCAAGTTTCTGATAAACATCTTCTAGAAATGTGAATCAGGAATTTTGACATCAACTTGAGCATACAATGATTGATAACGTGAAATGAAGTCAGTTACTTTTTCATCGACATTTTGTCTATAGCGCATTAGATCAACAATTGTATTTTTAGGAGTCATATGAACTTGGAAGTGAATTATGAAGGTATCCAAAATCTCATTAAATGTTCATATGGAATGATTAGGCAGGTTTGAAAACCACTCTAATGCATTATCTTTCAGGGTCCTAGGAAAAAGTTTGGATAAGAGTTTATCATCAAGGAAATAATCACTACATAAAGATGTATAAGCATTGACATGGTTAATAGGGTCTCCTTTACCTCTCTATTTCTCAAACCTAGGAATTTCAATTCCTTGTGGCATATTGGTGCATAAGATTTCTAAGGATAAGGGGCTACTACAAACATGATATGTGGGTGGAGCGGTTTGACCTTGGCTAATGGTGGAAATTTGTTGTTGCATGGATAAAATGGTATCAAGGAGCTGTGTACTGATGGGGTCGGGGTAAGTGGTTTGAGGTGGAAGAGAAAATGGTGATGGAGTGTATGTAATGTTAGGAGAAGTGAAAGGGACACTAAGAGGGGTGAAGGTGGTAGAGGAGACTTGTGATGCCACAATAGAACTAGGAATGCTAGTTGGAATTGTGAAAGGAGCCACATGACTAACCTTTTGCATAGTTGTTGTAACTTGAGGATTGGTATAAGTTGGTATGGATGCTATGGTTGAAGGGGGAGGAATGTGAGGTCCTCCTTGGCTTGAAACTATGTTTGCTAATTGGGAATTAGAAGAGGCATGTGTATTGAAAATCTCAACAATTCCTTTCATAACTTGTAGGCCATCATCACTTTTAATCAAATGATGAAGGTTTTCTATGGCTGGTATGGTAGTGGTGGAAATGTTTTCAAGGGACAAGGCTTGTTGTAAGTGTGAAAATTCCTCATAAATATTAATGACCTTTTCTTGCGGGATGGAATTGTTTTATGTGTAAAATTTCATTGAATGGAAAGGTGAGGGCATAGAAGTGTTATTGTCTAGGCCTAATTCACCATTGTCCATACTAGGAGTAGGACCTCTTGAGATCCCAAGGTTCACAATGAAAGTGCTATCGCTGGAAGCCATGAGTCTAGAACTTCATCTCATTAAACTATTATCAATGGGGCACCAAACACTCATACAAGTACCAAAAAAAGTGGGGTGAACATGTAAATGAAATGTAATCCAGGAGTGCAAAATGCGACTAACATAAATTCTACTAACTGCAACAAAGAAGTAACTACAAAGAATAGAAATGAAAAAAAATGTCAAAAAATGCCTAAAAAATGAGGTCTAAAATATGTAGGTGGACTGATTCGCCCATGGTGGCAAATCGGTCCCAATATGAGATTTTTTTGTGTTTTCAAAAAATTTAAAATGATTCTAATGCTTTTCAGATGCCAATTAAGGATGAAAATGTAGAGTTTCAATTTTTTCAATGATATGTTATGCTAAAATGAAATCTAAATGAGTCTTTCACTAATGCAATTTGAGAAATTCTAAGATGCAAAAACAAAACAATACCCTAATTGAATGTTGATGCAAATGAAGTTGAAGATGTAAGATGCAATTGAAATAAATAATGTAAAGTGTTGAATATGTAGGTTCACCAAAATGAATCATCGATTTTTGGGTAGGGCTTATAGACTACTCTTGCACTCTTAGGATGTTTCATCTAAAAGAAGAGAGATAAACCTTACACAAAGGAATCTACACTAGGTTCCCTCAAATCATGTAATATATGATGTTATTTAAACTAAATGGAATGAGCTAAGGGAAATTATATGAACTAATTGACTTATTATGTATGCAAAACCTAAGAATTATGCAATATTGGAAAACACAATGTGATATGCAAACAATGAACTATGAATGAACAAATGCAAAATAAAAAAGAAAAGGGTTAAACCAGAGTGTACCTAGGTAGAGATTGGAGAATCTAGAATCTTTTGAATGCTGTCTGAAATCACATAAAATCACTAGTGGGACTCATTCGCCACTGATGGTGAATCAATCCCGCTTTTGATGAAAACTGCCAAGAAACTAGTTTTTGAGTGTCAGGATCTGAAATCTGACAAAACCTATATTTTTAGCCTCAAGGTGGGACTCACTCACCACTGATGGTGAATCAATCCTCTCCCAAAATTCTAAGAAATCAGGGGACAATTTTGTAGCACCAAATCTAAGGTTGTTTGCTTGTGAAGTTACCGTAGTCAAATCTGTAGAAAACATATAGAATGTCTTCTCCAAGCTTGAAATAGGATGTTTTTGAATTGAAACACTTTGTTTACTTCTTGTCCACTTTTCAACACCTAAATTCTTGTCAATTCTGCATACACAAGTCTGCAAAAACACATGCAAAAGGGGAAAAATGGTTAAGGGTTAGGTTATAGGGATTTTCCTTGGTCAAATCCCATTTTGGTAATCAAACCCTTAATAAAATAATGAAATGAAGAAGAATGATAAAAAAATAACATGAAAATTCTATCAACTTACCAAACCCTTATTGAAGAAAATATGAAGATATGTCAATGGATGCTCCAAAATGCTTGATTAATACTTGATTATAGGAGGCAAAGTGCTCAAATGCTAATTGAATGCTTGAATGAGTTAGAAGATTGTAGGAGATGTAAAATGAGGAGAAAAACACTTATTTATACATTCTTGTAACCCATTGATACTTCATCACAAGCCGACATCAAGTAATTTTGAATAAAAACCCAAAAGAAAATTTGAAATATTTTTAATTTGGAGCCAAGAGGGACTCATTTGCCACCCATGGAAAATGGGTCCCACCTTGGACTTGAAAGTGGGTGTTGGGAATTAAGTCACATTTAATATTGTTTGTTAGGTTTACATTCAAAAACACACTTAATTAAGCCTTATAAGGGCATAAAAGGGTCAAATAAAACATAACAAAGGTGTAAATAGTGAAATTATGCCTAGAAAAGTATGAAATATTGTTACAAGACTTTACAAAACTTCAAAATAGGACTTGATTAGTGATGAAGAGGTGATTTTTAGGTGATTTGTAATGAATAGAGTCTAGAAAAGTGTAGAAATGTTTTACAACACTTGACATCACCTTCACAAGATGCCATTATTTGAATTTTAAGGACTTAAATGTGCATATTCAAGCCATATTGCAACAAAAAATCTGAGCAAAATAGACCAAGCATCATGAAGAAAGGCCTAAAAGACAATCAAAATGACAAGTGGCCATTTTTCTATGGCACAAGGGGTTCCATCAGTGGCTCCTATTGGGGACACATGCCTCTCGTAGGCATGGTGAGATCCGAGAATCATTGGTGAAGTAGATCAAGCACATTAAACAAAACCTAAAAAATTAACATAGATACAATTTTTACACAGGCCCGAAGGACCAAAACTGAGGGGTTCAATCCCTTCTTGTGTGAAGCCTCCCCTTGAGGTGCAAGTTATCAATATGTACCTCACAATTTATCAAGGCTTCAACTTTTCTTAGTGGCCCTTGGCCACTAAACTTTGGGTTGATGATTTCCTCTGTCATAAACTTTATTTTCCACTGTCTGTACAAAGCTAAGGCTAAATTTTTTTTCATGAATTTCCCATCCCTTAATCATACCTCTGTCACTAGACCTATCCATTGTGAACTCATCACTGTTACTCCTATTTATGTCCAGTTGTTAACTATGGTCAATCTTTATATGAAACATATGGCTAATGGAGTACTTTATCTGACAAGAAAAATGAAACATTCATAATCTGTTTGCGCACCATAATCATGAGGGAAAACACCATATCCATTTTATGTAATGAATAAGAAACATTCATATATAGGCTTTTGTTCAAGCTGATGTTCATATTCATTATATCAATATAAACTAGTTATGCTACCCAATGCTCCACTTTCATAAATATCAATTTCTCAAGATCCATAGCACTTTTAATTTTACTTAAGAAAATATCATTCCTATAAAGGGCATCATTCACATCATCCCAGATATCAGAGATAATTTTTGTTTTAGGATCACTACCACATCTTGATTCTTCTTTGAAGTTATCATTGTTCAACTTGAAACAAAATGTTTCAAGAGTTAGATAAACTAATTCAAAATTGATACGATCAGTATTAAGATATTCCAATGCATCTTTAAGTGATAGGTTTATAGACTCAAATGTGGAGGACTGAAAAAAATTAACATAGCTTTTGTTCCACCAAATATATTTGTTCACTTCCTTCCTTAGCAAGACTTTGGTTAAACACAATCATGTCCATCTTTGCCATAAAATTTGTACATGTCTTGCTTCTGCTTCATGTAAACATTCAGAAACAAGACCTTGTTGACTAGTATTACCAATTCCATTATTAAATTCAGGCTCTAGATTTTGAGTATAGGCATTTTTGTCCTTGAATTCATCACCAACCATATCATTAGTATGCTCTAAACTTGAAAACGTTGAATTGCATTGCAAGGATCCGTCACATGCAATTTTTTTATCTAATGGTGAGAAAAAATTTTCATGAATATTGACACAAGGGTATTTGCAAGATCATGTTGGGCAAAAAAGTGGCGGTATGATGGGTATGTGTAGGGTATGTGTAGGGTATGTGGCTGACGACTCTTTTTTTACCCAAAATTGATGAAACAAAAAGGGTTTTTAAAGGAGATTCTCAGCTTTCCACCAATATAAATTATGTTTTACTTTGAATTTAATAAATTATTATTATTCATTTTCTATTTGAATTATGACTAAAGTCCTGATTGATAGGCTGATTGAAAAACATCTATAGCTTTCAAATGGTATCACATTTTTTGAATCTGAAAAATTCATCACATTCTATGCTTTGCATACTATAGGATTAAAAAAAATGAATTTCATGAAGTTTTTACCAAGTTAAGGTGGTCATACATACGAGTTTTTATATTTTTTAAAAGTTGTAATAAAAAAATCATAATTAATTATTTACTTGGAAAAAATACAAAAAAATATGCATCACATCTAGACATGAGTCCTCTACTTATATCTAAAATATTATAAAAAAATATTATTATTTTATTGTGGTTAGGGTGGTCAGACAGACACCTACTTCTTTTTTTTTCCCTGAAATTTAAGGACTACTACATTGAAATTTCAAATTTTCACCAAATAGATTTAAAAAAAAAAAACCTCGTAGTTTAGAAACTATATTAAATTTGCTACAAATTCTATTCTTATATATTTTTGAAATAATATAGATAACTTTTTCAAATTTTTACGTCAAGTTTCCTAACTCTATTTTTTTTTGAATTTTTCACCACTTAAGGGATTGTTTTTTCCATGATGATCCTACACATACCCACAATCATGTTTAGTAAGTACAAAGTGAACCTTTAATATTTCATCACAAAAAATTTTATATTCCTCATGAGAGTAATCAAAATTTTCATCTTCACTACCTCGGTTATAAGCTCTTAAAAATACATCAGCAGTATTTGCAAATTTATGACAACATCATCACCCATACTATTATGTAGACATTCATTCTTAGAAACATCCTTATCCATTTTGTGGGAAAACTCTTGATCTTTGTCAATAAGGTTATCACTTTTGCTATTTTGGGACCTCATTTCTTTTTCATAGTCATGCTTTGCTTCCTCAACAATTTTGATCTAATCAATTATTTGATCAAAATCTTGAGGTTTCAAGTCCTTTGGCAAGGTACTAACCCCTGGCTCATAAATGTTACATAATATGTCTATACATATTGAATCTTCAGGTCATATTATTTTAGGAATTTCTAACAAGGAATCTAAAAACCTTGCTAATAACTCATATGGTGATTCCTCCTTACACCTCTTTATGCTAAACAACCTCTAAAGTAACAACTCTTGATCATCATTTGAACATTGTTGAAGTCGATTTTGAATTGGTTCATGATCAATATGTTGTGAGAATGAAAAAAATGAGGCATAAAAAATGTCATCACATTGTTCATCATTTTCATCCTTGTTTATTTCATCTTTATGATGTGTCTCCAGACAAGAAACACTTGCAGCCATATATCCCTTCATCATTGAGTATTTCATGGTGTTTTCAATATCCATAGCAATATGATATGCTTGCTGCAATGTTCGATGTTCCTTATCCCTTATCAAATAACTCATTTTATTATCAAAAGCACCAAGATATATAATCAAACACTCTGCATCACTAGGTCTTAAATACTTAAGAATATTCTTTACTGATTTCATGAATCTGAGATAAAAATAAGGAACCAACTCTTCTTCATCTTGTTGGATTTCCCTAAATGTTTTTCTTATCTCATTTGGAATGCCTTTCACCAAATTGTTCTACAAATTCTATTTTAAAAGCATCCCATGAAGCTATAGAAAATATTGGTAAACATGAGTACCAGTATTTGGCATCTTCTTTTAATGACTGAGCGAACAATTTCATCACAATATCTTCATAGCTTATCTCAAAATCACCCATCAAATCTATGAATGCATTTAGGTGTCTAGAAGCTAGCTCATAATTTTTCCCTATAAATTTTGGTAGAAGTTTTCTAATATCATCAAGAATCTTATTAGGGAAACCTTTAATTCCTCCAAAACATAATGGCTTATATCTAGGTATGTGCAAGATCATCATGGAAAAAATAGGCCCTTAAGTGACAAAAAATTCAAAAAAATCAAAGTTAGGCAACTTGACGTAAAAATTTGAATAAGTTATCTATATTATTTAAAAAATATATAAGAATAGAATATGTAGAAAATTGAATGTAGTTTCTAAACTACTAGGTTTATTTAAAAAAAAAATCTATTTGGTGAAAATTTGAAATTTCAATGCAGAGTACATAAATTTTAGGGAAAAAATAAGTAGGTGTTTGTCTGACCACTGTAACCACAATAAAATGATAATTTTTTTTATAAGATTTTAGATATAAGTAGATCACTCATGTCTCAATGTGATGCATTTTTTTTGTAATTTTTTGCAAGTAAATAATTAATTATGAATTTTTTATTACAAATTTTAAAAAATATAAAAACTCATATGTTTGACCACCTTAGCTTTGTCAAAACTTCATGAAATTAATTTTTTATTAATCCTATAGTATGCGAAGCATAGAATGTGACGCATATTTCAGATTCAAAAAATGTGATACCATTTGAAAGAAATAGATGTCTTTCAATCAACCTATCAATCAAGACTTTAGTCATAATTCAAATAGAAAATGAATAATAATTATTTATTAAATTGAAAGTAAAGCATAATTTATATTGGTGGAAAGCTGAGAAACTTCTTTAAAAACCCTTTTTATTTCATCAATTTTGGGTAAAAAAAAGTTTTCAGACACATACCCTGCACATACCTATCATATCGCCACTTTTTGGCCCATCATGATCCTGCACATACCCATCTCTCAATAGAGAACTTCCTTTGAGGGAAAGATAAGAGTTGCATAGCCAACATACTTTCATTTGACATTCTCCCAAGAAATAGAGGGGAATGATACATTTCTCTTGTGTCTTTATTCAATCTTCAAATATTAACTTTATGGTAAATGAGAAACTACCTCATCATGATTGTAAAGATGCACAACTCAAATATATTCATGCCTTGAAACTTTCCATAAGGAAAATTTTAGAAATAAGCATACTTCTTCCAACCCACTTAGATACTACAAATTTTATCTTAGAAGTATGTAAAACAACTGCCACTATTCCCTCCTCTAGTGCTTAATTCACTTAATAGGGAACAAAGTATTTCTTCCATGTAGTGCCCCATCCGTTGTGGCCCTCCCGGATATTTGCGTAAGTGTGTTTTGTGGTCTTGTTGGTTATGTGGTCAGTTCATGTGATTAAAGTGAGTTTTTAATGGCTCTGTTGAGCGAGTTAATTGAATTAATTAGTGGAAATGTTGTCATTTAAGGATGAATTAAATAAATTATTATATTAAACATATTGATGCAGTAATTTAAATAAATTAGAAGTAAAATTGTAAATAACAAGTCCATATTGTGAAATAATATTTACACGTTAATTTTAAATAATTAAATTAATTTTACCTTATAAAATATTATCTTGTGGGGTATAAATATTATAGGAAAATAATGTGATTTATAATTTAATAATGATGAAAAGACAATTATTTTAATAAGAAATTTAAATGGTTAAGGGGATAGGAAGTTGAAGTGTTTTAAAGCAAGAAAAACTGGAAAGAAAATAATAAAAAGAAATAGTGATGTCTCTCAAAATTATAAGTCTCTTCAATAAATTCTAAGAATAGGGGCCTAATCGGGGGATCAAACAAACAAGCCGGGGGACTCCCATCTGAAAACTATGGCCGCCCTCTTTACTTCCTACGATCCTCATAATTTGGGAGCTCTATATTGCACAGGAGGAATTCAAGGATGAAGATCATGATATCTATAGGTGAAAGAGCGGCCGACCCACAAAGGTTTTCCCAAATGGCTTATGTAGATGGCTTCAAACAGAGTTTCATCTAGTCCTCCATTCGGCTAGCTCGAGATCTTGTCATAATATTATCATAGCGTATACTGGTAAGCATTCCTTAGCTAGTTGCCCTTATTATCGATGATTCTAAATAGAAAATAAAGGTCATGAATTTGTTTGTTTAGATCAAAACAAAACTAATGAGACCCACATAGGATAATGTCCATTCATAATCATAGCAATTTGCATTTATTGGCTGTCATTCTAATAACACCTTCAAATTTGTCTTTACGCCGAGTTCTGGATAGAGTCGCTTTGGCTGTGCATTCTGTTGCATAGATTTGCTTCAATGTTTTCTCATGCCGTGATTCTTGTGATAACTTTGATAGGTTGCTCACATCTTTGGAGGTTCAAATCAAAAGGTTTTAAATTCATTTCTTAGAGTTGCATGGGAATCGAGTTTACTTGATTTCATAGGGTGTATGAAGGTAATCAGATTAATAGAATTTAAATCCTCACTCTGATCAAAATCCAAATTAGTAAGGAAATAAAATGCGGACTGGTTGTGGCGATTTGTAAGTTGTTTCTCAAATTTTAATTTGTTAGTGCCTTTCTAAAGCCCTTGTTCCTCAAGAGTTCTTATTCGAGCCTCTTCTTTATATTTTTTATAAGTTCCAATCCTTAATCCAAAGAGTTTGAGCCGATCTATAGTCCCTCATGAGTAGAATATTAGATTGGTTTCTTTTGGTTCATTACTTAAAGACCAATAGGTCTGATCTGGATTTTTATGATGCTAACTTCCTTCCGGCTTCCTCTCTTTTTCTCTAAAACCAGTCGCTCTTGCCTTAAATCATTATAGTTATGTCTTTTCATTATTATTGGATATATGATATAGTACACATTAGTATTGTGTAGGTCTAGTTTTCAAAATCGTTCATTTAGCAACACCAACAATCTCTGCTAGAACATTGCCCCTGTTTAAAGTTAAGTAAAACAAAATCCTCATCTCTTAGAATTCTTTATTTCCTCAATTTCTCCAACAGTAATTAAATGCCTTGGAACTGAAAATGACCTGTCGCCTTCATCTATCAAGCCACTTTCTCCAGCTCTGCTTGTATTCGAAGATAAAAGTAGGCTATTATACCCCCTTGTATTCATGGTTTATGAATAAGGAATTTAAACTTGGTTATGTTTCTTGGGTTGGTTATACTTGTATGAGCATATGATGAGAATCTTATATGAACATTAAAAGAAACCTTAACTCTACCTTGATGACGAGGTTTAGCAAAAGGGAGGTTTAGTGGGTTGTGTTGAAATTTTAACATTGTGATTGTTTTTGGAGGGAAGTTATTTTGTTGGGAAAAAGAATAGAAATTTGAGGATGGTCTGTTTAATCATTCTATCTGATATAGCCAAGATGATAATTTGTTATACGAACATTGTCACTAGGATCAAGATTGGAGTATATATATATCTATATTATAATTATTTTTATAGAACAATTTCTTTGATTCTAAAACTAAATAATTATATTAAAAAAAAAGTGAATTGGTGAACATTAGAAAAGTAGGGAAAAGAGTTATGTTTTTTATAAATGAATAAGTTCTTACTTCATAGTGAAATTAGAGGGTCATATAGTTTTAGTTAAGAAGAAAACTGGTGATTGTAGTGTTGGTGAAATTAGTATTAAGTGGCTAATTATGTTTATATATATGTATATAGTTATAGGAATGATTATAAATCTTGAATGGGAATAAAAGAAATTGGTTGAAATGCTTTTATAACTTCTTTTATTTAATTCAACTTTATGATGAGCATAGTGAGATGTTAGTAAGATATGTGAATATAGTTTTAATGAATTAAAACGATTTCTTATGAAGTGAAGAGTGAAATCATAGAAGATAGTTCAATTGTTTTTTTTAAAGTTTATTGCTTTTGATTTGTTGGGTTAGTATTCTGAGAGTGATAAAATATGCCTTGAGATAATTATGATATGTGATTATAGAGTTCCTTTATTTATTTTAAACTAATTCTTATAGAACGAATGGATAAATTGTATTTGAATGGTCATTGTTCATTTAAGGGTAATTTGGTGTATCCTATTTATGGTGTCCTCATTGGAATTGCTTGGCTTCAGAAATGATTTCATTCCATTGGGTTCATGTCCTTTTTATGAATGATTTGTCATATCCTTTCATTGTGACTTTTCTTGACTTGACGTGAGTTGGGGATCTTCTTTAAGTTAAATTGTGTTGCTATACGTTTAACCTTACGTGGTGAATTCTGGGTTTGTTTTGAGTTGTGGGGGTCTTATTATTGATTTTGTGGTGGAGTATTTTGGATACTAATGCAATGCTTGGTTGTGATAAGTTTATGCTTCTTATTGAATGCAGTCTTCCCACTTTTACTATTTTAGTGAAACATTAAATTATATTGTTGTCATGTTTGTTGATTTTGTCAAGGTCATTTGTTTACCAACTGTATGGGTATCTTGTGAGGAGGAAATTGAGGTCTCCCTTGGATGCCTGGTTGCATGCTTTTACCTCTGTTGTTGAAGGGTTGTTTTTGGATGATTCCGTGTTGGTGTGAATGCCTTTGGAGATTAGTTTTGATTCAAGGAATCCTTTGTCATTTAATTTGTGTTGCAATGTAATTGGGAACTCGTGTTTTGTTTATGAGTTGTGGATAGTTGATCTTCTTGAATTTCTGATTTATTTTGTATCGAAGTTGATTATGTAGTCTGGATGGAGTTGTTGATCTTATTTTGATGTATTCACTCATTATACTTTTGAATTGAAAATAGTTCTTGTGGTCTTGCAATTATTGTTGTCAGTTCTTTGATGGGGAAACCCTAGTGTAAACTTTTTGAGATACTTCTAGAGGCTTGAGATGATTGTTAGTTGATGTTCTCTCTTTATGTGCCCTTGATGTGGCAGGTGTTTTGGTTTCATGATTTTAAAAGGGTTGTACGGGAATTGTTGAGACTTTGATTATGTATTTATAGCGAGATGGGTAATGCCTCGCATGCTTCTCAGTTGTGATCATGTTGTACAACCCTTGGTTTCTTGGTTTTTTATTTTGTTGGGTCTCTAGGGAGATTGGTTCCTTGTGGGGGCTGGCGCCCCGTTTAAGGGGAGGGCACAGGATAACCCACGAGTGAGTTAGTAATCAAGTGCAAACCTAATAATTAACTTAGGAGGGTTGGTAGTAATATCATTACAAGATTTTAAAATGGATTCCTCATCTTCATTAGTGCTTTCATAGACTAATGGAAGGCTCAGAAGGCCGTGGTTGGCAAGGTTGTGAACTTGTCTTCAAGAGAGGTCTATGGCTCCACATGAGTCACCCTATGGACTGGCACCTCCAGTTGGGAGGAAGGGCACAAGACAGCCATAGATGGGATTGATGCCTCCAGTTGGGAGGAAGAGCACAGGACAGCCCATGTAGGACTATGCGATGACACTCTCCCCTAGTTGCCCATGTGCTTTACTTTATTGTGTTCCTCTGGAAGTAGGTTGTGGGAGTTGGTTTAGATTGTTGATATATGGATTTATATTGATTTGTGATTATTTCCTTAATATATCTTTGGTGTACTTTGTGGTCTTGTATGATCTCATTGATATTTGACTTATGACCTTGTACTCTTATGGTACTGTGTTATGATGTTATTGGATTGTTTGACTGCAATTTGGAATTGTATTATGTTTATTAATTCAGTTTTTTTTTGAAGTGTTTCATGATCTTCCTTTGGTTACTTGTTTACGGGTTATTGTTTTGTTTAATGTGATGAGATTTATGACTTTAATTTATTATGTAGACTCTTGGGTGTTGTTGATTATGTCATTGTAATCCTTGAGTTTTTGTATGACATTGAGTCTTGTGGTTTCTAGTTTGGTTGTTCTTGGTTGAGGTCTCTTTCTTGTCAGCTCCTTAGCACAGGGGGTGGGTCTTCAGACCCACGTGGTCGGGTGGAATGTGCTAAGCACCCCATTGGGTCCCCAGTCGAGGATATAGAGGTGCAGATTGGTGCTGTTGTAGTGACTCCAGAGTTGTATTTGTCTTGGAGCTAGTTATGGTACAGGGTATTCATCTATTCATTTGTATCATGCTATCTTGTGTATGGTTTCCATTTATGGTGGGAAACACTTTTGTATCATTGTACCTCTAGAACATTGTACTATAATGTAACGTTAAACCTTGTGTGCATATTGGCCATGGCAGATGTTATTCAATGTGTTGAGTTAATCATGTATATGTTATATTTGCGTACACAGAAGGTTTCTTATCAATGCTTTATCATGTATGTGTTATAATTGTTAATGTTTATATCTTTGGTTTTTATTCTTTATTGTCGTTGTGTGGATCTAAGTCGCGTAATGACTCCTTGTGTACCCCAAGGGATGTATGTGGTAGTGAATCTACTTAAATGAAATTTATGTCATAACTTAATGTGTATTACATGTATGTTATGTTTATTTAAAAAAAAAAAAATTATTGTGTTGTTGTCCTTTGGGGTTCGCACGACGGGGCGTTACATTCCACATCTCTAAAAAATGGCTTTCATACAAATTTATTTCTTCTTGTAAATCAAAATAGGGGAAAATACCTTAATATATTTGTAGCTATTTTGAATTATACTTTGGCAAGTTCTTTGCATAAAGTTGCCACCTCCTTTGTAGAGGACCATACTTCAATGAATATGAAGTTTCTTTCATCAATTGATTTCACTTTAAGCTTCTTTTTCCTCAAACAATTTTCACTAGTACAAAGTTCTTCGAAGTCGCCACCCACTTTCAGTGAGAACTTTAATTTAGAACTTTCATGACTCTATCAAGGAAAAATGACCAACTACAAAGTTTTTCTTAAATGATCCCCAGCGGAGTCACCATTTATGTTGGTTATTTTTTAAGAACCAAACTTATTCTTACCACATACCTATGAACCTACTAGAATTCAATTATTAGTAAGGGAAAGGATTGGCCAACACTTAAGTAAGGGTTCTTAGGCCTTTACTTCTTCACTTTAGGCTCTTAAAACCCAGGAGGATAATCCTAAATAGTATGCTTACAGATATTGGTGTGTCTAGGTATCAAACATAAAATAAACAAATGATTCTCCTATAATGTTTTGTATACACCTAAAATCGATCAAGACAATTAATTAATTAAATACTAGTTATTTAATTAATGACCCCTTTTATTTCATCTACTTGTAAATAAATTCTCAATTTATTTATATAGTTCACACTTTTCTAAATTTTTCATCTTAAACCACATTATTCTAAATTTAATTAAATAAACAAATGCCAATAGTTTGTTTTTATTTAATTAAATATCTTCTCACTAAGTTTGAATAATTCCAAATTCAAATTTAGTCACATGTATATAACACTTTTTTCCACATCATCAAGTGTCACATGTATTTAAATATGTCTAATATTTAAATTGCATTATTCTCAACTAATTCCATAACAAACTTTTGACACTTGGATTTCTCACATATTTGATTCCCTCATACATTTGGAATGTTTCCCTTGGTCAAGGGAACATCTTCCATGATTCTTCAATCTCCACTATTCATCTCTCATGCTGAAATCTTGACCGTTGATTGTTGCCACATCACAAGAAGCTTTGGAAATCCTATAAATACAAGCCCATTCTACAACATTTTACATACCATATTTGAGTAAACTTACTATGCAGGAATAATATTGAGCATTTAGAGTTTGAGCTTAGAGAATTTAGACATTTATTATTTATAATTGTTTTATTATTTTAGTTTAGAATCATGTCTTAATCCATAGTTGCATTTTAGTTATCATCTTAGTTTTCATATAGCATTTGCATCATAGAATTTAGCATCATTATCCGTTGTCAATATCACCATTATCATTTATAACAACATTTAATATCATGGCATCAATAACCTAGTTTATACTTCATATAGGAATTAGATTCTTGCATCATACAACATCTCATTTCTTAGGTTGTCATCCAAACCAGTCATAGTGCATATACAAAATATGAGAGCACTAATGATCTAAAGGATCCTTGAGAATAGAGAACAATGGAATGGTTTTAGAGATTTGTTTTGCTGCAATTAGATTAGTTTTATGATTCAAATCTTTAATGTAATATGTCTCATTGAGTTTGTGTGTTTATTTACTAACTCTCACAATTCACACTTACATAAATTGGCACCCATCGTGGGGCTCGCCCCCTTTTTATTAACGTTTTATGGAAAAGTTATTTCATAGATTTTGGACGTGAACTATTAGCATGAATGTGAGTTCTTTCGGCGCATATGCAACACAATTTAGCACATTTGATACCTGTTATGGCACATACAAATAATATTTTGGTGCATCCAACAACTATTTTAGCGCATTTAGGGAGTCTTTCAACACTTTCAATCAATATTTTGGTGCATTCAATATTTGTTATAGTGCATAGAGTTTTTCTTTTAGCACACTTGGCTATTAGTTTAACACATTGAATAATTATTTTAGCACATGCAAATAATATTTTAGTGCATCTGATGATTTTTTTAGTGCATCTAATTAATTTTTCAAAATTCCAAAATCCCAAGAACTAATTGATGTTTTTTGTGTTGCAAGTTCATAATATGTTGGTCAAAGACAATCTTATGCAACTACTGATGATGTATACAGGGGTTGGAGTTTTTATTGTCTTCTTTTGATTAAATTAGGAACCTAGTTTAATTAAACGGTTAAAGAAACCCTTGTCTTTTGTGCTTGAAGTGATAGGCTTATGCTCTCCCCTTAACTAGGTGACTAGAATGCCATAATCACTATTTTATCCTTTGTTAACACCTTTAGAAGGCCTGCCATAGTGGGAAAAAGTACTCATCCTACAAGAATGACCTAAGTGGGAACAACCAAAGCTAGGTTTTCCAACCCTCTACAATGAAAAGTGAATTTGGGGAAAGTCCGCAATTCAACGGTAGTGTGCAAGATAACCATCCCCAAAGCCTTTGTTCTAAAGGTTGGGAGGTCTCCTGAGGCAGTTTATCTATTGCCACACCGAATGGAAACCCTTACTAAAAACTCTAGTGTAGAAGCCAATCGAGTTAGTTTCCAAACACTTTTTTATATCATAGTGCAAGGGGAGAGAAGAATCTTCCCCCAAGATACTCACCATATAACCATTAGGGATTACTGGCCAAAAGTAGATGATTTGGCTTTGGTTAAGACTTGGGAAAGGAAAAAACACAGGTTCCCTCTAAGGGGTGACAGGGTTGTGTGAGGTGACATGGTTTTAAGATGTGGGTTGTGGTATTTTAATGACCCTTGATAATAGAAAACTACTTGAATTATCTTCTCTTGTGTTATACTAGTGGAAATCAAAATAATTGGACCAAATTCTTGAATACACACTCAATGTTTAGTTCCTAGGCTTGACACAATTGTTTGACAACTTGTTGATGTGTTTGAGGTCATTATTTAGGAAATCATCCATTTGAACATTCAATTCCTAGAAGTCACAAATTGGAAACCAAACAAACACCATTTTAAAGAAATGCATACATTACAAACATTTAGATTCATAAATTAAAAGGAAAAACAACTAGACAAAGTCGCAAAAATACTAAAAACTTCCAGTTTAGCGCATTCATTCATTGTTCTGGTGCATTCACTTCTTTTTCCAGCCCATCTGTTCAATCTTTCAGTTCATACACCCTCTATTTCAGCACATCTTGATCACCTTATAATGCATCTATGTAGTCTTTCAATGAATTCATCCTATGTTTCAATGCATTTATAGCATATTCACCTACAGGTCACCCAGTCAATCACATACTTAGGGGTAGTCTAGCACATTTCTCACTTTTTTTGGCACATCTAGTCGATTTTCTAGCACATCTATGTCATCCTTTAGTGCATCGAGTTCAGATTTTAGTGCATTTAACCTCTGTTCCAACACATCTAGCCTATTTTTTAGTGCATTGAGTCAATATACTAGCACATCCATTCACTATTTTAGCACATCCAGGCAGTCTTATAGCGCATATGTCCAATCTTTTAGCGCATCCAGACTCTATTTTATTGCATCTAGTAAATACAAAACCCAAGATTTTAATTCATCCACTATTACATAGTTTGAACCGCAATTTGGGATCTTTTCCAGAATAGATGTATTCCTTAGTCACACTAGAATATTAAACTTGTTGAAACTAACATTTACTAGTGAAATTCTTCAAATTAAACCAAGATCTAACATCTTAAAGTACCTAAATCATCAAACCTATCACATCTCTGATTGTTAAGCCAAGTTTCATCATCAGGATTTATCATCGTTTCATCACGAAACAAAGCTATATAATCAGATTAAACATAATCTCATCAATAGAATTTGTCATTCTATTTGACTTAGTTTTCATCCTTGGCATTATTCCAAACAAATATCAAATTTTAATCAAAGTATAACACTTGTATTCCATTTCAAACAAGATTGCAAAAGCAGAAACTCAAAGAAAAAGAACTTGAAACTCCAAACATTGAAACTCAAAACACCATGGCTAAACCTGAAGAGAATCCTTTCCATGGAATCCACAACACTGAAGGTGAAGAAATAACTGAGGAAGACATCCAACATGCTGAACAAGATCCAAATTTCCACAAGTAATTAGAAAATATTTTTGAAAGAAATGGGGAAAAATACCTCCTAATGTTGGCTAATCAAGGTGTCAAACTTCCACCTAACTTTGATGTTAATAAATTGAAAGCACCTCCTAAAAATCCTGAAAATGATTCACAATATACAAAACAAGTGGTTGCCTTAACTCATCAAATGAAAAACCTCCAACAACAAATTATTGAAATGCAAAGGGGAACCTCAAAATGATACTTGATACAAGACATTTGTCCATATCCTTTTGATCAAGATATCAACATGATTCATTTTCCCAAACATTGTGAATTCCCAAAGTATGATAAATTATACAATGGTAAAATAGATCCAATAGATCATGTGAGGGAATTTAGAACCATGAGTCTTGAATTTGCACACAAAGAAACTTACTTGATGAGATTGTTTCCACATAGCCTAGGTGGACAATGTCTTGAATGGTTCTCCAAACTTGCACCACTAATCAAAACCTTTGAAGAGTTGGTTAACAAGTTCATCACCTAATACTCTTATAACATCCAACATGATATATCAATGAAAGATCTTTGCAACTTGAAACAGAAAAAGGGTGAATCATTCCTCATATTTTTGCAAAAATGGAGAAGATTTTTTGCAAGATATTCTCATCCCATACCTAAAAAGGAAAAAATGAAAATCTTTATTGACAACCTAAATAACGAGATGAGCTACAGATTGGAATTGCAATGTCCCCCTATATTTGAGAAAATGATCGAAAATGGAATCAAAATTGAAGAAGGTTTGGTCAAGAGAGGAGTCATAAAAATTTACAATGAAAACAACTCAACAAGCTCCTATAATAACTATAATAGTGGTGATAAACTAAAGTTTTGGCAAAGAAACAAGAATGTTGGTAACAATGATGCTTTTGCTGAAATAAAAAATGCAAAATCAGTATTCAACTTGATAGTAGCTACCACCAAGACTAATCAGAACAACAATCCCACCAACAATCAAAACAACAACCAAAATGTCAATAAAAACAACAATCAAGGTAATGCTGAATCTAGAACACCACCATATCAAACATCCTAAAATCGAAGAAGATTCACAAATTTTAGAAAATCATTAGAATCAACATTAAAGGAGTTTCTTGCATCCAAGGTTATAACATTACCAAAGGCAAGAAATTGGGAACCACAAGTTAAACCTTCATGGTGGAATGATGCACATTATTGTGACTTTCATCGAAATGAAGGACATAAAACCAATGATTGCATGCAATTGAAACATTTGATACAATACTTGATTGACAACAAGACCATATTTGTAGAAGTACCCCAAACGAACAATGATCATGGAGCATTCAAGAATCCTTTACCAAATTACGAAAAAGGGGAGTCTTCTTCATAAAATACCAAGGGAAAAAATGTGAGCTATATTTATGATTCTACCATTCATTATGTTGAGGTAGTTGAAGATCAAACCAAGGAAATCAAAATCAAGGGCCAAAGAAACATTGTTATAGTTGAAACTCATCACCATGATATCAACACCAAACCACATCATATAAATGGCATTACACCAATAAATCTGATCACAAATGTTGTCACAAGTGATAATGAAATTAATGTCATTAAAATCAGAGATAAGAAAGATGATCCACCAGCCAATGCAATCACAAGAGGGCAAGCTAAAGTGACATTGAAAGGAGTTTCCTCCTCTACATCCAAAGCAACTGATGTCCCTGCAACACAATACAACATAGTTGACCAATTGCAGAAAATACCAACTCAAATATCCATAGTAGAACTTCTCAAGATTTCACTAGCACACAAAGAAATCCTAGAACAAGCTCTAGTAGCCACCATGACACCAAACGATCTAGAGGTTTTCCAATTTCAGGGTATGGTGGGACATTTGACTGCACCTCATTGCCTATCATTTTATGAACATGATGATGTATCAATCAACCATCACATAACATTGCTCTCCACATTGAGGTTCTAATTCACAAACACTGTGTCAAACGTGTTCTAACAGATGGTGGAGCTGGCCTAAATATCTGTACTTTAAAACTCATTTGTGCACTTGGATATTTAGAAAATACCATTGATCCTAGAGGGAAAATCACAATCAAAGCCTCTATTGATGAAGAGAGATCCTCCCAAGGATTGATTTTCTTACTAATTCAAGTGGGACCAGTGGTCAAAGATATAGTCTACCAAGTATTAGACAAGGAGTTAACATACAATATACTCTTGGGATGTTCGTGGATTCATGAGATGCAAGCAGTGCCCTCAACGTATCATCAGTGTTTTAAATTTCCTTTCAATGGGCAATAAATTAGTATTTTAGGTAATTCCAACACCCCCAATATTGCAACACACTCAAAACAACCCAAGATACTTTTGTGCCACACAACAGGGAAGCTACACCTCTTGGTTCATCCAACAATGAAAGACAACTGAATTCCTTGTCAAAATGGGTTGATAAAAAGGACCAATCAAAGGATAAGGGTATCAGTGATTCCACTCCATCAAGCCACTAAAGTCAATCAAGTTCTTTATCAAATCAGCTTGAGGAGAAAGTTCAATCAAAAGACAAAGGTGTTAGTGATTCTACTCCATTAGATCACGAAAGACAATTAAACTCCTTATCAAAACAGGTTGAAAAGGTTCAATTGAAAGACAAAGGCATAGGGGAATACTCATTTGAGCAATAATTGTTTCTATCACAACTCTTATCTTCTCCCAAGTGATATGGACAACCATCCACATCGAAAAAACAATCCTCAAAACCAACCATGCTATTTAATGGAAATTTAGTAAAAGCGGGCACTTTAGTGGATGAATCAAAAGACAAGGATGTTTTGAATTGGTTGTATAAAGATGAAGAACAATCACAAGAATCAACCTCCAATGTACAAACAAAACAATATGGAAAAGGTAAGACAATCCTAGAAAAGATGGGATATAAGGGAAAAGGTCCTATTGGTAAAAGAAAAGAAGGCATCATAGAACCAATACAACCCATCACAATGAATTCAAAGGACAAAACAAGACTAGTATATAGAGAAGAATCAAAAGAAGAAACCAGGTAACAGGTTGTTGAGAGAATCCTCCAATTGAGAGATAGTTCCGAAATGGATTCCAATGAATATGAATGGGATTCCTGTTATGCCTAGCATAACCACCCCCATTTTATTTTGGAACAAAATCGGTCCCCCATTCTCTTTTTGGTTTCTTTGCCTCTATTATTTGCTTTGCTTTTGGGAGTTCTTCTGTTTCTTCATGTTTTATCTTTTGTTATGTCTGATTTGATTTTAGTCCTGTCTCAGCTTGAGTTGGTTTTCTTCTTGCTAAGAATCAATGAAATAATCATGAAAAATAATATATCTTATGTGCTTCTAAGGACTGACGGGGACTCTGTTTTGTAGGATCAAATCACACACATGATGATATTTTCCAAGGAAGCTCAGTTGGAATGTATTCCTCAATCTAGTTGGTCATAATTTTCCTCTAAGAAGAAAGTCGGCCAGACCTTGTAGATGTCTTACCGACTACCAGCGCATTTGGTTAATAGGTGTCTATGTTGCCTATCAGAAAGACCTCAGGGATGTCACAATGATCAAAATTAACATGAGGATACCTATCGGCAAGACATCAGTAATCATCTCGGCAACTAAGAGTTTCCCATCGGCATGAGATTCTCCTTCAGAGAAAGGTCTTGGCAAGATCTTTGTGTCTCACTGACGGGTGCAAGAGGGAAGCACATATCGGCTGGAGATCTTCCTTCGGGGAGAAGTCTCGGTGACTTCATGTTTCACCGACTAGTGTGTATGGAGCGGACACTTCGGCAAGAGTTGTTCCTTCGGCATGTGGTCTTTCCGAGCACCGATGAGGGTATGCATCTCAGTGAGAGACCTTTTGCGGCGGAGATATGTCTTGGTGAGTGCATTGGGTCTCGCCGACAAAGCACAAGAGGAGGTCCCACCAAAGGTTTGAGCCTGGCAATAATTTTTCCTTTGGTAGGAGGTCTAGCCGAAATGAAAAAGTCTTACTGAAGGGTCAATCTTCGATATGACATGAAGGGCTTGGGGAAAGGTCTCCTCGATGTGGGATTATCTCGCCGACATGAAATAAAGGCCTCAGTAGAAGGGGATTCCATTGCCAAGAGGTCTCGGCGAGATCTTTATGCCTTGCCGAAAGAAATTTGAGCTCCCCGAAGGACTAAGGGGCTTGACATAACGTCTGGCCAACAACAAGGGAGTCTTACCGAAACAAAGTGCGCCCGGCGAGAATAAAGAGAATTCGATGAAAGGCCTAGGTGACCCAGGAATCTCTCGGTGATAGGACATAAAGTTTAGGGTAAGATCTCCCTGACATGGGTGTGCTCACCAGAGAAAGGAAGGCTCACCAAAATGTCTTGGTGAGGGGACTTAGTCTCGCTAACATAAAGCAACATGGCTTCAGAGTAGGGTCTCAGCGAAGGGAGCTTGTCTCCCTGAAATGAAATGGGATTGCAAAAGGGTTATTCCCTCGCCATGAGGTCTGACCGATATGTAAAGGTCTCCCCAGAGTGGTCTTGGTGAAGGACGACAGCATCAGAAAAAGGTCTCCTTGACCATAGAAGGTCTTGCCAACTTGAGGGAGCTCGCCAAAAGATTTAGGGCTCAGAAAAACTTCTCACCGACCCGAAAAGGTCTCGCCGAAAGAAGAATGGGAGGAAATGAAGACTTCACTATGAGGTCACACCGACTAGCAACTGTCTTGCCGATGGTCTTTGTGGGCTCGATATGACCTCTATAGCTCGCCGAAAGGTCTTATCGACTGTTGCCTACTACGTCGATTGTTGCTAGAAGAGATATAGTCACATCGGGGAGACACGATTAATGTCTCACCGACATGCGACTCAATGTGGACCACCTTTGACAACTCGGGAATCTGGTGTGGCATATGTCTAACCAATTAGAAGGAGCTCAGGAGGTGGACCAGTAACAGTTTGATTGATTGGCTATTTTGATAGAGTGAAAAATTAAAGGGGGAAGACAAACAGAATGCATATGACATGAATTCATTCTAAGATCACGGCGATGGATTAGCTTAGGTGATAATGTTTAGATCTAAAGGGAGGTTTGATGATGCTCCAGAAGATGGTCAACATGCAATAGAAGTCTAGAACATGAAGGAGGCCAGAAGAACGAAGAAACTATGATTCACAGGGGCAGCTGTAGTGACCACTGGCGAAGATAGATTAGTATTAATGGTAAAAGGCTTTAGAGCATTCAAGGTGGCCTCGATGGAGTTCAAGGATGGACATGAAAGGCCAAAGTAAATGCAGAAGCTGCGAAAGATCTAAGAGGATGCCCAGTTAAATCTCTCATCGGCATGGACAAAAGGGATTCACATTGAATGTAACTTTAACTCTCTTCAAAAGGATATGAGAGCCGACTCTCCTAGAGGTAGATATTTTGTAAACCCTAATGCAGGGGGATAGCACATCCTTCTTGGTGCACTCTGTATATATGGCATTCTGGCCCCTTTGTAAAGGGTTAGAAAAATGGTAGATAGAGAACTTCTAGGGTTAGAAAAGAAGAAGAAATTTTAGAATACATAGGAGAATAGAGAAAGATAGAGAAGATAGAATTGCATCCTGATTCTTTGTAATAGGAGATCCTTTTGTCTTCTTAGTTAGGAATTAGATCTAGAAGAAGCCTGTAATGTGTCTTTCAGGTTTTCTTAATATAAATGGAAACAATTTGGAGTCATAGATTTTCTATACACTGGTGATTGTGCTAGCTTTGTAAGTGTTGCTTATCTATTTCACTAACAGTAGAAGCAACCAGATCTTAATATACTTCAGATTGTGTTTCAGAATGGTGTTTGTCTTAAGTTAATTATTTTATTTGTGAAGCCTTCAAGGAATGGAATGTTATTCTGGTGTTTTATTTAAAATGGTAACTAGTACTCTGTTGTAGAAATCAACATTGTGAATGAATGCAATTGTGTGTTAATCACAAGTTAATTTTGTTTTTTAGTTTTAGTTTACAGTTCTTTGAAGGATAACAAGTCTGGTTAAGATAGGTGAATTATCATTCTTTCTGTCCCAAAGCTCTGACCCATCTTTTTTTATGTTTTCTTTAAAAACCCTCGGTTAGAGTAGGTTTAAATTCATGTTTGGTCTTGGAACAATCTAGAAGCTCGCCCCAACAGGTCGCTTGAACATTACTGCTACATTGACCACTGAGGGACATCAACACAGTTGAGAACCAACTATAAAGACCTTGGGAGCTAAGACATCCATGTATTTCCTTTCTCTTTCAGGAGAAATAGAGTAGCAGTACTCTGTTTAACTGTTGCTGTGCCATTTCGACCGTCAACAAAAGTTGGTGCTAGAAGGAGGGCCTACAAGGGAAAGCTGGATAATACTGGGTTTTTTTCACAAGAAAGGTCCCATAGAGTTCTTCGATCAGCTGAAAATCCACCACCTTTGATAGAACTTAAGACCCCAACAAGACACAAGAGTCATAAGACTGGCTCAACTACCATACACCCTTATTAGCTCTGCTCACTCCACCAAGCTTTTCACCAATACCCCAGTGGGTACCCATCAATCCACCACATCCATCTCAATTGTCATCATAGCTGGCTCAACCACAACCACCCCCACCAAAGGCGTTCTTTCAAAATAATCCCTCTCCATTGGGGACTATTCCTGGAGGTTTTCACGATATGCCTAAGAACCTTGAGAAATTCAGCCCCAAGTACATTCATGGTGAATCAAGGGGTGCTGAAGAGCACCTATAGAATTTTAAGGATGCTTGTACCAGAGCTCAAATAGCTCACCATGATGTAGTTTGTAGGTTGTTCCCTTACTCCTTAGGGGATATGGCATACAATTGGTACCTTAATCTTCCTCAAGGTTCCATTTTGACCTGGAGACATTTGGAAAATGCCTTTATCAATTAGTTCAGGGTTTATGTGGATCCAGCTCTCTTATACCAGCAATTTGCTACCATCAGGAAAGAGCCATGTGAATCCTTGCCCTTGTTCAACACCAGGTTCCAACGAATGTATATGAGATTGCAAGATCCCTATCTAGTCACTAAGAATAGTGCCATTCAAACTTATTTTAGAGTTATAGACCGCTTGCTTGGCTTGTTCTCTAAAAGGACTTATCAACCAGCTGATATTGATTATTTATCCAAAGTCTATCATCTAGCTATCAAGCTATAGCAATAAATCAATTCTCAATAAGGAGGCTTGGGAGGAGGTTTCCCTTCAATAGGATATCAGATGCATAGCCCTATCCCTCTATTTAATACTGTCCCGGGAATGTCTCATTCCCATTATGGACCTATGTCTGAATTGCAAACCCAACCACCTATCCCATTCTTTGCTACTGAACTCCTGATCTCTTTCAAAAATCACAGGTTCCTCAAAGTTCCCATGGTCATCATAACCAAATTGGAACACCAAATCAGGGTGGTCAGCCACCTGTTGCTAAGAGTGTGGAAAGTGAAAAGATAGTCCAACTTACTAATGAGGTAGAGATCTTGAAGAAAATGTTGTCTCAAGTTTCAAATGACATGGCTCAACTTCGATTGAACCCCTCCCAAAACCAAGGTAACTATCCTAATCAAAACAACAAAAGCCAGGGTACTTATCAGAATAACAACAATTACAACCAAAGGGGTTATCAAGGCCAAAATTCCTCTAACCAGGGCTATCACAATCAGAATAGAGGATATAACCAAAGGCCAAATAACAACAGACAATGGAATACAGGGCACAATAATGGTGGGGTTTCTCATAACTATCAAGTAAATGAGGAGATATCACATACTGCAAATGTGGTTGACCTCAACTTCATGACCAATTGGTGCAGGCTGCATGATACTGCAACCCATTCAGAGGTGAACTAACCTGAAATGGAGAAAGTTTTCAAGATGGCACAGGCAGATGCCCAAATGTTCCAAGGGAATCCTCACAAGGAAGGTGGCTTAGTAGATACAAAAATGACTTATGACCTCTTTGAGGAGGAACCTACATTCCCAAGGAAAGAGGAGAATAAACTAGAGGAAGATTCATATGATGCTCAAGCCTTTCAGGCCAAAGGAGGACACTTCCTGAGAAATCAAAATAAGGGTCCACTCACTACATCAGCACCACCTAATCACATGGTGCCTCCAAATCAAAGTGCTGATAATAACCCTCCTCCACCAAAAGGCTCGCCTGACTTCCATAACAAGGGTAATTCCTTTGGTGTTGTCAAAAGTAATGCAAGCTATAATAAAAATTTTGATATTGTTTCTGAGATGCAGAAATATAAAACTTCTTTATCCTATTTTGACATCCTAAAGTGGTGCCCTGCCCAACGGGAGATAGTGTTGAAAGTCATGTAGCAAGCTGATAAATCAAAAGGAAAGAATAAGGTGGCACTTGCTGGGGACATGAATGTAGCCTTGTACAAAAACAAGGTAGGTACTCCACCATTTCTTTTGAGTTTAAGAATTTGTGGAAAGAACCTACATAATTTTCTGTTAGATTCAGGGGCTTCTGGCAATGTTATGCCATTTTTTGTATGCAAGAAATTGGGATTAAACCCCATTCAGACAAACAAGAAGGTCATCCAACTTGACAAAATAGAGGTTAATGTGGTGGGGGAATTAAGAAACATACATGTGCAAGTAGGGCCAAACCCTAGGATCCTAACCAACATAGATATTCAAGTAGCAGACATTCCTGAGACCTATGGTATGCTGCTGAGCAGAGATTTGATGAAAAGTCTAGGGGGATATCTTTCCCTTGACTTTTCACATATGTGGCTACCATGGAGAGGGATTCCTACTCAGATTAGGATTGAAAGTGAGCCTCGCCTCCAGCATATCATCACTGAATATGATTACCCCAATGAGGTAGCCTATTTCGAAATTAGGATAGGGGTTTACAAAAGAGATGAAAATTTAACCTTTGCTGTTCTTGATCCTACAAAACTGCCAATACGAAAGTTCCCTCATTCTATGATTAATGAAAACCAACAGGCATTGGCCAATAAGCTACAACAGGATTAGCTAGTCTTGGGAGAAGGTACCAACTTGCAAACTCTTCTACTCCCTAATTGGTGTAGGGTATACTACCAAAATCATTCTGAATTAAATTTTCAACCTTGCATTGACATTTTAAATTATGTTTTCCAAGTTGAGGAAGCTAGCACAAGTCACCCTGGGACCATTGCAGACCCCTTCTCATTTGACGCCAAGGAAGCAATAATGTTAACCAGAGATAGGATACTTTCAAAGGGAATTCCTTCTCAAATTGAACTTGATTCAGTTACGTTTCCAAACCAACATGTTCATGCAGAACAATCCCAAGATTTGTTTGTCATCCCTG
The DNA here is from genome assembly GCA_007258455.2 of Sequoia sempervirens. Taxonomy (NCBI): domain Eukaryota; kingdom Viridiplantae; phylum Streptophyta; class Pinopsida; order Cupressales; family Cupressaceae; genus Sequoia; species Sequoia sempervirens. The sequence continues at coordinate 339,326,465 of VDFB02281492.1, forward strand.
CACTGATAAATACCCTGAAACTTGAGGGGTTAACCAAAGGCACAAGTGACTATCAGGAGGACAACCTTGGGTCACATGATATACCTGAGCAAGGATTGGAAGGTGCACTTGAGGAACTGGTTGAATGCCCATTCCCTATATCTGATGCAAAAGACCAAGCAGTCCCACCCCTGAATCATTCTACCCAAGTGCCCACCATGACCTCAAAAGGACCAACTCCAGCTCATGATCAACTGTGGACCCTCACGTTTGATGGATTTAAATCTAAAATAGGCTGTGGTGTTGGGATTGAACTAAACAGCCTGAAAGGGAAAACATTCTTTGCTTCTTACAGGTTGGAATTTGGATGTACTAACAACGTAGAAGAATATGAAGCTCTAGCATGGGGACTTATGTTTGCATATAAGAAGAAAGTTATAGCCTTGATGGTCAAGGGAGATTCAAAAATTGTTATGATATAGGTATGCAGCCAATACACATCACAATAGAAGGCTGGCAGCTTATAGAAATCGGGTATGGAACTTGATTGAGGACTTTGATGCCTTTGGGATTGGCTTAATCCCTAGAGAAGAAAACCAGGTAGCTAATTCATTGGTTGTTGCTACAAGCACCCTGGAACCTATGCAAGGCTCTAAGCTCAAGAAATTCTCAGTGGAATTAATTTCCACCCCTGTAGTTCCCAATAATATCATGAACTTTCAAGTTTTTGATGATGATCGACATATTCTTGCTTTCTTAGCAAGCTAAAATGTTTTTGAGGGGAAAATTATTGATGAGTCCAATAGAGATCAAGTGGATTGGAGCCCTGAGCAATGTGATATAGAAGGGGTCCTCAATTTAAAGAATAATAGCATTCCCAAGGGAATGGTTTCTCTAGAAAGAATTTTTGATTCAGACCCAAGCACTCGAGAGAAGATATCAGCTGAAGATAAAGGAGGTGAATACAAAATTGTTAACTTAGTTGATTTTGGTCCTGAAAGGAATGTCTACATAGGGAAAGCTTTCCCTGAAGCAATCAAAAAAGACATACTAAAAGAACTTAAGAAAGATATTTCTGCAATAGCTTGGGGATATGAAGACCTAAAGACATTTTATGCTACTGTAATGACTCATACTATTCCCCTGAAGCCCAAAGACAAGCCATTTTGACAAAAAAAATGCCCTGTGAATGCCTTGATTGAGCCACTGATCCTTAAGGAAGTTCAGAAATTGCTTTCTGCAAGGATAATCTTCCCTGTGTGCCATTCAACCTGGGTGGTTAACTTAGTTCTAGTCCGTAAGAAAAATGGAGAGATCAGGCTATGCGTGGACTTCACAAATATGAATAGAGCTTCAGAAAGAGATAACTACCCACTCCCTTCTCTAGATGAAGTATTACAGACTATCAATGGATCTTAGATGATATCATTCCTAGACAACTACTCTGGATACAATCAGGTAATAGTTAACTATGAAGAAAGGATGAAGACAACCTTCACTACCAAGTGGGGAACGTTTGCATACAAAAGGATGCCATTTGGTCTGATAAATGTCGGGAAAACTTTTCAACACGCAATGGACATAGCATTCAAGGATCTAATTGGAAAATGCATCATCATCTACATGGATGACCTAACGGTATTCTCCAAAGATCGACTGAACCATGCTACGGACTTGGCCAAGGTTCTGGAACGATGTATCCAATATGGCATCTCCTTGAATCCAAAAAAATGTGTGTTCGAAGTTTCTGAAGGGAAGCTTTTGGGACATGTAATTTTTGAAAGAGGAATATCAATCGACCCGGATCGAGTTGAGTCCATTCTGAAGATCACTAGGCTAGGAAGCAAGAAAGAAATGAGGTCTTTCTTCGGGAAGATCAATTTCAGGAGAAAGTTTATTATAGGTTTTGTAGAAATCATAAAACCTCTAAATGAAATGATGAAGAAAGATGCTAAAATAGAGTGGACTGAGGAGGAAAAGGTCGCATTTTCACAAGTCAAGCGATCCATTTCAGAAGCACCCGTTCTCACTAGCCCTGACTACTTGAGACCGTTTTATATCTATTGCTTTTCTTTTGAACATTCTTGCGCAACTGTATTAACTCAGCGAAGAGAGGAGGCAGAGGAGATACTAATTGCTTTCATGAGCTCTCCATTCAAAAATGCTGAAGTTATGTACCCGCCTCTCGAGAAGCAAGCTTTTGCACTAGTCCAAGCTGTCAAGAAGTTTCGACATTACATTCTCAGAAGCCAAATCATCGCTATAGTTCCTGATGCTGCTGTGAAGTCTCTACTTATGCAGAGCGAGCAAGGAGAAAGAAGAGGGAAATGGATGGCCATCTTGCAAGAATTCAATCTAGAGATACACCCTATGAATCTAGTCAAGGGTACAGGTTTGTCTTAGTCCATGGCGAATGCTGGTGACAACATCATCTGTCAGCAATAGACAACCCAGTCTTTCTCTAATGACCCTTGGTATGCTGATACCATTTGCTTTATGCTCAATAATCGGTGTCCAGAGGGAATGAATGCAACTCAAAGGAGAGCACTAAGAATGAAGAGTTCTCATTACATGCTCAAAGGAGGGTTGCTATATAGGAAGAATTTCAAAGGAGTGTACCTACGATGCCTTGATCGACAAGAGGCTAAACACATGATCTCTGAGTTTCATGGGAAACATGGCACAGGTCATGGGTCTGCAGACTCATTGGCACACTAGATTCTCAGTTCTAGTTATTATTGGCTGTGTGTGTTCAAAGATGCCCATCAACATGTGAGAACATGCCACATATGTCAGATTTCTACATCAAAATAATGCCATGTAGCCATGCCATTGCAGCCCGTCTACGAGGTAAGGCCATTTGCCTAGTGGGCACTGGATTCAATTGGGGTGATTAACCATAATTCTTCTACAGGACACAAGTTTATTTTGACTACTACTGATTACTGCACAAGGTGGATAGAGACTATACCCTGCAAGAACAAAACAACAGAGGTAGTGATCAAGTTCCTCACCGAATGCATCACTACAAGGTTTGGGGTACCCTTTGCATTGGTATGTGACAATGGTTCTTCCTTTTCTTCTACTAAATTCATTTCCTGGGCTTATGATCACAAAATTGTCTTAAAGTAGTCTTCAAATTATTACTCACAAGGCAATGGAGTTGCATAATCAACCAACAAGAATCTCTTAGGGGTAATTAAGAAACTGTTAGAAAAAAATCCTAGAGATTGGCATACCCAGCTAAGATTTGCATTATGAGTAGATAGAACTAGGATTAAGGCCGCTTTAAAGACCTCACCATTCAAGCTAGTATATGGCGAAGAGCCTGTATTCCCTATCCATCTGCAAATACCTATTCTTGAGTTCATGCAAAAATTCTATTCTAGTGACAATAGGATAGAAGTCAGACTAGCTGCTCTATTAAAATTAGAAGAACAGAGAGATGTCACCTTGCAACAATTCTTTAGGTACCAGGCTGTTGTCAAACGCTGGTTCGACAAAAGAGCCAAAATCAAAGCTGTAAGGATATCAGACCTTGTATTGTTATGGGATAAAGTTAGTGAAAAGAAGGGCAGTCACCAAAATTTTGACAAGCTCTGGCTAGGCCCTTATCAGATTGCTGAGATCCTAGGAGAAAATGCTTTCAGACTTAGTAGTTTAATTGGAGAACCTATTCCTTTGCCTATCAATGGACAGTTTCTAAAACACTATTTTGAGTCGTGAAGTTGGTAATTTTGCTGGGTGATTCATATGTGTAAATAATTTCTTCTTGTAAATAATTTATGTGTGTAAATAATTCTGTTCTTTATGTGAATAATTTGATGCTCTTTATGTAAGTAATTTGCTCTTTTGTTTATGAATAGTTTGTTGTTTGTTTGTTTGTCCTTTCTTTTTGTCTTTTTGTTTCCTCTGTTCTTTAGGTTTTTGTTTTCTTGTTGTTCTTTTGGGTTTCCTCTGTTTCTTTCCATCTTGAAATGATGGATTGTTGTCTGAAGTATACTTTGGTTATTAGGAGAGAAGTGGTTTAGACAATTTTCAGGTTTGCTAATTGGGTGATTTTGTCCTAAACTTTTGTTTTATGCCCATTGTCAATAAGAGTTGTGGAAAGTATTGAAAACAAGGTACAAAGTAAATAACCTTCATTAGCTCCATCTGAATCTGTCACAAATCGTTAAGATCATCTCCTCTTGTAATGGTATATTTTTCCTAGGATGATAGTGTTGTAAGATTTGAGTGAAAAATCTGATCTCCCAATTGCTGTTATGAGGTCGATGGTAGTTTTCAACCCAGATTAGATGTTAAACATCTGACAAATTGAGAAAGGATTAAATGAAATATCTGAAACTCCAAAAAAAAAAGAAAAAAAAGAAAAAGAATTATCTAAAGAGAAAAGAGACTCAATATGAATGGGTGATTCCAGTATCTCTACCGAGGCTATGGACACCTGACTGGCAGTAGAGAAATGCTGTGAGGAAACTAGATGTATCTCCATCAGGGCTATGGATGCCTGACTGGTAGTAGAGCAATGCCCAGGATATCATTGCACAATAGCTAAAGGGAATCAACTCATGTAGCTCAAATTTGACACATTGTTGTCTGAAAGATCAATAAAACTTTATGAAAGGATGATGCAATATCAAGCACACACATAGATTCAGGAGTAGCTATTGTTGATTTACATTTGAGATTCTAGCTCAACCTTGGTTACTAAAACTAACCTAACTGGAGTCGTAATGCTCATAAACTAGGAGTTCTGGGTAGTTGAATCCTCCAGTTTCATGAAAATGGTTAAACCATTTTCCCAGCTGAGTCGCCATTTGTTATGCCTTGCATAACCACCCCCATTTTATTCTGGAACAAAATGGGTCCCCCCTTCTCTTTTTGGTTTCTTTTCCTCTATTATTTTCTTTGCTTTTGGGAGTTCTTCTATTTCTTCATGCTTTATCTTTTATTCTATCTAATTTGATTTTAGTCCTATCTCAACTTGAGTTGGTTTTCTTCTTGCTAAGAATCAATGAAATAATCATGAACAATAATATATCTTATGTGCTTCTGAGGACTGATGGGGACTCTTTTTTGTAGGATGAAATCACACACATGATGATATTTTCCAAGGAAGCTTAGTTGGAATGTACTGCTCAATCCAGTTGGTCATAATTTTCCTCTAAGAAGAAAGTTGGCTAGACCTTGTGGATGTCTTACCGACTACCAGTGCATTTGGTTAATAGGCGTCTATGTTGCCTATCAGCAAGACCTCAGGGATGTCACAATGATCAGAATTCACATGCAGATACCTATCGACAAGACATCAGTAATCGTCCTGATGACTAAGAGTTTCCCATCGGCATGAGAGTCTACTTCAGAGAAAGGTCTTGGCGAGATCTTTGTGTCTCACCGACTGGCGAAAGAGGGAAGCACATATCAGCTGGAGATATTCCTTAGGGGAGAAGTATCGGTGACTTCTTCATGTCTCACTGACTAGCACGTATGGAGCAGACACTTCGGTGAGAGTTGTTCCTTTGGTGTGTGGTCTTGCCGAGCACCTTATATCTTGCCGACCACTGATGAGGGTATGCATATATGTGAGAGACCTTTTGCAGTGGAGAGATGTCTTGGTGAGTGCATCAGGTCTCATTGACAAAGCACAAGAGGAGGTCCCACCAAAGGTTTGAGCCCGGTGATAATTTTGCCTTCGGCAGGAGGTCTGGCCAAAACGAAAAAGTCTTACCGAAGGGTTAGTCTTCAATATGACATGAAGGGCTCGGGGAAAGGTCTCCCCGATGTGGGATTGTCTTGTCGACATGAAATGAAGGCCTCAGCAGAAGGGGATTCCATCGCTAAGAGGTCTCAGTGAGATCTTTATGTCTCGTCAAAAGAAATTTGAGCTCCCCGAAGGACTAAGGGGCTTGGCATAACATTTGGCCAACAGCAAGGGAGTCTTGCTGAAACAAAGTGAGCCCGATGAGAATAAAGAGAATTCAATGAAAGGTCTCGGTGACCTAGGGATCTCTCGGTGACAGGACGTAAAGTTTGGGGTAAGATCTCCCCAAAATGGAGGGAGTCTCCTTGACATGGGTGTGCTCGCTAGAGAAAGGAAGGCTCGCCAAGATGTCTTGGCGAGGGGACTTAGTCTCACCGACATAAAGCAACGTGGCTTCAGAGTAGGGTCTCATCGAAGGGAGCTTGTCTCCCAAAAATGAAATGGGATCACCAAAGGGTTATTCCCTCGCCATGTGGTCTGACCGATATGTAAAGGTCTCCCCAGAGTGGTCTCGGTGAAGGACGACAGTGTCAGAAAAAGGTCTCCCCGACCACAGAAGATCTTGCCGACTTGAGGGAGCTTGCTAAAAGATTTAAGGCTTGGAAAAACTTCTCACCAACTCGAAAAGGTCTTGCCGAAAGAAAAATGAGCTCGGGAAGAAATGAAGACTTCTCTATGAGGTCACACTGACTAGTGATTGTCTTGCCGATGGTCTTTGTGGGCTCGATATGACCTCTACAACTCATCAAAATGTCTTGGCGACTGTCACCCGCTATGCACTAGTACAAAAACAATAATATATGACTAAATAAACTACTAAAAATTGCATATATATGACTAATTTTGGTCATGTGACCATTAGTAGTTTATTGCTGGTCATTTATAACGTGACCAAATTTATGACTAAACTATTTTAGTCATTTATCTAGTCATTGATTTGGTCATTGATTTGGTCATTTATTTAGTCATTTATTTAGTCATTGATTTGGTCATTGATTTGGTCATTGATTTGGTCATTGATATAGTCATTAATTTAGTCATTTATTTAGTCATGGTAGTGGTTTTTTTAGTCATATTTTTAGTGATTAATTTAGTCATATATTTAGTCATTAATTTAGTCATTGATTGTTGTTAACTGGTCATTTATTTAGTCATGGTAGTCATTTATTTAGTCATATATTTAGTCATTACTTTAGTCATTAATTTAGTCATGTAAGTCATTACTTTAGTCATTACAAATCAAATCTAACTTAATTAATCCTCACAAATTAATGCATATAAACTTCAAGTATCATAGATATTCAAATGTTGAAGAAGCACCATGAAATGTAGACTAAAATTCTTGAACAAATATGATTGATCAAACACAAACACAAACAACACAGTATTTATGAGTGGAGAAAAAACCACTCTAAAAATTTACTTTATTAAACCTGATTGGCAAATCAAAATTTCATTGGTTACATTCAATGTCTTAGTGACACTGTACAACTTACTGACACTATATAAACAAAATACTCCTATTTTAATATACTTATATTGTTTTCCCCTTCCTTAACTACAGTCATTTTGGAAGGGCAGCGACCTCCTATAGGGGCTCGACCCATTTAATCCCCTTGCAAATCCACAAATTTACTGCCGCTATTGGTTTCGACTCCTCCAAACTCTTCATCGCTGGTATTCACCTTTTACTTCTCCAATTTGGAGTTGCAACTTGAAAATAAGGTTTCAAATTTTGCACGTCAAAAACATATTTGGAAGTAGATTTTTATCAGATATTGTAGTTGCAAGTTCCACTAATTATAATAAAGATAAATAGTTTTACCTTTTTGCATCAACTAATGCAATTCTGATAACTTTTAGAGGACCGACAATGCTAGCCTTTATCATATCAACATACTCAACTACAAGTTGCAACACAACATTAAACTTATTAATTAGACTCAACATCTAAGAAAGAATTTTTTTTTCAAACATTATCAATTTAGTTTCCTCGTAGCTTTCATCTAGCATATCTGGAACCTCTTTAGATGTTCCATCTAGCTCTCATCACTCCCATATAGGTAGAATTGTGTATGCCCATCAAACTACCATCTTTCCCATAGAGTTAGAGCTAAATTAATTTAGAAATCTTTTCTTGTTGAGCAATCCAATTCCCCTAGCAAGCCTAACATATAAACAACCACCTTTACATTCAAAAATTTACTCAAGGATGTCATTTTTAGTCTCAGAAATCAAAATAACCTTATTGTTCATTTGTCAAAACTACATAGTTAATAGACAAAAAAATTCAATGGAAAGAGCACGAGGAAAAATAATCTACCTCTATATTATTAGGGGTGATCAAATACAACTTAAATCTACAATCAGAAACCCTCCTATGAGATACAACCAATCCTATTAGATTAAAAAACAAAAACAAAAACCTTCTTGGGAATCACAACAACAATACCTGAAATCCATCAATGGACGAATGTAATTTTTTCCAAACATGTAGTAATCAAAAGGCTCCTGTATTGCTCTATGATAATTAGAAAATGTGAAAGGATCCTAAAATAAAGGAAGAAATAGAAGAAATTATGCATTTGTTCAAATTAGTAAATATAGTGTAATGTGTTAATTGTTTTTTCTTTACATCATTTAGGAACTAAAGCATAAAATATTACATAGAGAGGATTTGAAGCAGCAAACCTCAAACTATAATAGAATCTGATCAAAAGTTGTTGCCATGTTTGAAAGGACTATTTCTTTTGCATTGGGATTCCCACTCTCAAAAACCTGACAAAGGCAATCCAGATACATGACCATTGAAAAAATACAAAATTATCACATTAAAGAGAGGAAACAACAAACACTCTGTTAAAATTCCATTCCTACCTCAAAATCTACTGCTTTGCAAGAAAGAAAAGCATTTCAGGCAATTCCAAAGCAATACTTTCATATTTTTTTATTAAACATCAATATAAAAACCTTTGTTTTGTTGCTCTTATGAATTTTTTTTTAATTGGGAATGAAACTACTTCAACATTTAGAAAACCATGTTTGACAGGTATACAAGGTATTGGAAATGCAAACTTACAAACTATTTGCAAAAATGCTTTTACATTTTAAGATAGAGAAATTTCATTCTATGGACTTGCTTTAGTGGCAAAGACAAAGCAGAGTTGATGACCATCACCAACCAAGCATGTGGCTTCAGGAAGGTTTAGAAGGTTGGTCGCTGCCCTTATTCAAAGGTAAAATCTATTACTAGGTCGCTGACAACACTGTCTCAACTCCAACATCTAAACCAGGTTGGGATTCTTGTTGTCTATGTAATAAATGAACAAAAAATGAATGTAAATGTAGGTTAGTGTTGTTGTAGCAGATTTTAGAAACATATATTGTGTTTACTTGGTCACTGTATCATTTTCTGAGTTCAAACACTTCATATCTGCTCATTACATTGTCTCATTATCCACATGTACAAGTCTAAAATACATTTTCTAAGTATTTTTATTGTTGCCATTATTAGGCTATGTAGAAAGTGAATTGGATGTTAAGAAATATGCAATGTTAAGAAACAAATGATTCAACTAGGATTCAAGTAAAACAACCTTAACTACAAAGTACAACATTATACATAACTCATACAAAATAGACCTTAGAAGCCAAAATGTAGCATTGGGAAATATGTTTAAGAAAAGATTTTAGGGAATAGATGGTAGCCTACTCTGTAGATTTAGCATTACTATGGTATTGAGATTTTCTTATATAAATTTTGGGAATTTCTTTATCATTGTGAATTCTATAATAAGAATTTTCTATTTTTACTTGCATAATATATTGAACATAAATTTTTCCCATAGTCCATAAGAAATGGCATGCAAATAAGTTTTCTGAATACAACGCCTACAGTATCAGGCCAAAGGGATTGCTACTGGGGAAAAGGGGATGATTTTTTCTTATTGTTGTGAGGTGACAATGTAGTATACCATAGCTAACACCCTTTGCATTGTTTGTCTCAGCCACAATTGCATCCTTCCATCCTTGTGAAATCATAACCCTGGTACAGGAAAAGAGGGATATGAGTATGGACGTGGGTTTGGTTACATTATTTTGAAATAGGGCAGGGAAGTATATGAATAAGTGTACAACTATATTGCATTCCATTGAAGAAATTTTATATCCATGCTGAATGATTTTCTTTTAGTTATAACAAATATAGTGAAAACTATATTTATTTGAACAAGCATTTTCAATTTCTTTGCATTACTTTAATATAAGGGCTTTTGTCACACCTCAGGCCTTGAGTACATTACATAAAGGGATCACAATACCAAGTCCAAAACTAATAAAACTTATTCATCAAGATTTTTAAAACCAACTTTTTGGACCACACTTTGTGATCCATCATCAGGAAGAGGAAAAATAGTTACATTTTGACAATCACCATGGGCTTTGGAAATATCATGACTGTTAAAAAAGAAGGGTTTGGCTAGGAAAAACAAATCCATAAAATGGTTTGATCAATCCGCAAAGGTTGTGGAAGGGTAGTAGCTTCTAAAGATAAATCAAACTGAAGAGCCACAAAATACCCCAAAAAAGCTACCAATAAAGTTAATAGGTTGCAAAATTAAACCATATCTTTAGAGAATTCGCATAAGAAGGAAAAGTGTTGCAACATTAAAATGAATTTCTTGCAGATTATGCAAGTTTCTGAAGGAATTTTGCACAAAAAAATTGATGAATGAATTTAGAAGAAACCTTGCGATGATCTATTAAGTTCATATTGGAAATTTGTAAGTTTCAGAAAGAAGTGACAGAAAAGTCAAATTTCAAAGTAACCTAAACATAGGATGTCAAAATTTGGAAAACTGAATTATAGGAATACAATGTTATTGTGTACTTGGAAGTTCCAACTCTATATCAAAACTTAAGTATAATCTCTTATTTGACATTTGAGAATCTAGGAAACTAAGAAACATGGTTGCATCACCATGAGTAAGAATAATTATGAAGTATAGTTCAGGATTTGGGAATTTGAGAAACATAGGAATTCACTATATGGGAACTTGAGACACCGATGGGAGTTCAGTGTCATGTGTACATGAAAACTTCTAAAACCCAAATTCAGAAAAAGCTTCAAGATTCAAGAAACTAAGTAATTGGGATCTAGCACCATCTGTACGTATAAGTATAGTCATGTTATTAAGGGGCAGTCATGGGAATCAATAAATCCATGATTCTATTTCATTTTCTAGTTTGTTTCATTCATTTTTATCAAGTATGAAGGAAGATATTGTAATTTTATTACAGACAAGTCAAAACCCATGTTAGGGTAAACAATGGCTTTAGAATTTGTGTTTCTTCTACTTAATCCAGTGAAAGCTCTCAATTTTTGGTGTGTAAAATACTTGTTGCATATAGATTCATATTTCAAAGGTTATAGACCATAAGGTGAAGGCATATGTGCAAAGAGTTGAAGCTTTGAATGTAAATTTGTGTCTCAGTCTGCTAAAACAAAGTTTTAAGAAGCCTAAGACCTAAGGTTTGGAAAAATACATGTGGAAAAGAACTTTTAATGGATTTTAAAGCTTTAGCAAGTCAAACAAAGGTTGTTTGAAGCATTGAGTAAGTGAGCTTGAACCTAGACATAGAAGATTCAATAAAACTTGTTTAGTTCAAGCCTTATTAGGCCTAAATTGCTACGCGGACAGTCATATTGGAGTCTATTTTTCCAAATGAACATATACTGATTTCTTGTTATGTTTTAGAACACTGTAAGGGGCATCCAAAATAATGATCATAGTTAGAAAAAGAGGTCTACCACTCAAGTTGTTTTTGACAGTTCCCATAAGCATGGCTACAAGGAATGCTAATAGTCATTGAAGGTTTGTTTATCAAATCATTGAAGTTAAGTTCTTGGATTTTTAAATTGGTTTATTTATGTTGATTCAATCCTACTAAACCTACCCCAAATGTGGAAATAGTTATCCTTAATATGCATGGTGGGAGAATTTTTGCACTCAGTGCCTAATCTTTAGAAAAGTGTCATCCAAGTTTTGAGCCAACCATGTAGAACTTCAAGTTGTGAGTGCAAAACAACTATGTTTGAAAACATACACTCAAAAAGTGCAGTAGGTTGTTAATGCAAAGGTTCAATGACCTTGTATATGTGCATTACAACATATGCCTCCACCACAAGAGAGTTTTAGCAACAAATGAAGATTTACCCCCCATTAAGTTGGAGTATGATTCTCTATTTGATTAGATCTATGAGGATAGAATGGTTGCACTTGCTTTTTTGACATACTCAAAGGGGTGCATGGTCCAATAACTTGAAGCTAATGTTGGCTGAGTGGCTTCTCTCAACTTTAGTTTTATTTTTTATGTTTTTTTTTGCTAGTACCATTAGGATGGATTTTGAAATCCATTGTTTGTGATGTGTACCAAAAAAATAATTTTAAGGATATCAATTTTTTTTTTCTTTTGTATTAGAATCCAAGTATACTGTTCACGTCATTTTTTATTTTTTATTTTTTCTACACATGTATGGTAGATCCAACTGATTATTTTGTGTGTGTCTGAATTTATTTTGATATGAGATGCAATATAGTCAGTTTTTTATTAAATTCACTATATTTTAATGATTTTTTTTGGTTTTCCAAGTCTGCACTAAATTTTCGCACCAAATCTGAGTCCAAGGAAAAAAATGGCTTGTCAATTCTATGAGTCCACATCTCAACACAATGGCCATAACCCTTGGCAATGATTTACAAAGCTTCAACTAAAGCATCATATTGCAAACATAGAAAACAAAGTTTTTTGTTTTAATGTAGCAAGAATAAATGAATATTTTATAAAACTTGAGTGTACCTAATGATACAACCTGAGCAAGTTGTATGAATGAAGGCATGTGTAATCAATAGAGAAGAAAAAAGTTTGAGTCTTTAAGGGGGAGAATTTTATGCCTTTTTGAACAACATATAAGATAAATGAGAAAAATAAGACCCTTGTGGGCTTCCACAAGGAAGATCTCATACACCAAAATAGTATCCCACTTGGTAATCTTCAAAACTACCCTAAACTTTACAATAATCTAATTTAAGCATATATCCTATTAGAGCATAAGAAACATAAAAATAAATCTTATTTCAATCGTCCAAAATCAAAGATTTGAGTTTTTTAAGATGAACATGGAAGGTACAAATTAAAAAGGAACAAGAAATTTTTAAAAAGAATTGTATGATTGTCAACAATAGATCCTATAAAATGTATTTATTATGACAAAGATAACAAAAAAATAGGGAGAGGAGCAAAGTTACTTTGATACACCAAATTAGTTTCCCACTTGGGAATGACCTTCAAAACTACCCTAAACTTTACAATCATCTAATGTAAGCATATATCCAATTATAGCATAAGAAACATAAAAATTAAATACCTGGCTTATTTGGATCAGCATAAGGGAGTGAATGAAATCGCTTTCCACCTGTACTACCATTTGGATCCACATGCTCAAAAGACACATCTGTAAGTTCTCCAGAGACCTGCACAACGTAATTGCCATTCCTATCTCCTCTGTACAAAAGGCTAATGGATAGAAATTAAAACTATGCTAGACTTGTTACAGCTTTATCCTATAGTTGTTAAATGCATTCCTCAACTCTAGGAAAACACCATACAACCAACTAAAAATTAACACATGCAAACATAATAAACATGAAATTTGCAAAGTCTATGATATACTAAACAAGCTTCTGGTAAAATAACATTTAATATCATTAACAATCCATATCATAGTCAGTGATCCATCATCAAGATTAAAGAAAATTATCCTAATAATGGGTCACGGAGTGTGATCTAGAACGTTGATGAAATTAAATGTACAATTTTTTTACCAGAATCTTGTTACAAATGCAAACAACACATATTCAGCCCATCTGGGCATATCTAGCAAGGGCATACATTACAAAATAACCTATATATACTATATAAATGCTTTTATTTATTTTACTATTTTGAAATAAATCAGCACTAATGGTAAGCTCTAATGACAATTTCAAAAAATATGGATGACAACAAAGTTACATACCAGTGTTGTAGCTTGTAGTGGTTTAGAAAGATTATGGTTAATGTTTTCCTTTGAATTCTCAATGCCTATAACAAAACTCCTTAGCCAAGCTCCAATTAGGTTTTCCAACCATAAACATGCAATAACCCATCATGTACTTAGGAATGTTCAGTTATATTTCAATTCAAGCATTGCAAAACATGAAATAACAATGAAAAACATGAGATAATGGAGTTTAGTCCCTTCATTACAAATGGGTCATGAATATGACCTCTACAATGTGAGATTTCAATGAGTCTATGTTCAACATCATCTTGTTGAATCTGCCCTGTCTTAGGAACACATTCTTTAACCTTCACTACATCTGTAAATTTAGGCTTTTCACATCCTAAAAGATCTAACTGCTTGCAATTCTTCCACATGCTACCATCTATTGGATTTGACATGTTTTCAAAGGCCTTTGCAACCATACAAGAAGAGGTAAATTGAGGGGATCCTTCATTTCTGAGAAGCATAGAGGACTTCAAAAGGCCTGTGTACTTCCAAGAACCATTTCCTCCAGATTTCTTCCATTCATGGCCATTCATGGTAAGATTTCAAAGCCAAAATACAACCTATGATTTTTGTTGTAAAACCTGGTTGCAAGCTCCCTGAAGAAACAACAATATTAGAAAAAAGTATAGAGAACTAATTATTTAGAATCTACTAATCTTGGAATGAGCATGCTCACTTGTTCTAAATCAGAAGCTTCAAATGTTGGCAACTTTAACTCCTCAGCAGCTACAAGAAAATTTCTGACATTCTCAAAATATTGATAAGTATATAAAGGCTGGCCTTTAGGACAAAGTGATGGAATATTTTTAACCAAATGCTTTCCAATTATGTAGACATTATCATCATGATTATCAGCATAATAAAGCAGAAAATCAAGAAGTCAATTGGAAAATTATGAAATGTTGATAAATGAAATTAACTAGCTAATGTCAACAACATGCTCCCACCTTTGGCACTACTCTTGGCTAAACCTTATTGATTAAGCTACACAAAATAAGTCCATTTCTCATACACAGACAAAACTCCTCCTCAGAGGGTTCACATGGCATGTCTGAAGGCTGTGCCATGCTCATAATCCATGCTGTAGCTAGAAACCTTTTGCTTGCTGTGAAATGGTATATAGAAAAAGAACTCATTATAACTTAGAATCCAAAGAGGAACACATATCCTTTGCTATAAACACCCATAGCAATGTATAGATATTGTGATGTGAAAAGAATCAATAATATAACTGTGAAAGTTTTGATGGACTAAGTAAAAAATAAAATTTAAACTATAGCACACCATTATCATCAAAATATAACACTGTACCAAAAATGGCAGAACTAATCAATAATCTGGCAATAGACCAAAGATGTAAAGTAATGTATTATTTAATACAAATGGCCAATGTATCCATAAATTGATGATGACTATTACAGCTACCATTGGTTACATGGCTTGAGCTTTCCCAATAAATCTATGACATGTTGCCAATGATTACTATTACAGCTGCTATTGGTCAGAGGGCGTGCAAATTATCTTGCTTCAAATCATGATTATAGCAAATAAACATTCCAACATTTCATGCACTAGTCTGAGTTTGTTTCTGACAGCCCCCATCCCTACACCACTTTTAGGCTATCCCCAAAAACTGGTATATTGGTGTCTATGGCATCCCCAAAAATTGGCATCTTTGACTGCTATCCTTGAAGCATGTCTTGTCATCCCCTTCCCGGAAATGCTATGCAATAAAACAAAAAAATTATGTGTGTGTGTGTGTCTGTGAATGCAGGTATATGTAAAATTTTAGAAGCCTAGTTGTACATGACATCAAGATTCAAGTTTAAACATAAACAAAATGCATCAAATTGGAGATCCAATGCTCAATATTCATTGATTCAAAAAAAGCAACAAAAAAAAAGTCATTGCTTTCATTGAAAATTTGAAGTATATAATGACAAAAGGCCCAAAGGCTACAAAATTTCCAACAAGAGGCATGCCAGTAAGATTATAGATATACAAATATACAGCTAGACCTCCTATAGTTGAGCTTTATCTAGGCTGTCACTATCAAAATTGGCCTCTACCTCTGAACCAATTCCTATATAAAATTGTGATTTGTCCAAGGAGACATCAACCAATAGTGGATGCAAATGGAACTATGAGTTAGTTCTAGGGAAAATTTAGAGTTTGATAAGGAGTGTGGAGGGCCCACTAATAAGGGGAATGAGGCTAGTTTGTGCCCCCTCCCCCTCAACTACTCTTTTCTTCATTCTTATGTTTAACTGTTTTCTTTCAATTAAAAAATTATGACACCATGGAGATACAAGGTCATCCCTGTGGTAGTTGAGGGGCATCTTGGATTTCCCAGGTCATCCTAGATACAGCCAAGTGTCCAGTGATTGCAATGCATCCACAATTACATGCCCTGGTAGGGACATCCCATGTTTTCCTTGTGTCCCATGATCGTCACCGAGGACAGATCTGAGGAAATAGGGAAGATAGATCCCCATGTAACACACATTTTTTCCAAATCGTGACATCAAATTTTAGTTATGCCATTTTGTAGGCCTCTATAGTGTCCAAAAAAAAGAGCAAAAAGAAATTTGATTAATAGCCGCAAATTACCAAAGTAGGAAGTGGCTCAAGGAAATTTATGAGCACAATCGATCTCCTTGATTTGAAGATGTGATCCACTTAATCATATGTCCTTAGAACATATCTTATCATAAATTTGTACGCATCTCACAACCCAATCCATACTTTACAATTCCTCTTACATTCAATGTTCCCAAATGTTGTTTAATGAAAAGGATCTTGTGAGGCTAGGATGGTAAATACAAATAATTCAGTAAGAAGAATATGACAAATACTATTTACATTCTGATAAATACCAGGAATTCACTCAACAGGGTAGTAGAAAGTCCATATTTGAATGTTAGATCCACGCCCCTACACTTACGTACAAATAAAATATTACTATTTTAGTGAAAAGCTCCAAAAACCAAAATATTGAATCTTGCCTGTTAAAATCTCCAACTCGTAATCTGTAAGATGCTTGCACATGCTCCAATACAAGTGGCCCACTCAATACTTTACGACCTTGTGTTGAAGCAAAGATTCCATCCTCAAGAAGCTTCAACTTTCTATCATCATTCTTAAAATTCTCTACATTACCTTTTTGGATTTGCATATCCTATGCTCTACCAGATTCAAACTTGGTATATAGGCATTCCTTCCATGTTGGGCTATCACACTGATCATCATCAATGACATCAAATTTCCCTTTGCAAAATTTACATTGAAAAAACCTTATAACTTCAGTTATACTTTGTAAACTAGTCATTACTCTATTGAAGCTTAGAACCATTAAGATCTCTAATTTTAAAACCAATTTTAGCTACATCCTCTAATCCAAAATGTATTATTTAAATAATGGCTACAAATCTAATTAAAAATGATTATAAATCAAAATTATAAAGTAGTTATAATATCAACAAATAAACCATATGTAGATATTATTTGTCCAGAGGAAACTCAAAGATCTCACTATTGATACAGATTATTACTCTATTTGGCTTCCACATAACTTATTATTTATTAAAAAAATGGAACCATTGTGCTTGTATTATACTCAAAATAAAATGAAAAGAAATTGATAGCTTGAAAACAAAAATTGCATACTAGAGACCATTTAGACATCGAAGTGGTAAAGTAGATGTTAGAGATCCTGGCTGAAAGCGTGTCACATGGCCTCCATCTTGTAAACTCGGTGGTGTTACAAAAATGTTTTGTGGCCTCTATATTATCATTTTCAATTAACAAAATGAGAATCTTTACACATTCATAACCCAATTATCAAGTGTCAAGGGGTAAAAACTCTCTTCCGTAAAAGTATTTTATTGTAGCCTTCTATTCCAAAACTATTAGCTATTAGTTATGGTAAACAAGCCCCCTTACCTTTTCAGCAGTCTCATCTTTATGTGTGAGGGGGGACACGGCAAATTGAATATATGATGGTTTATCAATTTGGTCCTTGTTTTTCTTTGTTGGAATTTGAGGCTCCGCCTCATATTTTGTGGCAGAAAGTTTGTCATCATCTTTAATCTATGTATAAGGCAACAAAATTAGACCAATGTATGGACATAGAATAAGAAAGACATAAAAAGTATCTTATCAATACTTAAATATATATCAATACAATGAAAGCAAACATGCATTACTACACCAGACTTCCCACTTAGTTGTCAGGAGGACTGTATATTCCATACCAGAGCAGCTTGAGCTTTTAAGTCCTCGAGATCGAAGTTCCAGGCATTGATCCTTTGCTTGTACTCATTCTAAATTCATAAAATAAGATGACAATTTAGCAAAGAAGAATTTTAATAAATCTTTATAATTATGCTAACTTTGATCCAGCTTCTCTTCAAACTCATATTTGCATTTGTGAATGAATAAACACCTTTATACATGTCCAATCAGTAAAATTTTTCTATAGAATTCTCATTTGCAAGACTTTGGTATGAAATATTTGGATTAGATCATAATATTGAACTTGAAAAATACATATAATATGCTTAAACTATAACTGGAACACTAATATAGCACAACAAAATTAGTAAAATACACATTAAATCAATTCAGCATAGTGATAAAGCATGGCAAAACTTGAAGAGTATAGATAAACTGTCAATGGAATAGAGTGAAAGAGCAATGAATGATCTCCACAAGAATAACAAATTAAAATCTATTTTACCACAAAGAAGTATGGGAAATGCTTAAAAAAAAATTGTGGCCTGCATGCAAGAGGGTTGGAGGAACAAGGGTAGAAACAAGTTGGGTTAGTTTAGGTTAATTTTTTCCTGTTTTCATTTAAAGTTTCCTAAGGGACTTCTCCAAGGAGAACCAGATCCTGGATACCATCAAGAACTGATATGGGTACAGGAGAGAGTAGGGGTGGTTCTAAAAAATTAGGTACCGAAGATGGCATATTTTTTACCCCCAATTGTATATAACTTATTAACACTTAAATAGTGGAAGTGGGAAGTGCATCTCCAAACACCTGGGACTCATCTCATGTGGAAGAAAGGTTGGGTACAGTTAAGAAGTCTCTAGAACTCCTTGTTGTTTTTAGGAGACTCCCTAAAAATAGAAAAAACTATAAATTTTGATACGGAGTGTGGAGGGCCTACTAATAAGGGGGATGAGGGTAGTTTGTGCCCCCTCCCCCCCACCAACTCTTTTCTTCATTCTTATGTTTAACTATTTTCTTTCAATTAAAAAATTATGACACCATGTAGGTATGAGGTCATCCCTGTGGCAGTTGAGGGGCACCTCTGCCACCTCATCTTCCTGCCTTTTTGAGTTGTTAAGAAGCTCCTCCAAACTAGCCCTAATCTCATTGTTTTCCACTCGCCAATAAATCAAAAAGGCTATTTAAATCTATACACCCTAACATGTTCAAGTGTTGCAGCCGTGACAGGTTTCCAATTGAATTAGAGAGTTTATTTAAATGTACACACCCTTCTATATTCAAGTGTTGCAGCTGTGACAGGTTGCCAAATGAATCAAGGAGATTATTTAAATGTCAAAATCCTTTTATGCTCAAGTGTTGCAGCTGTGATAGGTTGCTAATGGAATCAAGGAGGTTATTTAATCAGGGAGCTTATTTAAATGTCCACACCCTTCTATGTTCAAGTGTTGTGTTGCAGCTGTGACATGTTGCTAATGAAATCAAGGAGGTTATTTAAACCTTTAAAATTTCCTATTATATTCAAGTGTTGTAGCTGTGAGAGGTTGACAATGGAATTGGGGAGGTTATTTAAACCTCTACAACTTTCTATTTTCAAGTGTTACAGATGTGACAGGTTGCCAATAGAATCAGGAAGGTTATTTAAACCTCTACAGTCTTCTATGTTCAAGTCATGCAGCTGTGACAGGTTGCCAATAGAATCAGGGGGGTTATTTAAACTTTTACACATTTCTTTGTTCAAGTGCTACAACTATGACAATTTGCCAATGGAATGAGGAAGGTTATTTAAATCTATACACCCTACCATGTTCAAGTGTTGTAGTTGTGACAGGTTTCCAATGGAAACATGAAGTTTATTTAAACGTTCACAACCTTCTATGTTCAAGGTTGCAGCTATGACAGGTTGCCAATGGAATCAAGGAGGTTATTTAAACCATGACAATATTTTACTTTCAAATGTTGTAGTTGCAATAGATTGTCAATAGAATCAAGGAGGTTATTTAAATCTTTGAAACTTCCTATTATGTTCAAATGCTACATTTGTGATAGGTTGACAATGGAATCAGGGAGGTTATTTAAACCTCTACAACTTACTATTTTCAAGTACTATAGACATGATAGGTTGCCAGTGGAATAAGGAAGGTTATTTAAACCTCTACAATCTTCTATGATCAAGTGTTACAGCTGTGACAGGATGCTAATAGAATCAAGGAGGTTATTTCAACTTTTACACCCTTTTATGCTCAAGTGTTGTAGCTGTGACAACTTGCCAATGGAATTAAGGAGCTTATTTAAACCTCTACAATCTTCTATGTTCAAGTGTTGCAGTTGTGACCGGTTGCCAATAGAATCAGGGGGGCTATTTAAAATTTTTACACATTTCTATGTTCAAGTGCTATAGCTGTGATAGGTTGCCAATGGAATGAGGGAGGTTATTTAAATCTATACACCCTACCATGTTCAAGTGTTGCAGTTGTGAGAGGTTGCCAATGGAATCAAGAAGGTTATTTAAATGTTCACACCCTTCTATGTTCAAGGTTGCAACTGTGACATGTTGCCAATGGAATTAAGGAGGTTATTTAAACCATAGTAACAAAAATCTACAAAAAAACCTGATTAATCACGATTTTTAAAAAATTTGTAGGCTAGATGATTTTTTCCCCGATTTTTTGAAAAAATCTGACCTTTTGGTCAACATTTTTTTCCCATTTAAAACTGCAAAATCGCCAAAAAACGTGTTTAAAACCTACAGAAAAACGCAAATAAAATTGTGTTGATTTTCACGCGAAAAAAAAAAAACAATGAGACTATAGCTTGTTGCTTACAATTATGCTTTGATACATTTTTTCCAAGCATCCATAGCCTATTCGAAAGCACCTATTTTAGGCTTTTAGCCATAGCAGCAAGGAAGTGAACTGTTTGATAAAATTCTTTGGTAGATATGTATGAAAAATGTTGTAGCATAGACAAGGCAGTGAACTGTTTGAAAATATGCCTCAAAAAAATGTGGTCTCATGGTGATGGAATTTCATCACAATCCATAGCCATAGGCATTCATCATGGCATTCCATCACCATGAGACCACATTTCTTCGAGGCATTTTTCCAAACAGTTCACTACCTTGTATGTGCTATTGCTTACTATTATGCTTTGATAGATTTTTTCCGAGCATCCATAGCTTGTTCAAAAGCACTTGTTTTAGGATTTTAGCCATAGCAGCAAAGAAGTGAATTGTTTGGTAAAATGCTTTGGTAGACATGTATAAAAAATGTGGTAGCATCGACAAGGTAGTGAAATGTTTGAAAAAATGCCTCAAAGAAATGCAGTCTCATGGTGATGATTGTCATGGCATTCCATTACCATGAGACCACATTTCTTTGAGGCATTTTTTCAAACAGTTCACTGCCTTGTCTATGCTATTGCTTACTATTATACTTTGACAGATCTTTCCAAGAATCCATAGCTTGTTCGAAAGCACCTGTTTTAGGATTTTAGCCATAGCAGCAAGGTAGTGAACTGTTTGATAAAATGCTTTGGTAGATATGTATGAAAAATGTTGTACCATAGAAAAGGAAATGAACTGTTTGAAAAGATGCCTCAAAGAAATGTGTTCTCATGGTGATGGAATGCCATGACAATACATCGCCATAGGCATTCATCATGGCATTCCATCACCATGAGACCACATTTCTTTGAGGCATCTTTTCAAACAGTTCACTGCCTTGTCTATGCTATTGCTTACTATTATGCTTTGATAGATTTTTTTCATACATCCATAGCTTGTTCAAAACTATTTTATGCTTTTAGCCATAGCAGCAAAGTAGTGAATTGTTTGATAAAATGCTTTGGTAGACATGTATGAAAAATGTCATAGCATAGACAAGGTAGTGAACTGTTTGAAAAAATGACTCAAAGAATTGTGGTCTCATGGAATGCCATGACAAGCTAATGCAATTGGCAGCAGCTCCTAGTTATTAGTTATGCAATGTGAAGTAATTGCATAACTTCTTAGGTTGACTTTGTAAAAAGCTATATTGTAATTGAAATTTTGTCATCTATCAGCATCTAGTTATTAGTTATGCAATGTTAAGTAATGCTTTGAGTTTGAAAGATGTGCAATGCAATGAATGGAATCAGTGATATGAATATAAACTAAAAAAATTTATTTTCTAAATTTCATTAGTTAAACTCTTTATTTATTTGCTCTCTATATCTCTATGCTATGGAAATTCCTTTCAATTTCAAAAAAAATAGTTTTTATCTCTTGTTCTACAATTTTTTACATTTTTTTAAAATCCGCTTTTTTCCTGATTTTTTCAAGAAATATTATACTTTTGGTTAGCCGATTTATTCCCCAAAAGATTTGTGTTGCTATGATTTAAAACATGACAATATTTTAGTTTCAAATGCTGTAGCTATAGTAGATTGTCAATAGAATCAAGGAGGTTATTTAAACCTTTGAAACTTCCTATTATGTTCAAGTGCTGCATTTGCGATAGGTTGACAATGAAATCAGGGAATTTATTTAAACCTCTACAACATACTATTTTCAAGTACTGCAGACGTTCAGGTTTCCAATGGAATAAGGAAGGTTATTTAAACCTCTACAATCTTCTATGATCAAGTGTTGCAACTGTGACAGGTTTCCAATAGAATTATTTAAACTATCCATGCAGAAGTAGAGATGTGAATGTTCAAACCTTACTTGCTCAAAGCTGCATCCCAGTCTATTTCTAATTTATAATTGAAGGCATCATCAAATCCAAATTCTTCTTTTAGCACCTTCACCTGCAAATTAAATTATCACCATCCAAAGAGTGGTAAGAGGATCATTGTTTATGTTGTGATTTTTTTTCTCCGACTAGTCTTAAAAAATATGTTTCTTATAATGGCCACAAAAGAATTCTTGTCATAGTGTTCTCCAATGCTTATATCAAAGTTAATTTTCAGGCCAGTACAACAATATACTAAATTGCAATGCATGGTACCAATATATTCTCTTGGTATTGGAAATTGCAATGCATGGTACCAATGCTTTCTATCATAGTTCTAATCAGATTTTTAAGAACGGATTTGAGCAACCATGTCTTATTTGAAGGAAAAAGTAGTTCTAAATCCATTATACTATTGTGGCCATGCCTACATCTATATAAATATTATCCTTCTAGCTAGTTTCACAATATTCCTAGCACGATGAGACAACAATTTTTCTGCACTCCCTGAGTGGACTTGACATGAAAGGATTTGTGCTTTGGTAGGGGAGACACAGATTCAAATCTAGAGAGGGGTGGGCTATTGGATAAGTATGCCCATGCCCCATATCATGTAGCACATATGATGCCTTCCTAACTACCTTGAGTAAGTATACAACAAGTAAAAGGTGGTTTCATATTTTGTTAGCTTCCCTCCAATCTAAGCAAAGTTGGGTTAACAGGTCACCATGCATCATATACCTTAGAAGGACCTTTTTTTCCTTTCTCTGTATTACTAAAGTAGGCAATATCTTCTCTCCTACCATTCAACCTTCACATCATTACACAAGGTATTCCATTCACAATGCAATTTTTTCTGTCTCATCTTTCTATGCTCCTTTAAAGTCAGAAAAAGTTAATTTCTAACATTTTTTGTTAAATCTCTGATGAACATAAATGGAAATTTTGGTAGATGAACCAGAAAATAATAGGTACAAAACTATGCCCCTTTCTTGACCAGCCCCTAAATTTTGGATCAGAAAATAGAGTTACAAAATTAATTTACCAATCAAATCCTAAAGAACTGAAAGTGGATGTTGTATCATAACTCTTTTCCGAAAAGATTAAATAGACCAAGTTCCATTTTTCATAACATAAAGTGCTTAGTTATAAATCTAAGAAAAATAAAATATGCAGATGAAAGATAATAGCATAGTTTCAAAATTTGATTTGCAATTGAGTTTAGTGACTAATTGTTTTGTGGCTTGCCATTTTGTATTTTTAAATTTTGGTAATCTACTTTCACAGACTGCATAAGAACACCCAAAAGCTTACAAGGCTAGGCATAGATCAAGTTCCATTTATATGATACAATCAATATAAAGAAAATGAACTAAAATATCAAAATGATTGTTCGCATATCTTCAACATTACAGTTAGATTTGATTTAAATTAAAATGTCCATTTGACATAAGAGCGTCTAGTACATCCTCAATAAAGTGAAATATAACTTAAGTAAAATAGGAACATTTTATGGGTTAAAATCTAAAAGAAAACATAAATATGGCACTATGATTGCAATCAAGAAAAACCCAAAGCTATATCAAGTACCCTCCTGGAATTTGAAGTTTAGAAGAAATCAGTGATAAGGTTCATATTGAATATCACCTACCTTTTCATCACTACTTGTGGCACCAACAACACAACAGCCATTAATTTTAGCAAGCTGCCCAACAACAAGCCCCACTGCACTTGCTGTTGTAGAAACAAATACTTGCTCTTCGGGCTTAGGTTCTCCAATCTTCATCAGCCCAATATATGCCGTCAACCCAGAAGAACCTATTCTCACCAAAAAAAAAAATCAAAATCCCCAGAAACCCCATAGAATTTTATTCCCAACTTAGAGTCAGTAACATAACCTACCTAGAAGCCCCAAGTAATGGGGCAATGGAGCCACATCGACATTAATTTTTGTGAGCCCTAATCTAGAGAGCACTGCATACTGAGCAACATCAGAAAATCCCAAGACAATTTCACCTTCTTTAAATTGTCCATCAGCGGAGGCCACAACTTGTGAAACTGATCAAGACACAATTGGTTGCAATCAAGGTTGCAATCATGACTTAGTAATTAGTATATGAAGATTTAAGATTTTCCCATGTAAATATGAATAATTGTGTCGTGTGTTCGAAGATTCCAGATAAAAAATAGGTAGAGCTTGCAATCAAAATATGAAACCCTACCACAATAGAATTTTTTTAAAATGACGCGAAAAAAACAATCTTCCTACCGCTGTTGCTTCAATCTACTCAAGCAAAGTAGCCTTTTTCTGGCTGGTTTCCCATCAACAAAATTATGGTCTCGGGAAACTCAAATAATGCAAATCTAGATTGCATATAATAATAAATTGCCTTGAAATTTCCTTGAATCTACATAGGATTGCATACAATAATAAATTACAATTACTAGATGTTTTATGAACACACATATTAAACCTCACCAAATGAGAAGTAGTCAAATTGATTTAAGCCCATTCAAAATTTGATGGGACTACAAATAGAATTTGAACAAAAGGGAAAACTGATGCAAACTATCAAACTTGTTAGAGAATTCCATATTCATTTCTGGAAATCTGCTACTAATCCATCTGCTCTGTTCTGTAGAATTTTAGTAATAAAGCCCTATTCCTATAGATAAATTGCAGAAATCATTGCTAATAAAGTTTCAAAGCCATAGTCAACTGCTAACCCTTCGCCTCTAATAAGGCATTAAATCTAGTCTTGGGCATACTTTAAATTCCTAGAATTAAGAACTTATCACTCACGCTCTGCGTAAGTCAATTATTGCCATATTTCCCATCAGCCTGGGAAACATTCTGTGGCCCAACTCGTGGATAGCTGCAAATTTCATCAGAATTTTTACAGTCAAGATACAAGTATTTCTCCTTGCACAAGTAATTCTCACAACTTATAAGGTATGATACCTAGACTCGGAATTTAGGATTTATCTTGTTCAAATACAACATAAATATATGAAACAATTGGGGTTGATATAATCAAAAAACTATTTATAACTTTATATAGAGAACTCCAAAGAGGACCAATAATTAGAAACATTCCAAAATGTTAAAGGTCATTTAATAACATGTAGAATGCAATTATTCAAAGCAGAAATACCCCACCACAAATGATCACAAGTTAGTAACAGTTGAAACAAAACCCTGGAACAGAACACATCATCATTTCAGAATCAGAATGGTAATGATGCTAGTTCAGGAAACATTTCTTACCATACCACAATCCGGTAACTATAGAAAGACAATTTCTATAGAAATGGATAGTACAAAAACTGTAGAATCCAATATATTTGGATATAATAATGATATCCATATTTCCAAATGAATGTATTTGTTGGTAATTGAAAAGAAAGTGTGGATATTTAACACAAGAATTTGGTTCTTCAATTTATTCTTTTTAGAAACATTCCATGCCCAGTTACACAAAGCATAACTTTCCATGAAAGCAATAAAATATATTGCCCAACAGAGATTTGAAACTACGAGATAGAAATAAATTTTAAATACACATTAGAAGATCTTAGTGATCAAGTTAAAGGAATAATCCTTGAAACTTGGAAATAGACAAGTCACATTCATATGTCAGGTGACACAATGTAATATTGTGATTCTTGATGCCTTAATTAGAATTTTCTAAGGAAATGCAAATAAGGGGAAAATATATATGGTTGAAACACAAGCAAGCTCTAGATAAGCTTTGGAAATAGAGTGCATGCCAGCTACATTACATCTAACTAATCACAAGAACAATCTAAAATGACCCGTACAATTATGTTAGTCACAATATCAAACAACAAGATCGCAATCAATAGGTATAATTAGATTGTTTACTATTAAGATTGAACCTTGAAATTTTTATGAAAGACACTTGCCTTAGTATGAGGGATCAACACATTCCTTGGAACTGGCAACCCTTTAGATGCTACATACTCCTGAGTTGTATGCAACTTAGCATTTGTAAAGCGTTTGCCCTCTACAAAAAGAGCCAGCCAAAAAGGCTGAGTAAAATCTTTCAACCGCTGTAAACCTGACTGAAATTGCAAATTACATTGATTAGCCATGGACCTAAATGTGCTCATTATTAGGATCTTGGTCATAATTTTCATTTTAATAAACATACTCTAAAACCCTCATCAAAGCTTTATTGCATTTTAAGGCTGCAGCTCACCAAAATGGAGAAGTTAAAGGCAATACCCACTTTTTTTTCTTGATATTTTGTGTATCAATGCTCCCTTCCCTTCCATCTCCTTGTTCTTGGTAGCAGCTACAATTTTGACTGCTACTTTTTTATCCTTTCCCAAAGTTAAAGAATATATAATAATACTCTTAGGTGTTAAGGGACTCCTAGTTTTACCATTTTACTTTGTAGGCATCATTGTGATAATCCATGAACTATCCTTTAGAAATAGCTCAAAAGCAAAAGCATTCAACCTGCAAGCAACAAGCAGAATGGACAAGCCACAATAGAAGACCCAAGTTGTTCTGGCGAAGCTAGAAAGGCTTCAGAATTTAAATGTGTCATACAATCGCTTCTGAGGACTAGTCCCCTATTATGGAGCATATAAGAAGCAGAGAAATCTATTTAGAGTTTGCAAGAAAACGTCAAAACCCTACCACCACGCTCAATGCAGATATTTACATCCACCCTCTAAACGGGAACAATTTATTGCGATGCAAAATTTTTTGTCAACTAGGGAACGAGATTTTGAAACAACTGAACTATAACGGGATTAAATCTCATGCAAGTGGAGAAGTGAAAGGTCAATACCAGCAAGGAAGAATTGGGAGGAGTGGGGAAAGCTACAAAAGGGGGCGAAAACGGTTGGGAAAGTGGTGGAAAATGTTGAACAACTGCAATTCATTTCATCGTAGTTCATCATCTATCCAGCAATCTCCATCATTCGGCATGAAAAGAGGTTGCAAAACCTCGGTGTGGGGATGCCTTCAACATAACTAGCAATCACATGTTGGTGTGCACTGGGTATACCAAAGAGATGTGGATGGTCAATTAGGGAAAAATGGTCTATTGTTTACATATATTTATGCAATATGGTAGGAAATTTAGCAATCGATGTTGTTTGTACAACAAAGGTCTCAAATCAACAAGGATCTAGGAAATGATCTAGTCATTAATGTCTACTATATCAATTGGTCCACTTCCCATAAATGAAGAAGATAATCAAGTTCCATTAGCAATAGACTCATGTTATGTTTGCAATAGGGAGAGAGAGAGAGGAAGGGAGAGATAGGGATAAAAAGAGGGAGAGATAGAGGGGAGAAGAGAGAGAGGAGGGTTAAGGAGATGGAGATAGAGATGAAGGTGGAGAGAGAGAGAGAGATGGTGATATATTGAGATAGAGATAAAGGGAGAGAGGAAAATAGATATAGATATACAAGTCTTGGAAGAGGGAGAGGGAGAGGGAGAGAGAGGGAGACATGTCTAGAGATAGTGAGGGAGAGAGGAAGATAGTGGGAGAGAGGAAGAGGGAGACAAATATATAGAGAGATATTAGAGAGAAGGAGGAGAGATAAAAATGTAGAGAGATAAGGAGATGGAGAGGGAGAGAGGTAGGGAGAGGGAGAGATATATATAGATGGAGAGATAGAGTGATAAAGAGATAGAGATATAAGGAGATATAAGAGAGGGGGAGAGGGAGAGATACAAAGCAATAAACAAATAAAGAGTAGAGAAAGACAAATAGATATGGATAAAGGGAGAGAGAAATAGAGGGAGATAGAGAGGAGAGAAAAAGAGGGAGAGATAGATATTCAAGAAGAGAAAGAGAGAGATATAGATATGAGAAGAGAAATTGAGAGAGAGGTAGAGATAGAGAGATACATAGGGATAGGGAAGGAGGGAGAGAGAAATAGATGGGGACAGATAGATAAAGGTGGGAGATAGAGGGAGGGAGGGAAAAAAAGTAAGAGAGATAGGTAGAGAGAGAGGGGGGGTTGTGAGGGAGAGATATCTCAATATATAGAGTGGGAGAGGGAGAGGGAGAGGGAGAGATATATAAAGCATGATATAGAAAGATAAAGAGGGATAGGGAGAGATAAAGAGATAGAGGTAGAGAAAGATATAGATATAAAGAGATAGAGAGAGGAGTGAGAGGGAGATCAAGAGAGAGAAATAGAGATAGATAAATAGAGTAGGAGATATGGAGTGAATAAGAGAGAGATAACATGGAATTCATTGTGCCGCATCACATGAAATTGTTATTATATGCTATATTTTATATATGTATTTAAAATAAAATAATTTTATGGTTATATTTATTATAATATATTATATCTTATATTAGAAATTATTAAATATAAATATATATATATATATATATAATTAGTACAAAATGTATTTTTATATAAGACATTAAATTATATATAATATATTTATATTTATTAATATATATATTTTTTATATAAATATATATATATATATATTTTTAGAGCTACACGCCCTCCATGGGATGGTGGGGAGATTACACCTCCTGACCTCTTGCGTGCAAGATGTTTTAGCCGCCCCAAAAAATGTATTATTATTATTATATATTATATTATTTAATAAAAATATAAGATTATTAAATTAGTAATTAATAAATTATTACATTGTACAAATTAAATTAATATATAAATATAATACAATATATAATTAATATATAATATATATTTTATATAATACAAATTAAATTATATTAGTCATTTAGTTGTGATTTTACCCAATGACCAAATTAGTCGCTTATAAATGACCAAACTAGTCATTTATTTTCAAGATACTACTAGTGTTAGTCTCATGATTAAAAGTTTTAGTCATGTGACTAAAAGTTTTAGTCATGTAGTCATTTATTTGCCAAATTCTACTAGTGACACCAATAGTTGCTAGAAGAGATATAGTCGCATCAGGGAGACATGATTAGTGTCTCATCGACATGTGACTCAATGTGGACCACCATTGACTACCTGGGAATTTGGCATGGCATATGTCTAACCAATCAAAAGGAGCTCAGGAGGCTGAATAGTAACAGTTTGACTGATTGGCTATTTTGATAGAGCAAAAAAAAAGGGGGGAAGACCAACAAAATGCAGATGACATGAATTCATTCTGATATCACGGCGATGGATCGGCTCAGCTAATAATGTTCAAATCTAAAGGGAGGCCCGATGATGCTCTGAAAGATGGTCAACATGCAACAAAAGTCTAGAACATGAAGGAGGCCAAAAGAATGAAGAAACTATGACTCACAGGGGCAGCTATAGTGACCACTAGCGGAGATAGATTAGTATTTATGGCAAAAGGCTTTAGAGCATCCAAGGTGGCCCTAATGGAGTTCAAGGATGGACATGAAAGGTGAAAGTAAATGCGGAAATTGCGAAAGATCTAAGAGGATGCCCAAAACAATCTCTCATCGGCATATACAACAGGGATTCACATTGAATGCAACTTTCACTCTCTTCAAAAGGATCTGAGAGCCAACTCTCCTGGAAGCAGATATTTTGTAAACCCTAATGCAGGGGGACATCACATCCTTCTTGGTGCACTCTGTATAGATGGCATTCTAGCCCCTTTGTAAAGGGTTAGAAAAATGGTAGATAGAGAACTTCTAGGGTTAGAAAAGAAGAAGAAATTTTAGAATACATAGGAGAATAGAGGAAAGATAGAGAAGACATAATTGCATCCTGATTCTTTGTAATAGGAGATCCTTTTGTCTTCTTAGTTAGGAATTAGATCCAATAGGAGCCTGTAATGTGTCTTTTAGTTTTTCTTAATATAAATGGAAAAAATTTGGAGTCATAGATTTTCTGTACACTGGTGATTGTGCTAGCTTTGTAAGTGTTGCTTATCTATTTCACTAACAGTAGAAGCAACCAGATCTTAATCTACTTTAGATTGTGTTTCAGAATGGTGTTTGTCTTAAGTTAATTATTTGATTTGTGAAGCCTTCAAGGTGTAGACATGGAAAATTAGCATTATGCATTCGATCAAATTAACACTCGTCCATTCATCAGGGTAAATCAATTTCAATCTCCTAAGGTCATTCACTTAAATTGAATAAATTAACTTTATTTAATTTAAGCCTATCATTCCCTCTTTGATTAAATAAACCAATCATTTATTTAATTAAATCTCAAATCATCATTCATCTCCCTTTGATTTGATCTAAATCCCTAAATCAAGTCAAATTGGTCAAAGCATCCTAATCATCATCCTAGCTAATTAATCCTGATTAAATCTAATCTAATGCATGTCAAATCCTCTAGATATCCCCACTTGCACAAATAAATCAATTTATTGATTTAATAAATCCAACATTTTCACTCAACATGGAATATTCCTTAGAATTTGAAATAAAAAACAAGTGGACATGTACATCCAACAAGTCATTTATGAGCTCTTACATGTCCCCTTCCAAAGGTCAAACTCAACATTCATTGTACAAATTTGAATTCAAATTTCCCCCCTCTTGGGAACATTTCCCAAATCTTGCACATGCATCAACCACTCACCACTTGACAAATGTCTTCCTCTCATTTGTCCAATCTTAGTCCCACATCCTCCATGTTTGGCACTCTCAGCATTTGAAAATATTTAAATAGAGGCTTCATCCTCAAGCAAATCCTCCACAATGTCTTGCAAAGTCACTCTCCTTGAGAATTGATTTTTCCCACACCATCTTCATATCACATTCATAGAAATTTCATCATTTAGCTTAGCTTAAACAAGGATTGGGAAAGGGCTTCTTTCCATAGAAGCACCAATCCACTATGAGATAGGGTTTGGTCATGATTTTATGTGCTTGCATCTAATTATCTTTTTTCTATTTAGCTTGCATATTTTAGTATGATCAATTATTTCATAGGGATGCTCTATCTTATTTGGTTGATTTAATTAACAACTCATGTGTGTTTTTTTTTGAGCCAAAATGCAGATTTAGCACCCACACAAAGAATGTAATGTTATTTTGGTGTTTTATTTAAAATGGTAACTAGTACTCTGTTGTAGAAATCAACATTGTGAATGAATGCAACTGTGTGTTAATCACAAGTTAATTTTGTTTTTTAGTTTTAGTTTAGAGTTCTTTGAAGGATAAAAGGTCTGGTTAAGATAGGTGAATTATCATTCTTTTAGTCCCAAATCTTTGACCCATCTTTTTTTATGTTTCTTTAAAAACCCCTGGTTAGAGTAGGTTTAAATTCATGTTTGATCTTGGAACAATCCAGAAGCTCGCACCAGCAAGCCCCTTGAACATTACTGCTACATTGACCACTGAGGGACATCAACACAGTTGAGAACCAACTATAAAGACCTTGGGAGCTAAGACATCCATGTGTTGCCTTTCTCTTTCAGGAGAAACAGAGTAGCAGAATTCTGTTTAACTGTTGTTGTGCCATTTCGACCGTCAACAATTCCCTCTCTGAAGAGTCTTTCCATGATAAGGAAATTGATGTGATACAAAAGTATACACCAACATGTATGGAGGGACATAGCTCGAGTTCTAGATCACTTGAAATTAGATCACAACATATTGATGACTCAATTGAAGATGATCATACTTTGAGCAAGATAGGTACTTTAGAAGAGAGTAACATCATAGACCTCGTTGTTGTTATCGAATACTTTGAAAATGTTGCCATCATTACACTTGCCCCTTTTTACCTTAGCTAATTTGATGATTCCTTGCCATTGATAAACCCTGAACTAATTGACTGGGACCAAAATGAGCTGCTTGACATACTTGTCTTTCCAAATGATGACACCATTGTAAAATTCCTTTGCTCTAAAAATCCTGAAACATGTTCCACCAACGAATCTCATCATGAAGCTTCATACATGGGGAGTTCCAAATCTCTCGGCTGCAAAAAAATGAATATAAAAAATTGATCTAATGGTGAAAACCATTTAATGGCAGTATTAGATCAAGAAAAAGTAAAAATAAAGAGTGCATCTGATGGTGAAAACCTCTCTGAGGCACCAAACAATGGAAAATTTGACACTCTTCCATAGCACTATCATGCAATATTTAGTGCTGATTGAGCCCACACAATCCATCAACGTTGGAATAGCTGAAACAATCAAGACTCTACATCTAGCAACATCCATGATAGAGGAAGAAAAACCAAACTTCACTAAATTCTTTGAAGAGAAGCAAGTCAACTTTGATTGGTCCTATGCTAACATGCTAGTCATAGATCCAGATCTTATCATGCATCATTTATCACTACCACCTGGGGTGAAACCAGTGAAGAAAAAGTTGAGAAAAATGCATCCCCATATCACCCTCTTGGTGAAAGATGAATTGAAGAAGCTACTGGATGTGGGATTTATCAGACCTATTGACTATGCTAAGTGGATATCAAATATGCTAGTTTCAAAACCAGACAAAAGCATCAAGATATGTATAGACTTCAGGGATCTTAACAGGGATTTCCTGAAAGAGGACTTTCCTTTGCCTAATATTGATATTATCATAGATTTGATAGCGGGTATGCAATGCTATCACTTATGGATGGATTTTTAGGTTACAACTAGATAAAGATAGCACCAGAAGACCAAGAGAAAACTAATTTGACATGTCCTTGGGGAGAATTTTGCTAGAATGTAATGCCTTTTGGGTTGAAGAATGTTGGGGCTACTTATAAATGTGCGATGACCACCATCTTCCATGACATGATGCACACCTTTATGGAAGACTATGTAGATGAATTTTTGAAAAAATCATTCACTAGAGAGGGACATTTGAAATTTTTTTGACAAGATCTTCACCTGATTAGAAAAATTCAATGTAAGGTTAAACCCCAAGAAATGTGTATTTGGCATGACATTAGCCAAACTTTTGGGATATATAGTATCATCTAAAGGCATTGAGGTGGATCCTACAGAGGTAAAATCCATCATGGAGATGCCTCCTTCAAATAATATCAGCCAACTCATATCTTTACAAGGAAGATTCCAATCTATTAGGAGGTTCATCACATAACTGGCTTATAAAACTCATGCTTTCAATCACTCACTACACAATAATGTCTCTTTCAAATGGGATGAAAAATGTGATTTAATCAATTGAAACTGTATCTGATGTCTCCACCCATAATGGTACTGCCAACTAATGGAAAACCATTATCACTTTACATAGCAACAACAAAAGTATCTTTGGGAACTTTCTTGGCACATGAAGATTCTGCAGGAAAGGGCTATTTATTATATTAGAAAAACATTGAAAGGTTATGAGAGCAACTAAAAATTTATTGAAAAAGCTTGTTTGGCAGTAGTATTTGCTACTTAACAACTAAGACATTACATGTTGACTCACACCATCAAACTCATAGCGAAATTGATCCATTGAAGTACTTTCTCAACAAAGCTGCCTTAACATGAAGATTCGCCAAGTGGGTAATGATATTGAGTGAGTTTGATATTGAGTATGTGTATAAAAAATAAATCAAAGGTCAAGCCATATTAGATAAACTAGCGGAAGAACCATTACAATATGATCATCCAATGACCATTGAATTTCTAGATGCTGATGTCCTAACAGTGTCAACACAATAATGGATGTTATACTTTGATGGATCTTACACACAACATGGATCAGGTGCAGGAATATTATTTTTCATGCCTCAAGGACAAAACATTCCAAAGTTCTATAGGTTAATCTTTCCTTTCACTAACAACAAAGCTGAGTACATGAGGCATTGATCATTGGAATCAAAGTAGCAATTGAGTGGAAGATCACAGAGTTGCATGTCTATGGTGATTCACAACTAGTCATTAATCAGATGAATGATGATTACCAAACAAAAGATGATAAATTGATGCCATATAAAAGAATGGTTGATGACTTCAAAAAGTACTTTGTAGAGATAAAATTTGAGAAGATTCCCAGAGGTGATAACAAAGCTGATGATGCTATGGCTACCATTGCTTCTCTCTTACAAATACCTGAAAAATAAGCCTGTTATGAGTTCATGGTGGAACAACTATTTAACCTTGCTTAGGATAACCCCAAATCCAAAGTCATATACCATATAGTCAAGGCTGGCGCTTCTACCTATGGGAAAATCTACACCTATCTACGAGACAATACCCTCCCACCTGATTTATTCAAAAACCAAAAATGAAACTTTATTCAACAAGTAGCTTAACATACCTTGATAGCCGATGTACTTTATTTATGAGGTCTTGATGGTACTCTCCTTTGGTGTCTTGAACATAATGAAGTTGAAACCACTTTACGTGAGGTTCATTAAGGTATCTGTGACACACATTCAAGTGGCCTAACTTTAGCTAAGAAACTCCTACGTTTGGGGTATTACTGGCCTAATATGGGGAAGGAGTCTTTTCAATATGTCAAGAAGGACCAAAAATGTCAAATTCATGGAAAATTGATACATGCATCAGCACAAGAACTACAACCATTCACATCAACATAGCATTTTTATCAATGGGGTCTTCATCTTGTAGGTAAAATACATCCATCTTCATCAAATGGAAACAAGTTCATCATCACAGCCACAAAGTACTTTATGAAGTGGATTGAAGTTGTTCCCCTAACCAACATCACTGGAAAAAAAATTGCATCCTTCATTCTGAATTATATCATTTGTTGGTATGGCATTCCTCAATCCATTATCACTGATAACAATAGACCTTTGAAGAATCAGGATGTCCAAGAACTTTGTGAGAGGTTTCATATCCAACATCGATTTTCTAAACCTTACTATCCTCAAGGAAATGTCCAAGCAGAGGCTTTAAACAAAACTATCCTGAAAATATTGAAGAAAATCACCAATGATTTTGGACATGATTGAAACATTCAATTGAACCTTGCTTTGTAGGCTTACAAAACCAGTATTTGCACCCCAACATGAGTGAAACCCTATGCTCTAGTCTATGGATTAGAGGCCATTCTACCTATTGAGGTTGAACTACCATCACTCCGTGTGTTATTGAAGGGGATCATTTTAGATGAAGATTATTGGGTCTCTAGGTTACAAGAGTTGGAATTGTTGGATGAACATCTTCAGCATACAATTGATCACTTGAAAGCCTATCAGTAGAGGATATCCAGAAGTTACAATCACAAGGTCAAACCAAGAACATTTCAGGTGGGTGAATTAGTCCTAAAAGAAAATCCCCATAATCAACAGGATTGAGAAAAGAAGGGGAAATTTGAACCAAACTAGCTAGGTCCCTTTGTTGTTGTATTAGTCTTTGGATTTGGAGCATATCAGTTGTCTACGTCTGAAGGGGATTTTTTTGATGAAGCCCTCAAAAACCTGCATCTCAAGAAATTCTACACCCGATTCATCCAGTGCATCGGTAAAAGTCATGAAAAAATACAAAAACATCATAAAATTTCTTGAAAAAATGGTTTCCTTGATGAAAACCTGGCAAACAGGCATCTTGGTAACAACAACAAAAATAAGAAAAAGAGAAAAATACAAAAAAAGTGAAAAATCAAAAAATCAAAAAAATCAAAAAATCTAAAAAAGTGCAATAAAAACAAGTAGTGAAAACCTAGTAACAAGAACTATTTGTGATAGGTTAGCTTTTCCATCTATTTGAGGATGCCGACCATTCACTTTCGCCATTTTCTTTCTCCATCATTCTGTCTATCATCAGAAAGTTTCATGTACATATCTTGGCATCGCGGTAGTGTCTCACCATAGACTGGGGGTAAAATCCTGAACTCACTGGGGACAATAAAATTTGAGCTTAAACCAACAAAAAAGCAACAGTAGGACAACACAACAAATACAATGATCATAGTGCAACCCAACATTGAACATCAATCACAACCATGAACACATCAACCATTAGATATCAAAAAACCAAATCAATCAAATCAAAGAAAATTTAAATGGATGATGTTCTTCTGAATCATGGCTTTATCATGTTAGCATGAATGTTCAACTACTATACTTTGATTGTTGTTATCATATCTCTAGAGAAACTCATTGATGAATTGAACTAGAGGAGCTAGGAAGGAATATGATTTTTATTTGTTTGTTATATGTGAGTTGATCATTACTATTGTGCAAATTGTCGCGGGACATGCTCTATCAAGTATCATTTATGATATTCTGAATTTGCATAGGAAAATGATTAACTCTTGTATGTTTACGCAAGCAATGCTCAAGTCATCTTAGTTCAAATGTACTAGGATGCTTGTGTTAACTTGCAATATCAAATATCATGGAAGTAGTACTCAGGTCATCATGGTCTAATTATACCATCAATGTTTGTACTCACTTTAAACATTTTAAAAGCTCAATGATGATAAAAAGCACAAAAAATTAGTTGTTACAATGAAAAAATTTGCATATTATATCTACATGATTAAGGTATATTGCATTCATATCAACATTGCATCTGTATTTATAGGTTTTCCAAGATTGAAGCAAATTTCACAATAATGTTATTGTTACCAATTTTTTGCCACAACTCAATTGGTGGAGCTGGTTGAACATTGTTTCATCTTAAGGTGAAATTACAGATTGTGTTTAAGTGTTGTTTACATCTTTTATCATCATTCATTAAGTGATAATGGTGCATTTAAAAGAAGAATTAGAATTTCAGAGTGCTATTCAATGTTCCAAGAATTAAATGAAGCACAAGATTGAGCATATAAACAATAGAGCATTCTAGATGCTTTCATTTATTTCATATAAAGATTCATATTTACATAGCTTCATTTGAGTGTAAGAATCCAAATGATATTACAACATTGCATTGAAATGCATTTTCTTTTCGAAATGAAAAGCAAAATAATTGAAATCAAATGTCCACACAAGCCGTGGACGAGACTGTCACAGTGCATCATTAATAGCACACTACACTATGGAAGATGTGAAAGAATAAATCAGATAAGTAATGACATAATCATCATTGCCTGATTATCGATGGTCGAAACAGAATGGTGCACCTTTGTCTGCTCGAGCTCTGTTGAACTATAAGAGAAAATAGGGAGATGTTAGAGGCTCCGATTATGAAGAAACCTATATGAGTCACCAACAATAGTGCAGCCTACTGTTAATCATGCACTGAAACAATCAAAAAGTCAAAGTATAGAAGAAATGAACTGAAGGAGAAACATCAACATGATCATCATATTCTATTTTTTATGCTAACATTGTTTGTTTCCTTGAGCAGGTATAGGGAAAATCATAAAGCTGATCATTATTCAAAGACCAAGCATGTGGAGAAAAATGGGCTCCCACAAGGGTAGAGCTCGGCATGCTTCCCTATTCATTATAAATGGGCTGATTTAAAGATTACATCATCATATATTCATCAAAAGAAGTGATATACAACATAAAGAGTAAAGCATAGTTATTTATCAAGCTCTTAAACCAACTGTGCATTCATAACAATCAGGTGGATACTTTCTAAAAGCTATAGGTGAACAGTGAGTTTAATTCACTCAATCATTTAATTGAGTACCATTATGTCAAACATTGCCAAATGGTTCATGTTCTTAAGCTACAGTGTTATTTTTTTATCATGATCATATGTCATGCGAAGTTCAGTTCATCAGTGTTCTTTCTCATAGCCAGGGATAGTGAACAGGCATACATTATGCCTTAATGAAGAGTTTCATTTCAATTTTCATCATGGAAGAGAATAGATTTACGGAACAACTTGTTAAGTAGAGCATAAAAATGCATGAAGAGTGCCAGGTCAAAGCCCAAGAGCGTGAGGGAACAAATATTGCATTCAAATGATAATGAATAGTCAGTTCCACGTTGGCTGATAAGTAAATGCAGCATTGAGAATTATAATGCGAAAATATTTGTTCCAGAATGACAAGAAATGATAGCAGTTCTTAACGAAAGGTGTTTATGAAATGTTAATCATGCATTTGAAATGCACTGAAATGATCAAGCAAGATGCAATCCATAAAAATAGAATGTTTTAGTTAAAATATCTGCATAAGTACAAAAACAAAAAATTGTTTGCAGTGATAACCTATGTAAGGATTTTGTATGAGACAACAAGAATACAAAAATGCGAATTTCCATTGGTGGGTCGAGCTTCAAACTTAGAGAATGCTAGTTTTCCTTCTATTTTCATGATACCCATATTGGGTTTTGTTCTCAACTGTGGAAAGAGAAGAGATTCCTATTTTGGGTCGAGCCCAAAGGCTCTAAAAAGTGCTTTCCCTGAGATACACATGGCGCGACCGTGTAATGGCCAAATATTTATAATTAAAAGATGAGAATTCATAAGATTTCCATTTTACATAGAGATACCAATAGGTAAAGAGCAAGGATTTACCATTGTTGCTTGTGGGAGACAAGAAGCCACAGCCAAGAGCTCCACAAAGCTTCTAGAAACCAAGAGTTCAAGCACTCAAAATGGTAGTCGAGCTCTCATAGTAGAAATAGAGCACAAAAATAGTAAAGATGATCACAAAAAATATAAAGCAAAGGTATTAGAGGCTGTGTTAGCCACGACCACAAGGCCAGAATGAACAAAAATTAAAAGTCATAGAAGCTATAAAAAAATAGCTTACCTTTGAGCAAGTTCCCTCATGAAGTTTTCCAGACAAAGGCTTGAGTTCAAGCTCATACAGGTCAGCTAGTAAAGAGAAAAGCACAGGAGTATAAAGGAAAGTCAGAGATAAAAATGAACAAGCCGCGGCCTTAATGGCTTTTCCTATTTTTTAAATGGTAAAAGAGCTACAATAATAGACAAAACAAGCTTACCCAGATGGAGTTTCGACTGTCAGAAGGCAAAACTGAGGATTCTCAAAGCACATGAGCTCAGATTCAACTCAATCATGGTGGCGCTATTCCTTCAGCCAGAGCAAGTTTTCTTCAAAGTGATAATTACAAAATGAATCATTTTAGGGTTTGACCATCTTTTTCTCATGCCCTAATTCGAGCCAACTTTATGATTCTCTAGAATATTCACCTTTGATAGTGGCATGTGAGAAATTTGAAAGAGGGTTATCTTTGCATTGTAACTTAATTAAAATCTAAAGCTAATGTTGGTGGCTGAAATTTCATGTGCCTAGAGATGTGTTTAAAGTATTTAGGGTTTGAGCTAGCACTCACCTTTATGCCTTAGAAAAAAATTGGAAACTTAGATATCCTTAATGTTATTTTTATGAGAAAACAATGAGGGTATAATGGTAAATATCTTATGACCTAAGTTAATATCACTCTACTTAGGGTTTTGTTTTAATTTATTTTAGAGAAATCAATTCGAGATATTGATGAGAGAGTAATATACACTGATATTTTTATGATTTTTTAAGAAAAATCAAAGCATTGTAATGGAGAAATAAGACATATTTCTTTTTGCAAAATATTTCATAATCTTTTAAATTGCAAAAATAAACAAATTGTAAAATCTGCAATCCTATAAAGCAAAATCATAAAGCAATCTTTTATAAATTGTTTTATGATTTCTTTCTATTTTTAGCAGATTATTGTTGACTTTTCCTCTTGGTCAGATTTGAGTCTCATCTTGGAGAGATAAGGTTTTTCTGGCTTTTAAAGTAGATTCAGCCTATTTTTAGAGGCTTGACAGTTTGATCATAAAAGCAGTATGCTTTTTTATGCTTTTATGCAATTTTTGAGATAGTTTGAAGCTTTTTTCCTTGAGCTTCTTTGTGAGCTCGGATTAGGGTTTCTTGAGAGATATATTCTGAAAAGACTTAGTCTTTTGGGCACTCCTTCTTAGTTCAGATTTCAGTTCCTGCTCATACACATTTTTGAGCTTGTCAACTTTTTATACTAAGTTTTTAGATAGACACTCTTTCAGTTTGAGTAATACAGCAGAGTTATTCTCTTCATTTTCTTGTCTCAAGACTGGTAACAATAGTTTGATGCCTTTGTGTTTTAAAAATTTGAAGCCTTAATGTCCTGCTTTTATGAGTTTTCTGCACATGATTTCATGTTTTCAGGTTGTATGATGTATTTGATGTCCGTGAATCTTCATATGAATTATTGATGAAATCATGTATCAATGAGATTGTGAGAACTATTGTAATAGAGAAATTGTTTTGAGTGGTAAAATCTAGTTTCTTTCAGAAATAACAAGTTAACCATAAGTAGTTTTAAGTTTTGATTTCAGTCCATCTTTCTATCCCTTTCCTTTGAAGTCTCAAAATAAAATTAATCATTCAGAGAATCAACTCACTCTGGAGATTCTTTCTTCACTCAAATCACCCACATCTGAAGAAGGTTTCCATGTTTCAGCAGGGTGCAAATTTATTGACAACAGTTATCTCTAGCATTAATGGATTGAGTACATTTGACATTACAAAAAACATATCATTCTCATATAGTTGCACATTAGTTTCATCATCATTTTCATATATTAGTGTCGAACCCCAATCCAAATACCTTCAAAACACAATGAACAAACACATTA
Source organism: Sequoia sempervirens (assembly GCA_007258455.2). Classification (NCBI taxonomy): domain Eukaryota; kingdom Viridiplantae; phylum Streptophyta; class Pinopsida; order Cupressales; family Cupressaceae; genus Sequoia; species Sequoia sempervirens. Next base: position 339,367,698 of record VDFB02281492.1, read on the forward strand.
GGAGATCAAATGCAAGTAAGAACAAGGATTTCCCATGAAATCCATTAGCAAAGTTTAAAATAGGAAATGAAGCAAGAATGAAATGAAAGAACAATAAAGCAAGTTAAATCCTATTGAAGACAATGCAAACTCTTGATCCCATGGGGGAATTGGTGCCAACTTGATGTGGAAATTGGCCCTTTCCCAGCTCCTATGATGCAAGCTTTATGAATGTTGATGAATGATCCACTTTGATGAAGAATACTGAGTGTTTCAAGACCAAAATCTGCATAACCTATCTACAAATTCAAAAATATGGATGAAGATTACTAAATATTTGAGCATAGTAAGTTTACTCAAATTGTGGATGATAAAATGAGGAGATTAACCTCTTATTTATAGAATGAGAAGATGGATGAATGTCTGAAATAGAGCAATGTGGGACTAAGAATTAGCCAATGGAAAAGTGCCACTTGTCAACTTATGAGTGGATGGAGGATGTGCAAGTTTTGAAGAATGTGTCAATAAATGCATATATTTGAATTTTGAATTTTTTGAAGTGATATGCAAGAGGGAAAGAAGGTGCATTGAATGCCACTTGGCTCAAGGAAAAAGGAATTTGTAAGAGGAGTAAATACCTTGTTGGAAGGACAAAGTCCACTTGGATTTTGAATTTAAATTGAGAGAATATTCCTTAAAAGATGCCTTGTTGAGGAAAATAAAGATTTAATAAATGAATTAAATCTATTTTCATGTGCAAGTGGTAAAAGATGGAGGATGGGACATGAGAAGAGATTAAATTAATCAAGGTTAATTAATTTAATGAAGGGATTAAATGATGTGATCTATTTGACTTAAATTTGTGGATTTATTTAAATCAAATATGAGAAGAATGTGATAAAAGGATTAATTAAATAATGGCTTATGATTTATTTAATTAAAAGAGATGATGTTAAATTAAACTAAATAAAGTTTTGATTTATTTACTTTAATAGATAGAATTTAGAGATTTAATTAGATTAGAATGGTTAATTTAATTATTGAGAAAGGATGACTTAATTAGATAAGTAATTTATTTAATTAAGAGAGGAATATTGATGAATTTAATCAGATAAAAGTATTTGATTAAATGGTTAGACCGAAGGATGATTCAGGATGAAATGATGTTAGTGGTCAGGATTAGATGTCTAATGTCAATTAGTACATTTTACATGTCTACAATTAGAAAGCATTATGATATCATATATACATTATCACATCATTCATCCATCCATGCATTACATCATAATATCCACATCAGAAAATACAAAATAAGTGCATTGCATCTTACTTTCATAATCAAAATCATTTCATCTATTATTAATGGAATAAGAAAATGGTCCATTAAGAAGATTGAAAGACATATCTAGTAGAGTAAGATTTCTGAGAAGAAAAATTTGCTGACGAACATGACTGGTAAGAAGGTTTTCCTGTAAAGATATAGTGCCATTGTAATAAACATCTAAAACTAGTAGTGAAGATAGATTTTCCAGGTTGAATGGAATACAACCTATGAATTTGTTATTACTCAAATCTAAGACTGGAAAAGGACTAACTAGATCAACATAATCATCACACAAACGTACATAAACATTACACATCATTTGCATAATCAAATCTATCTCCCATAGCATAAAAAAAATCATCCATTTGGCATATAGAATCATCAATCATGCATTATCATATCATCATTGCATACATCACATAATCATTACATAAGCATCATATAAACATCATAAACACATAGAACTATGCACCATAATATGATCACTCCATCCATCCATTTACTTGTGCATTAACATTATCATACATTCATCCATTCATTACATCATCTATAGTTGCATTAGAAAATTACCAAAAACATAAAATGCATCACATTTCATTAGCATAATAAGATCCATCACATGTATCATATAAGCATCATTCATAAATCATCATAAAATCATAATGTATGTTTTATCATTTGCATCCATAGCATATCATACCATCATCATATAGAACATCACATGAGCATAATAAAGTATAAATAAAATGCATCCATCATAAATAATATAAACACATAGATCGATAATCATCGCCACATATCATATAACCTCAAAATTATAATGTCAAAGTGTACAAGGATATCCAAAAGTATAAAGAGATACATCAAATATAAAAAATGGCAGTATATCATAGTGTCTCAACTGAATCAAGAAGTATACATCATGTCCCAAAATACAACAAATCTGTCATCACATCAGAGCTATGTCATGCTCCCACTAGATGGTGCCAACATTACTAGACTAGTACCTCTCCCACTAGATGAACCTACACCAAGATCTCTTAGATCTCTCAGAAGTGGTTGTGTAACACCTCTGCTCATGGTCCGAGACTACAACCTACCTGACCGAGACTACGCATAGCTCTCTCAATGCTCTAGCGGAACAACCTCATGATACTTTAGCCTATAAAACTATGCCTCCCTAACAAAGTGTCATACCTCTATGAAGTGGTTTTCTATACCTATGTCATCAAAAGTTCTCTATATTCTCTCAACTATGCCCTCTTCCTAATCAACCCACAGTCTCAAGTTTTCCCTCTCAGTAGTGAGTGTGGAAATTTGTGCCTACATTTGTGCCTGCATTTGAGCCTGGGCTTGTGCCTGTGTTTGTATCTTCCCTTGCATCTATGCTAGCAAAGCCTACATCTATGCAAGTTGACCCTGCAATGTCTAAACCTATACCTATAATGCAACAATCTAAGTCTACTGTTACTGAGAGGGCAGTCAGATCTCTACATGTTGGTGGCAGTAGCCACCAATGATCACCTCTTCCAAGGCACTCTAAAGTCTCAAACATCAAGAGCTAGACCTCAATCACCCTCATCTCCATCATCACCATCGCCTCCATCACCATCACCTCCATCATCATCTCTGCCTCCTCCATCTCCATCTCCATCTCCATCCCCATCATCATTGCTCTCTACCTCCTCCTCCTCCTCATCTCCTCCCTCTCTCCTCTACCTATTCACATGTACTACTTCCCTCTCCTCATCATCTAATAATGGAACTGGCTCATCTGGGTTGGAGATCTATGGGAATGGATGCAAGAAAAGGTATCATGCATACTCCTCGGATATCAGAGCCTCAATAATCTCTGGATGAATATACTATATGATGGCTTGTAAACCCTAGAACTCTTGCACTACTACATCACATGACAAAATAGGTCTCCACTCTGTCGCATCCATCCATCACCATGCATAATGGGCCACTCCCTGGGGCATGCCTTAGACCCCGCCATACTGCATAAGTACCATCAACAGTAAGAATCTCTTAGTGATGAATCATGTCTGGCCAATCAAGTACATAGATTGGCATAAAAAATTACATCTTGGTATCATCCTCTGACCACTGCTCACAATCAAGATAGGGCCGCCATGTCATTGACTCTAAATCATCAAGTACTCACTACCAGTACTCCATTTTTCCCAACCTAGGTTGAGCAACTAGACCTACATAAGCATGAACATATGGTCTCATGGTGGGTTTTTTTTCTATCTACAACTGGATAGGTGACCGCTATATGCTCCCACACCCATATCTAAAGCAATGTGACTCCTGCTGAAAAACTGGCCCCTCAGAGGTAGACCACCTAGTGTAGATCATGGTATAAATGAGCGAGCATGCAACATCCCTAGGAATAACTGGTACCCTAAGCAATCATGCTCTCAAGAATCCTACCCCATCCAACTAAAAGTCCCTTTGACCTATGATTAGGACAAAGGAACCCTCCAATGAATTCGACAAGAACAAACGACAATGTGGCATATGCATCTATCATCTCTCTCTAGGGAATCTCATAACCACATATCTGATCATCCTCAAATACTCTGTGAAGTGCATCAATCCTACCCTACTTAGTAGAATCATATAATACTAGCTCCCCCACAACAAGTATCCACAGAATCCGATAGACATCCTTCGGGGTCACTGTCATCTTGCCAGTGGGAAAATGAAAGGTGTTATTCTCACTATGCCACCTCTCTACTAAAGTTGTCAAGAAACCCCTGTTAATCCTAATCTGGGATATATCTATTAGAGGACAATCTGCATCATGCAATAACAACTACCTTAGCTAGCACTAGGTGTGGAATCAACTCCCACATCCTCGAGAAGCACTCCCGAATCTATAGAACTATTAAAGGTTCCTATCATCATACAAAATCACAAATCAACCAATCAATCAATCGACATCAATCAACCTATCAATCAATCAAAATCAATCATCCTATCAATCTAATCAGCTCTAGGGAGAATTTGATCAAATCTCGCGAGCATCAATCTATCATTCAACCTCACCTATCATGAGGTTTATCAATCAATATATCAATATAGCTTGCCTATCATGAGGTCAATCAATCAAACAAACTATCATTGATCCTTGCCTATCATGAGATCATTCATCATCTAATCTACCAACATCATCAAACAACATCAAATCAATGACTGACGCGATAAAAAATCATCAAAATCAGTGAGTCTAATAAAAAATTCATCATTCTGCCATGTATGTGCTAAAATAGTCTTTCTATATGCTAAAAGCATGCATGCGCTAGAAAAATTCATGAATGCACCAGAACAAGGTTTCAATGTGCTGAAATACCCTATGTGCCATCAAATTTGACCAATGCGCTAAAACCCTCTATCATTGCGCTAAATGATCCTATGTGGTACATCATTGACCTAATGTGGTAAACTACATCACCTATGCACTAATATACTTGATGTGCTAGAACAGTTATCGTATGTGCTAAATGTCTGGCTCTAAGTGCTAAATCTATCTATGCGCTAAATCCCCCTACAAATGTGCTACAATACTAACCCTATGCGCTAAAGTTTTCTATGTGCTAGAATAGTTAATCCATGTGCTACATCAGGTGGTCTATGAGCTAGAATATTTAAAACCAAAATTTTAACATGGAAAAATGTGGGAAAAACAAATTGCATAATTTACGAGGAAGTTTTCTGGGATACATACTGGAGGTCCATACATTTCCGAGTGGTTATGATGTCTGATGCACTCAAATCGGTGTGTATGATAAGGAATCACCATCTTGCTCCAAAGTTTCTAAATCACTCAATCACTCTCAATTTCAAAATCAAAATGCACAAATGAAGTTTTAAATCACCTTTTTAACCTTTTAAAGGTTAATTAAATGGGATTTTTATGGGATTTATTTATCTTATTTTCCAAAGGGGCTTAATTGATTATTTCATCACCTGGTGACTTATACATCATTTTTTGGGAGGTAAATCATTTTTGAATCATAACATTTTGAAATCATCATCAAATCACCAATAAATCATCAAAATTTTCAAAATTTTCAAAAAAATCTTAAAAAATTCAAATATTCATCAATTTATCTCCTGAGGGGGCATATATCTGTCATCACCTGAAAATCAATGTCTGGGGCATCGAATATTTTTTTTTGTCAACATCAACAACAAAATTTTCTTTGAAGCAACGTGTAAACACATTACTTAAAAGAGGGGAAAAATGTATACACCTAAAATTGGTCAAGACATTTAATTAATTAAATACTGGTTATTTAATTAATGACCCCTTTTAATTCATCTACTTATAAATAAATTCTTATTTTATTTATATAATTCAAACTTTTATAAATTCTTCATCTTAAACCATATTCTTCTAAATTTAATTAAATAAAAAAATGTCAATAGTTTGTTTTTATTTAATTAAATATCTTCTCACTAAGTTTGAATAATTCCAAATTCAAATTTAGTCACATGTCTACAACACTTTTTGCCACATCATCAAGTGTCACATGCATTTAAATATGTCTAATATTTAAATTGCATTATTCTCAACCAATTCCATAACCAACTTTTGAAACTTGACTTTCTCACACATTTTATTCCCTCATACATTTGGCATGTTGCCCTTGGTCAAGGGAACATCTTCCATGATTCTTCCATCTCCACTGTTCATCTCTCATGCTAAAATCTTGACCATTGATTGCTACCACATCACAAGATGCTTTGGAAATCCTATAAATACAAGCCCATTCTACAACATTTTACATCCCATCTTTGAGTAAACTTACTATGAAAGAATAATATTGAGCATTTAGACATTTAGTATTTAGAATTGTTTTATCATTTTAGTTTAGAATCATGTCTTAATCCATAGTTGCATTTTAGTTATCATCTTAGTTTTCATACAACATTTTCATCATACAATTTAGCATCATTATCCATTGTCAATATCACCATTATCATTTATAGTAGTATTTAATATCATGGCATCAATCATCTAGTTTATACTTCGTGTAGGAATTAGATTCTTGCATCATACAACATCTCATTTCTTAGGTTTTCATCCAAACCAGTTATAGTGCATATACAAAATCCAAGAGCACTAATGATCTAAAGGATCCTTAAGAATAGAGAACAATGTAATGGTTTTAGAGATTTATTTTGCTGCAATTAGATTAGTTTTATGATTCAAATCTTTAATGTAATATGTCTCATTGAGTTTGTGTGTTTATTTACTAACTCTCACAATTCACACTTACATGTTTGATAGAAAAAATACCCTGATGATTTGGCTAACCTTCATGGTAATGACTAATTTAAACAAGAGAAAATGTAATTCATTAGGATTCACACACACCCAGAAAGAGATTTTCAATTAAGTTGATTATATTTTTGTGATTAGCTGTTGAGTTGGTCACCACAACTAGAGTATAATTACTTTCCTAAACCAATGCCATATTGTTGGGATGGAGTCAAACTAAATATCCATATGAATAGATAACAATTTTATATCAAACAATAGCCAGCCTTGAAAATATTGCATTACAATATCCCCACTTATTGTTTCCATAATTCATTTCTTACTAGCATCCTCATACATGATTTATTTTAGACCCACTGATATATTCAAGAATTTACATACATTCATTGAAATGATAAGCAAGAATAAAATAGTACATCCATTGGAAACCAATAGAGATAAATAAGATAACCATTGATTATATTATTCACAGTTTGTATAACCTATACATGGGAGAGTGATATGTAGAAACTTAATACTATTCTGCAATATATATTGTCCTTGCTATCATAAAACCATATACATATTGATTGAATTTATCTCTAAAAACATATTACTAGAAAGTTTAGTATCCATTATTTATCTTTGTGTATAACCCCTTCAAAGAAAACTACCTACTAACCTCTCTTGTAATCAGCCTTGAAATCCCTTTTATAAGACAAGGGAGCAACAAGAATCAAGTTGAATTACACCTAAATTTCACATTTCACTTTCATTTCAAAATGAATTTCACCAGAAAGTGAAAAATATTCCCCAATTAGTTATAAGTAATCATTTGTAGGACAAAGGTAGGAAAAAGAAAAACTCCAAAAACCATTTTTAGAGAAGACCCATCAGTCTTCAAAAAGTGTTACCATCACAACATCAAAAACAAGCAAGTCCACACTGAACAGGGAAATGTCACCATCCACACCGAAGACATAAATAAAAAAAGATCCATATCACCACAAAGTAACACAAAGGACAAAAAAATCAAGCACTATCTTAGAAACGAATGAGATGCTACTATTACTTGTCAGAAGTAGAGTAAGTATTCCCACTCAGTGTCCTTATTGAAAGTGGAGTATCCATCACCACCTCATCCTTAGAATCAATCAAATCAGTCATGGCAATGAGATACTAGCGGTAGTCTAAATCAGTTTCATCTCCACTGTCAGAAGAATCATCCAAGACTTCAATGCGAGAATGATGACATCCCACATAAGCTCGATGATACTTATTCTTTCTCACAACTTCCCTCTTAGGCCTATCAATTTTATTCTCCTTACCTTTGACTAGTTCCTTTGAGATAATTCAGCTTCTCAGATGATAGGCTCGCTTGAGAACACCCCACACAAACTTCTTGACAACTCTTGCTTTCTTCTTTGGAGTCACAGGGATTTCAGACATATCACACTCACTCTGAGGACAATCACCTTGAGACTCAAAAGGGTTGAGTCTCTTGGACCTTTGAACTAGGCTGACATTCACACTTACCTTACCCATTTCCTTAATAACTTATCAAATTTTCTCAGAACAAAGACACCACCCAACTTAGAAATAACAAGCTTCAATTCACACTTACTTTCAGATTCTTAATTCTCATAAAAAATCAAATCATGAGAATCATTAATTAGGTGATCTTCACTAAATAGAACAATAGGAGAGTGCCTACATTAATTTTCCAAGAAAGATTGTGTGAGGACATAGGTAATCAATTACCCTGATTTTGAATCTCAACCATCGATCTTGAAGTGAATCAACGGATAATCAATCAAGATGATTAATTATGACAAATTTAAAAACACATGCATTTGATATTTCTTCATAATCAGAAAACTCAAGTGAGATAAACATCCACTTAGTTTGCATATTAACCACATGCTTAGCATTTAACCAAACCTTTTGTGTCACATTTACTTGCTCGCTCATGGGAATTAATTTATTTTTAATTCAAGATAGTAAGATAGCGGGGAGGGATCATGATTTATCTTCATAATATCAACCCGTACCCTACATTACTTCAATTTTTCCTTCCCATGTGTACCACCACCTAACAAATTTCACAGCCATAAAAAATATTTCCCAAATTTCTTATGCATGCCAAATAATCAGTTCTAATTTAGTGTCATTTTATCTTAGAAAAATCTCGACCAATACTTTAGAAGTTCCTATTCTCCATATGAAACCATCTAAGCCCTTGAAACATTCCATGTGGCACTTGCTCGCTTACCCACTGAAAAACATGGAACACAAGCGAGCCCCTCACAGGATGGTAGGGAGTGGTCAAGATTGACCCACATCACCCACCATCGACTGTCGATTTTCATTTTTTATGAAGCAATCATCATCTTCGAAGCTTGGTAGGTCCCAAAAGTGACAAATTTTTCCTTTCCTGCCTGCCCGTGTGATCATCTTTCTTTATTGCACAAGATGAATGAGTGCACGAGGAACAGTCCTAACGAGAACACGTGTCGTGGTTTCCATCATTGATCCTTCCTAGAGCTACGTCCATTGGCCCTTTTGGAAACATTGGTCCCATCACCATACATGACCCATGGCCATCACCCACTAGCCTATGTGTTTTAAAATAACATGAAATAAACCAACACGGGCATGTGGGAAATGGTCAGGATGTGGCCACATTGCTTAATAACTATTGTTGATATTCTTTAAATGGCGCTAGCTATCATTACCAAGGATACTAGACCCACCAATGCACTAGACACGTGGTTGAAGCCCGACAATCCATGTGAATAAAATAACAAGAAATAAAACAACACAGGTGCAAGGGGAATGGTGGTGATCAACCCTTGACGATCAAACAACCAACGTGAAAACCTAATTCCTTCACATGTCGCAAAAGTTAACTTAAAAAGGGAGGCAATCTCTAGGCCAACATGAAATTGACTCATAAGAACGAAGGCTAAAGATTTAAATAATTGAAATCAAGCCCGACCATAGGAAAATTTGACGTTGAAAAGGACTAAGGTGATCGAAAAACCTAAACTCAAGGGTTTGGTGAACACAATTATTTCAATGGCACAAAAGGCAACTTGAATGACCGGATACCAGGAACATTAAGTCAACACAAAATTATAACGACCAAGGGTTTTTGGACTCATAGGTTAATTGTGAAGGGTTAAGGTTACACAAACCCTAAAACATTGAGAAGGAACATAACCCTAAGCCAAAAATGAGGATCCAAGCTAAGTATTTGCAAAATTTAAAATGGAATCCAAAGCATTTTTTGAGGGGTTCCATCATATCCAATATTCCAAATATGGAGTATATTGTGAAAAAAGGAATTAAGATCTCATTATGAGTTAAAATAATATGAATGGGTTGTGGTATGCTATTTTTACTAGGCTCTCATGGAAGAAATATGCAAAAAATAGTCATCCCAATACACAATGGAGAAAGTCTATTTGTAACACCCACAATTTTGAACTAAGTCCCCTAAAAATTGACCTATATTTGAGAGGTCATTTTTTCTTGCACTTGAAATGTAAATATGTGAATAGGACAAGGTAACTTACCCCCATATTGAAACCATATACATGAGTGGTGGCACAATCATATCCATTCAACCTCTATTAACTATGTTTAGGAGATTGAATTCTATAATTTTTAATTAAACATTATTTATATCCTACCTTTTTTGACTTAATAAACATGTATGAAGCTAGATCTATGTAGTTTTCAATCTTATATTAAATCATTTATATATCATAGTTGCTAAAATTATATTAAGGGAGGTGTTAAATAAATATTATTGTAAATAATATGTCTCTTTAATGTAATAGATTGAAACCATAACATTTCATTAGCTTTTCATCCAAAATTTATTTTGCGAATTAACTCATAATTGTTTGACCTTGCAACCTCATGCCTAAACAAGTACTTGATGCAATTAAATTTTGATTACAAGGTATCATAAAAGAAGAAGTTTTATAATTTCCCTTTAATTAAGGAGTTAAGGAAATATCAAATATAAAATCCATCAACTTTATATTACATTAAGATAATTTCCTTAACTAACAATCACCATGCATTTATATATAATATTAGATTTATTTTTACATGAACCTATAACTTGGATGCTACTCAAGATTAATATTTATTTATCCTAATAAATAAATAATAATATGTATAATAACACATTATTAATAATAAATTTTATTAGCACCTGCATAATATAATTTTAGCAACTACGATGCATAAAGGATTTAATATAAGATTGAAACCTACATAGATCTAGCTTCGTCCATGTTTATTGAGTAAAAAAAGGTAGGATATAAATAATTCTTTTTTTAATATTAGAGAATTTAATCTCCTAAACACAATTAATAGAGGTTGAATGGATATGGTTGTGCCACCACTCTTGTATATGTTTCATGATGGGGTATAGTTCCCTTGCCCTATTCATATATTGACCTTCCAAGTGCAAGAAAAAATACCTCACAAATGTACCAATGTTTAGGGGACTTAGTGGTTTTTTTTGTAAAACCCATACTCTCAAGTTTCAACAAAGAGGATTCCTATGCAATCACTAATTGGCTCATTAGTAAAGGTATCTCAATCATATTAAAATTTTAGTTTAGTGAGAATAAGACCTTAAGGAAATGATCCCTACAAGAATCCAACCATGCTTATTTTCATAACTTGTTGGGGTATGTGTAGGATCATCATGGAAAAAACAGGCCCTTAAGTGGCAAAAAATTCAGAAAAATTAGAGTTAGGCAACTTGACGTAAAAAAATGAATAAGTTATCTATATTATTTTAAAAATATGTAAGAATAGAATATGTAGAAAATTGAATATAGTTTCTAAACTACTAGGTTTATTTAAAAAAAAAAAAACTATTTACTAAAAATTTGAAATTTCAATGCAGTAGTATTTAAATTTCAGGGAAAAATAAGAAGTAGGTGTTTGTCTAACCACCCTAACCACAATAAAATAGTAATATTTTTTTATAAGATTTTTGATATAAGTAGAGGACTCATGTCATGATGTGATGCATTATTTTTTGTAATTTTTTCCCAAGTAAATAATTAATTATGATTTTTTTATTACAACTTTTAAAAAATATAAAAACTCTTATGTCTGACCACCTTAACTTGCTCAAAACTTCATTAAATTCATTTTTTTTAATTCTACAGCATGTGAAGCATAGAATGTGACACATGTTTTAGATTCAAAAAATGTGATACCGTTTGAAAGCTATAGATGTTTTTCAGTTAGCCTATCAATCAGGACTTTAGTCGTAATTCAAATAGAAAATGAATAATAATTATTTATTAAATTGAAAGAAAAGCATAATTTATATTGGTGGAAAGCTGAGAATCTCCTTCAAAAACACTTTTCATTTTATCAATTTTGGGTAAAAAAAAGTCGTTAGCCACATACCCTACACATACCCATCATACAACAACTTTTTGGCCCATCATGATCCTGCACATACCCGTTGTTCGGGTTTAGCACTTGTCGATGTGAGGATTGCTAGTATGGGCTGAATTAAGTTTGATCCATGAAGAATCAAAGTATAACAGGGTCACCAATACTCAAATATCAAAAAGATTGATCAAACAAAATTAAAACTAAACATTTCATCAAAAACTAACATACTAAAATATGAAAGATACCAAAACATCTACTCTAATCCATTCAAAATTTATCTTGTTGTGGAATTGGTGTCATGTTGATGTGGACCGATAACCCTTTCTCAATCCTGTGATAGTGAGCTTGTATCAATCAATTCTATGGAAGAGAATAGATGAAACCATGGTGTTTGGTGTATGAAAAACCTAAATTATGTAAAAATGAAGATGATGCAAGCTACGTTACGATGATTTTATGCTATAAATGATCTAATTATGCAATTGCTAAGCTAATCTAAGCTAATTTAAGCTAAAATGGTGCTAAAAAATGAAAACCCTAATTTATTTACAAACTAAGATGGATGCATGGAAGCCATTAATGAAAGCTTGAAGCTAATATGCAATGAAAAGGAACTAAAACAAGCTAAAAATGTGAGCAAAAGATAAGCAAGTATGTGAGTAAACTTAACAACATAAGTTTGCAATAAAAGATGGATCCATTTGCCTCCAAATAGTGATCTATTTATAGGAGAGCAAATGAGAAATGGGTGGTTGAGATCAAAAAGCTTAATGTACGGTTCAAGCTGAAGGGGATGAGAGGCATGGATCATGGATTTTCATCATAGGATGAGAATGCATGATGAAAGCTAATAAAAGGCTCACACTTGTCTCAAACAAACACACTTTTGACCTGCTCACACAAGTCAAAGGTAATTTTCCAAAGAGGTTAAAGGGTTAACTTGTATTTGAAGCTAAGTGAGTTGATTGGAGGAAAGAGAATATTCCTTTAGGGTGAGAAAAAAAAGTAATTTACAAATTAAAACAAAGTTTTAATTGTGAAAAAAGGATAAAGAATATTCCATTGGAATATTCCCTTTTATTAGAGGAAAGTTAGTTTAATTGCTAATTAAACAAGGTTTAATTTATGCAATTAGGGAATTAGAAGAATTAAAAGATATTTATTAAATTGGATGATTTAATAAATAGGTGAGGGGATGAAATTATATTTAATTAAATGTCTTAGGGATATTTAATTAAATAAGATGACTTAGGAGATTAAATTAAATATTTTGATTTATTTAATTTAATGAGATAAAGTGTTAGTGCGAAAAGAGATGAATTAACCTAATTTAATTAATTAGGCCAATTAGATGAAAATGATGCAATTAATTAATTAGCTAGGCTAATTAAATCAATTAAGTGAAAAGAGGATGGATAAAGAGGAAATGATGTTAATAAATCTGATTTAAGTGTATGACATTGATTAGGACATTTTTTAGTGTCTACATTTTCCCCCTCTTTGAAGCGAGGTACCTACTACTTCAGTTAAAAAAATAACACTTTGCAGATGAAAAATGCTACTCGAATCAATATTTTTTTTTTTTAAGATGCTCCAATGGAAGAATAAAACTAACTCCCTGCCCCCTCAAGAAATCAGGCAGAAAATTTGAATTTTGGGTTGATTTCTTGATAAAGGTTCAAAAGTTGCCCCAAGGGTCTAGAAAGGTTTCAAAATGCAAGAATAATGCCAAAAAAGAAAAAGATGATGCAAAATTAGGTCCAAATTGGAAAAATTGGTGAAAATGATATTAAAATCCATTAAAAAGGTTAAATTAGGGCAAAACACCCTAATTTTCTACCTTAAATAGGCTAAGACAGGTCATTTTCAATTCATTTGTGCATTCTCACTTAAGGAATTCTTGCAATTTGAGCTTTGGCCCTTCAAAAAAAGGTGCACCATGAGCTTCCCCAACACATCTTTGATCGAGTTCATGAGTTCCAATGACTTCCAGGCATAGGACGACTAGTATGTGATTTGAAACCTAATTTAAAATTTGAAATTTTAATGTATTTATTGGGCATTAGAGTTTAGAATTTGGCGACATCACCATATAGTAATGCCCAAACTTCAATTGGCGACACCCAAATGATAAATAATGATGCATATGTCTAGGGTGACACTTTTTTGGATTTGAATTTAGGGTTTCAAATTTTAAATGGCAACACAATTGTATCTGGCGATTCACTTGCCGATTTGAAAGTTAGGGCTAAGGTAGGCCAAATTCTAAATTGCGATGCCAACTTGTTTGGTGAAGCATTTGTCAATTTGAAATTTGAAATGCATCAGGCGTTGTTGTTTGAGTTTTGAATATAGTGATGCATTTGTAAATAGTGACACATTTGTGATTTTTGAGCCAAAAATTCTAAATAATTTCAAATTTTTGATGATTTCCTAACATCATGCACTTTGTGGGTGCAAGAGGTCTTCTCACCCGTAATGTTGAGGGAGCACATGCCCATAATAATTGAGAGATTGGGTGATCTATCAAAGTTGTACAAGGAGCACTTGGGAGAGATCGGATTATGGTACGTCGCATATGTACCTGTGATTAAGACCCATTTGGCTATGATGACAGTGTTGTGCAAGAGATGGCACAACGAGACCTCATCCTTCCACCTTCTAATGAGGGAGGTGAAAGTTACCTTGGAGGACGTGTGGTGGATATTACAGTTGCCCATCCATGGTGGTCACGTGATCTACAATCCTGATGCCACATTTGATGCCTGCTTAGAGGTGATGGATATGGACCAGATTGTATTGGTCACCTCATAGATTGACCTAGAGACATATAGAGGTTAGGTTTTGACCTTGAGATTGATTATTGTGGCCATCATTACAGGTTTGGTGGCTCTAGATAGATGTGGTCGATTCTTTAGTATAGGATGGGGTTTAGCATGGCAGCGAATATTATACCAAAGGACTCTTTTTGCATTGGGCCTCGTGATGCTGGCCTCCTTGTACCATGATTTGCATGACTTCATTTACTATGATGGGAGAGCCCTCGGTGTAGGTGTCACTCTTCTTCATATCTAGGCATGGGAGCACATTACAATGCTTCAGCTGATTGTACAGATGGTGGACATGGAGCCAGATGATCCCATCATATGGAGATACCGAGGTGCCATCACACTTAGGCACATAGGATAGATGGGGTTCCCATACTGGAGACAGGTGATAGATGATATGGTTGTGTTCCAGTTGCGGCCATGGCTTTAGATGTTGGCCTTATTCGATGATGTACAACAAATTTTATTCGCTCGACATACCCAATATATGTAGGGTTGAGAGCATGCCATGATCAAGCGGTACCTTCGTGACAAAGTGGCTAGACAATTTGGCAATGTACAGGATAGGCCCAATGATGCCTATTGTGAATTTTTTTGTGAGATTAGCTAGAGAGGTCCCAACATGGGGACTAGCGATTCCAGCACCAGAGGCCATTGAGAGTTTCTACCAATTGGTTGTCCATCCTTGGGTGTATGATCAGGGTTATCCCATAACATAGATCAATCTAGCTTATGATGCATGGTTCATCCCACCGAGGTGACTTACAGATCTAGTAGGTGCTCCTCCTAGAGGGAGGCCACGAGGTAGAGGTGTCAAGGGTAGGGGATAGGGTGGATAGAATGGCCATGATGGACAAGCTCTAGGGGATCCTCCAGTCAGAAAAAAACCTCCTCAATAGCCTCCAATAGTACAATAGTAGCCAGTGCCACCACCACCACCGTCAGATCCATAAGATGCTCAGATTCAACAGTTGCAGCAGTAGGTGCGGGCTTTGACATGTGAGTGGGACTAGGCCTGCAAGTAGATTTTGGTTGTGACTATTGAGTGAGACCAAGATCGGGAGAAAGTGGTTGTGGTGATAGTTGAGAGGGATACAACTTTATAGAGAGTTTAGGCTATTATCGGAGAGAGGGATCAAGAGGTTGCAAGGCAGCAATAGGTTGAGGGGATGGTAGCAGTCACACATGGTTAGACTGTTTCAACACAATTGTACATGGAGGCTATTACAGAGGCTACATATTATAGGTAGTATTATCACATGGATGTTCCAATGGCTCTTCATTAGCCATATTTTTTGTAGCACAATGATGCGCATCCCCATGTAGAGGATCAACCTGAGCAGTAGGATGGAGAGGGTAGCAACCACCAGGGCTAGTTTTTTGATATACATACACTTTTTGATTTTTCCCCATTCTTTATACTGATATACATCATGGGATCCTTTTTGATAGCCTCATGGATATTGTACTGATCATTGATGTACATACACTGATCCGGATTTTGTACCATGACACATTTTTTGATATATTTACGATACAAATGCGGATGATTCATGTTATGATGTGTTGACTTTATTTCATGTATGGGGGTTTGTGAAGGATCATGATGGGCCAAAAAGTGGTGATATGATGGGTATGTGTAGGGTATGTGGCTAATGACTTTTTTTTTACCCAAAATTGATGAAATGAAAAGGGTTTTTAAAGGAGATTCTCAACTCTCCACCAATATAAATTATGCTTTACTTTGAATTTAATAAATAATTATTATTTATTTTCTATTTGAATTATGGCTAGAGTCTTGATTGATAGATTGATTGAAAAACATCTATAGTTTTCAAACAGTATCTCATTTTTTGAATATGAAACATGTGTCACATTCTATGCTTTGCATACTATACGATTAAAAAAAAATGAATTTCATGAAGTTTTGACCAAGTGAAGGCGGTCAGACATACAAGTTTTTATATTTTTAAAAGTTGTAATAGAAAATTCATAATTAATTATTTACTTGGAAAAAAATTACAAAAAATATGCATCACATCGGGACATGAGTCCTCTACTTATATCTAAAATATTATAAAAAATAATATCATTTTATTGTGGTTAGGGTGGTCAGTCACACACCTACTTATTATTTCCTTGAAACTTAAGTACTACTGTATTGAAATTTCAAATTTCCACCAAATAGATTTTTATGTATTTTTAAATAAACCTAATAGTTTAGAAACTACATTCAATTTTCTACAGATTCTATTCTTATGTATATTTTTTAAATAATATAGATAACTTATTCAAATTTTTACGTCAAGTTTCCTAACTCTATTTTTTCTAAATTTTTCACCACTTAAGGGCCTATTTTTTCCATGATGATCCTGCACATACCCATGGATGATATGATATGGATGCATTTACTTTATGCCTATGTGATATATGGTGATCATGATATGGA
This sequence comes from Sequoia sempervirens, assembly GCA_007258455.2. Taxonomy (NCBI): domain Eukaryota; kingdom Viridiplantae; phylum Streptophyta; class Pinopsida; order Cupressales; family Cupressaceae; genus Sequoia; species Sequoia sempervirens. The sequence continues at coordinate 339,384,992 of VDFB02281492.1, forward strand.
TGGATGCAATGTTATGTTATTTTTCATTATCTTTCACGATATGATATGGATGGATGATTATGATATGCAAATGTTATGCATGCAAATCATGTGGATGGATTTCTTTTTGTATATTTTCTATGCATTTTATGATGATGATGCATATGGATGTATGGATGAAAATGTTTATGATATGCAATGATTCAAGATGTTTAGAATAACAAATCTATATTATTCATCACAACTGAAATGATTACGTAAAATGATTATGTTGTGATCTGAAATTGATTATGATATGGATGATTATGTTGATGGATGTTTTATGATTATGATATGATTATGAGATGCATGTATGCTAATGGTTTGTGGATGCAAGATGATGCATTGATGGTGTTTTTGTTGATTGTCATGATACTAGGTTAGCATAGAGAGAAGATAGAAGAATAAACAATCAATAATCATTGTTGATGATGATTGCTTCAAAAGATCTAACAAGTCCATGATCCATCGAGACTTTATTAGAGATGGTGACGAGAGAATGCAAAAGAATGCAAGATGAAATGCAGGATGGGTGCTCACACTTCAGGATTGGGATTTTTCATCGTTCCTTATTGTTTGATATAACACATAGATACGATGCATCAAGGTATTGATAACTAGGACGACATTGTATCTAGTGTAATGTACTTTGACTCGACAAACAAATAGAATAGTTTTTGTCTGCGCCTTGACATACAAAAATGACATTGGAATGCAAGTTAGAAATTTAGAACATATTGGACCAAAACATACACAATAGTCAACAACATACTTCAAACAACCTTCCTACACACAACTAAGCAAGTATGCGCCAATATTATTTTACAAGAGTATCCACAAGAACAACAAATGAAAGATAATGATCAATGCCCCATTCCTTTATCCCTAATTTTTTTTGTTTAGACATCATCAAGAGGTCCTCAGAATGGGTCATTAAGATAAATCATAAGAAAAGATCAAAGAAAAATAGTTAGTGTTATCAATAGCTCCTGCCTTGTTTAAGTTTAGCTTAAGGTGATATCTGATGTTCATGTCCATTGTAGGAAGGATACATGCTACCTAACATGTTGATTAGAGGGTTGTTTGATGTTGGGATAATGATTCTATGATGAGCCGTTTCCATAAACTTCACTAACACATTTACCTATGATTTAGACTTTAGACTTTTACTTTTAAGTTTGCACTTTACAACTTGCTATGTTTGCTTTCTACTTATTTTTCCAAAGGGTGAAGGTGACGATCGTTTATTATAGGTGAAATTTTATTGCAGCTGAAAGCAAGATGGGATGGATGGTTTTTTGGATTTTCTGTAATATTTTGAGGCTGTTTTTGGTATTTTGAAAATGTTTTGAGGCTATTTTTGGGCTTTTGAAAGTGTTTATATGGATGTTTTTGTTTTCCAAATTTTCTAAGGTTGTTTTTGGTATTTTAAAAATTTTTTGAGGCTATTTTTGGTCTTTTTGAAAGTTTTCTATTGTTTTTAGATTTTCAATTTTCAATTTTTTTTTGTGTTTTCGAGATATTTAGATTTTTGGGGGGTTTCCAAGAGCTATTTGGATGTTTTTGGATTTTTTAAGGTTTCGAGTTTTGACAAAGAACCTAACCTAAAGACCTATCTTAGGGGCTTTGGGGGCTAAGCAAAGATTAGCCTTACCTATGTTATAAATGCAAAGACCACGTAGTTCGACTGACTTGACCCATTTATAGGACAAAGATATCAACAAACAAGAGAGAACAACTAATTACAACAAATCGCTAAGGATTGGCCTACGGTGTCTTGGGGACACATCAATGATGGCCTTGCATACGTTCAAGCTTAGAGACAATGTAGTTCAATAGACTCGAACCATTTATAGGACAAAGATATGAACAAACAAGAGATGATGGCTAATTACATTAGACTACTAAGGACTGACCTAGGGTGTCCCAAGAGCACATCAATGATGGCCTTGCCTACGTTCAAGCTCAAAGACAATGTATTTTGATAGAATCAAATCATTTACAGGACAAAGATATGAACAGATGAGAGACAACAACTAATTACAATGAACTACTAAGGACTGACCTAGGGTGTCTCGGGGGAACATCAATGATGGCCTTGCCTACGTTCAAGCTCAGAGATAATGTAGTTTGATAGACTCGAACCATTTACAAGAAAAAGATATGAATAGACAAGAGAGAACAAATAATAACAAAAAATCACTAAGGACTGACCTAGGGTGTCTCGAGGGCACATCAATGATGTGCTTGACTATGTTCAAGCTCATAGATAATGTAGTTCGACAAAAAGACAATTTTTTTTTATTTTTCAATGTTTGACCTTTTTAGGGTTTTTGATGTTTTATGGATGTTTTGGATTTTTCCTTTATAATTTTCTAAATGTTTTTGGATTTTCACTGTACAGGATTTTGTAAATGTTTTTGGATTTTTTGGATAAGATTTTATAAATGTTTTTGGTATTTTCTGATAAGATGTCCCATGACCTCAAGATATACAAGAGCTCGATTATGACATAACGAAATCCCCCCCAATGTGATATGTTAGCCTACTTCATTAAAGGTGGAACAAACTGACCTTAGGAATATGCCAAGTAGTGCTAAAGAGTTCATGATACCTTATAGTGACAAGCCATGATAAGAACATGGATGCAGGATGAATGGCGATGCAAAGAATGATAGGCCAAAAGAGCCAAATAATAGATGGAGATGCTTTATTTATGCAAGGCACCTATTTGCTAGGTTTTCACAAAGGTACTTGCCCAAAGTTCCACCGAAGTGGTTTTCACTAGAGGAAAATATTTTTATTTACTTTTTTCAATCCTTTTTCTCATTTTTTTGGATTTGGATTATTTTTTTATTTTTTTGTTATTTTTGATTTATAGCCTTCATGTTTAGGCATAAATTTTTTTAAGATGCAAGTTGTTGATTGGATCTTGCAAGGGCTCACCTTTAGGGGTTGATAGTCGGTATGTTCCTAATCCATAGCTTGTTATGATGACAAAGGGACCCAACCAGTTAGGATCAAACTTTCCTTTTTTTTCTAGATCTAGAAGGTTCTTCTGATTTTGCTTTAAGACAAGATCACCTACTTGGAATGACCAACATTTAATTCTCTTGTTATAGCTCTGTTTTAGTTGGTTTTGATATACTTGCAAGTGATTAAGGGCGTCAAGACAACATTCATCTAGGAATTCTAGCCCATTCAGTTGAGACACTCTATACTCTTCCTTAGTTATCAAATTCTTCAGTGACACTCCTAATGATAGGAGCTCAACCTCAATAGGAAAGATGGATTTTGATCCATAGACTAGGGAGAAAGGGGTTGCTCTTGTAGGTGTGTGGATATTGGTTCGATAAGCCCAAAGAACATGATTTAGCTATAGATGTCAATCATGACCAACTTCATTAGCTATTTTCTTAAGGATTTTTCAGGATAGTTTTGTTCATTGCTTTTGCTTGTCCATTACCTTGTGAATAGTACAAGATAGAGAATCGATGTTGGATATTGAATCTTTGGCACAACTCTTTTACATCTTGATTCTTGAATGGGGTTCAATTGTCTGAGATGAGGGTTTGTGGTACACCATAATAGAAAATTAGGTAATTCAAGATAAACTTAGCTATCTGCTTCTCCATTATGTAAGTCATAGGAATGGATTCAACCCACTTAGTAAAGTACCTAGTGGCAGTTATGATAAACTTAAGGCCATTGGATGAGGTTGGAGTTATTTTTCCTATGAGGTCAAGTCCCTACTATGAAAAAGGCCATGGTGTAATCATTGGTTGCAATTCTTGAGATGAAGCATGAATTAGATCCCCATGCTATTGGCACTCGATGCATTTCTGCACATACTGATGAGCTTCTTTTTCCATGGTTACCCAACAGTACCCCATCCTCAATAGTTTCTTAGCTAAAGTCATACCACTAGAATGGGACCCACATATGCCATTGTGTACTTTTGTTCAGGTAGTTAAGGCTTCCTCTTGGTTAAGACATTGTAGTAATGTCCCTTCAATGCTTCAGGGGTAAAGGGTATCACCCAGGATCAAAAATTGGGATGCCTTTTTGAAAAAAGTCTTTTTAAGGTTAGGGGTGATGTTTGATGGAAGGGTTCCTCTGTGAAGGTAAGTAAAGATGTCATGGTACCAAGGGGATCTAGGACCAACAATTACATGCAAATTTAGATTCAGGGATTTTGAAAGTTGGTACAAGAAGCGAATCTACCAAGAATTCACATTGAAGGATGTTGTTCGACATGTCTAGTAGTGATCTGATTGGTGCCATGGCATCTGCTGCTATATTGTTCATACGAGGAATCCAATCAAAAGTTAATAAATTTGACTTAAGTGTATGACATCTATTAGGAAATTTTTCAATGTCTACAACACTAACTTGTGGTAGAGGGCACAATGAATAATAGTTCAAAAAAGAAAAAAATATTATGTTGTTAATTCATAATTGAGGGTGTTTTGTTTAGTATCAGAGCTAGGTTGCAACACCAAGAGCTTTGTGTATGTGCATGTGTATGTGATGGGCCTTGTGTTATTATGTATGTAAGAATGTGTGTGTGTGAAGCATGAAACTACTCCCTTTTTTTTTTATGATGTCAAGACACTTGATGTGGGAATGATTAAACCCCCACCCTTATTTTTTTTATATAATTATATATGTAGGATGTACCTCTTGACGCATGGGTGCATGAGAAGTATGCTATGTGTTAGTGAAAAATTAGTCTGTATGGGAGTGATGTTACCTAATATAAGTGACCTTGTGGCAGTATTTTAGAGTCTTAGTAACATGAGAAGATATGTTTAAAATATAAGCAAGATATTATATACCTTATTATTCTATGATGTATACATGACATTGAGATAGGGGTTTTTGTAGACCACAAGGATAAGGTTCATAAGAACCAAGTGTAATTAGAATATTAAACATGTAGTGACTTATAATTTTCCATTTCAAGGATATGTTTTAGCATGTGTATGTGGTAGGAACTTATATAAGATATGAACTATGGGGGAGTTCTCATTGAATGAATTCATTTTAATGGAAGAAAGAAAATATTTCTTACAAAAAATGAAAGTAAAGTAGCTTCCTAATTTTCCTATCCATAGTCATATTGTAGATTAATTTACCTAGGTAATATGTGAGAAATTTTTTACCATTAAAGGACATTCTTTCTTTGAGTGTTAGATGTTAAAGGGTTCTTCGGTTACTTTCTTTGTGTGATTGTATTGACATATAATGGATGTTTTTTCACCTTGATGTGAGATTTGGGATAACAATCTACCTCCTTGTGCATTTTGTGATTATGATGCCTCACATTTTATTATAGTTTAATTATCAATGCTACTACCTCAAAGAAGGATGACTCTTTTCTCATTTTCCACCTTATTTTTTTAAAAAATATTATTATTTGTATGTAATCACATGATGATGGTGGATAGGTAATTCCACCCTCTCTTCATTATGTGTGCATTGTGAGGTCTTACACATCATCTTGGGATAACCCAATAGCATTGTGTTACGTTGTGTGCTTAAATAAATTATATGGTATTAGTTTTATTGCTAATAATATGAAATCCATTTTACACATGTTGAAATCATGTGTTTAAGCTCAAGATTAAACCATGAATGGAACAAATAGCACAAGTATTTACAGTTAAAATCTTAGATATTTTACCCTTGTTATGTATTTTGTTGAGCTTGTGATGGATGGTAAACATGTAGGTTGTGATGCTTTGATATTTTCATATGCATATTAAATGTAGGATATGTAGAAAAGAATCAGACATTACATTTTTATTTTGTTATCCTTTATTTTAAAATACCTAGTTCTTTAACCATCATATTATGTTGATAGTTGAGTACGAATTCTTGGTAATACATCTTAGGGTTAAAATTTCATGACTATATTTTTACATTTAGATATTGTAAAAGATATAATTATAATACACAGGGAAAATTCAAAAATAAAAATAAAATTATAAATATTTCATGTTCTCAAGTGAATTGAGAACCTTATCATATTAAAAAAAAATATAAGATAAATTAGAGTAGAAACAAAACCAATGTGTTGTGAATGAAGAAGCCATGATTGTGTTTATATGAAAAAAATCATCTAGTCAAATACACTACACTTGGCTTGTTGTGAAAATTTACATGATTTTCATGTTATTCATACGCTCTATGATAGGTTATGTGATACAAAATAAATTTAGTTTCTATTGTTGTAGGTATTGTGTATGATTTAGTTTATAACAATATTTCATGAAATGTTGCCAATGGGTTCAAAATAATGTTCTCCTTTGAGGTATACCTTGAGGAGTTGAAAAATTAATGAAATTACTAAAGTTGATAAAGGATAGAAACCACGTCAAAAAATAGAAATAAGTAATGGTAGAACATGTTTTCTAGGAAAACAAGCATTATTGTTGTATCTATCTTTCCTTGTTAGTATTTTGATATAGAATCTTCTTAGGTATAACCATTTCTTGTATCAATTTTAGATGAATGATTGATAGTTAAACCATGATTATACATGAATTTAGATAAGTAGCATTAGAAAAAGGGTGGTTATGAAAAGGGTATAAATTAAGAAACTTTTGTGGGTGGACTAAGTTGTGAAAGTGTAATTCGTGCATGTTGGTCTCATATGGAATTAAGTGATAAAGTTCTTAAAAATATTATGTGATTTGGCATGTGAAACTTGTAAATGTTGTGTTCATGTTGTGTGATACATGGTATTGAACTTGAGATAAGGGGTGAGGTGGACATAATTCACAATCTACCTATGTGAGCCCTTTGTAAATTATAGGTAAGTAATAAATATGCTTTAGATTGTTGACCATAAGAATATGTTAATTAGGTTCTAGTGTGTTCATTTTGAATAAAAACATGCCTTTCTTCATGTTCTTATGTACCATATGGTATTTTATCTTCCCTAGCATCAATCCACCTACCTAGGTGTAGGTATGTTAATATAACTAGGGGTTGAGTGATGGAGGACCTCCATCAAAATATCACAACTTTAAATGGATGTTAGTCCCCATTGAATCCACCCACACTCTTGAACCACACTATTTGGTTCATCATGTGAGCCTTATTCCTTGCTACTTATCCCATGGGCTAAGGATGGACATGCTTTGCATCTACTTTCACTTCATAATTTTAGGAGATTTGATATTCATTGGGTATGAGCACTTGAGATGGTTACTAATGTTGAGTGAGTAATATCATCATAAACTACTAATTTTTGAGGAATTTCATCATTTATGAAAAGGATATAGTTATTTTCCCATATGGTTGCTACAACACTCATTGGTCACTAGGAATTAAGGTTAGTTATGAAACATATGGTTGGATGAGCTTCAACTAGTCATGTGGCATCTTATTAGGGAAATTTTTATGATTCAGAGTGACAAAGTGAGAACATTAATAGTTTTGAAACCTAATTAGTTGGGAATATATGTGAGAGTGATGGTTCTTGGTGGGTTTCTTCATGGAAAGAAAATTATTATTATCTAGAGATGAAACAAAAAATAATTCTACTCATTTGAGACATTAGGAATTTGATACATGACATTTTTTGGTATAACACGACCTAGGTTATGTGAAGAATTATGCTAATATGATGTGATGGTACTTCCATTAAGTCTTATGTGGTTTGAGACCACTAGGCTATTACTTACTATTATTTCTATGTGGTTTGGGACCACCATCTCCCTTCTCCCCTTAGGTGGATTTAGCAAGGCCACATGGTGTATGCAATGAATAATTTTGTGAAGATGTTCAAATCAATCTTTATATTTTTATTGATATATTTTGTAATATGAAACCAAGAGGTTTTGAAATCTTATTTATTTAATTTAGGCTACTTAGCCATTTGGGTTTTAAATTGGTCCTCATTCCTCAAGGAATTTCTTGAGTTCATTTTATTTAAATTTGAATTTCTTACTTTTCTTTAGTGACCACTTAATTTTGAGCTTATTTTATTATCACTTATTGAAGATTTAACTTGAGATTTGATCTTATCAATCCTTCTTATTTTTGAGGCATTTTTGATGTTGTAGATGTTGGTATGTGTGTAGTAATGTGAATTGTATAAACTACCATATCCAAGAAGGGTCCCTAGTATGTTGTTTGGGGGAGTGGATGGTCTGGGGAACTCTATAGTGATGATAGGAATTGTAAATTGGACTATTATGGGATGGTCATAATCCATTCTGCCCTAAGTTTTGTGCATGATATATTTTGTGTACCTATCTCTTGGAGGCTAAACCCCTTAAAAAAATAAGAGCAAGGTACTAGGAAATGTATGGATGGGTCCTTAGGGAGGTACTTAAAACCATATTTCTTGTAGTTATATGGCACATGATACTAGGATACTTATGGTGTTACCTCATTTGGAAATGAGACTATATGTTCTTGATGATTATTCAAGTGTTTCTTCAGTGGGTTTGTCACTTGCATGGCTATTCAAATATATAAATCTATGACCTATGGTTTTATGATTAAAAAGTAAGTACATGGAACTAGTCCTCCTTATAAACCCATTGTATCAACCTTGTGTTGTGATTTCTATAGAGTTAATTTCAATCTATGTGTTGATTCCAAGCGAATGTGACATGAAATAAATTATAAAAGTCTTAGAAAATAGGTAATTAATGAGAAGGAAATTAAATGTTCTTTTGGGATGGGTCATGGTATGTGAGTGATTTTTTGACAATAAAATATTCTTTTCAAAACACTTTTTAATAAATTTGAACAAATGTCAAGAGTGATTGTTGTAAGAGGAACCATGTTAAACAATAAAGGTATTAATGTGATCGTAGTATATATTATTTAACAATACTCAGATAAAAATGTTGTTAATTCAAGATCTAGATGGTTGGTGTTGGCATCCATGTATTGAAATTTTAATGGATCCATCTATCATCTTTATGAACTTTGCTTTAATTATATGGTCATTCACATGGTGTAGGAAGATTATGTGTAAGATACTTGTCCAATATTTTGAATTCTTACCAATATCAGGAATTGGGAATTTTTGTTTCAATTTTTTTATCTGTGTTATCATATGGGGATCATGTTCCTAGATCTTAGTAACTTCCAAGATGAAACTTACTCAAATGGGAGGGAAATGTAAGGCCCCATATTTCATACATTTTTTTTATCATTTGTGTGTTTCCTTTGGTTAACTATATTACTACCAGTCAGTGAGGTTAAACTAATAAATTATGCATATTTGATGTATAATAGAAGCCTTATGGTGTATGTTCATGTAGTATTAAATGTGATGTATATCATATGGACCATGTAAATGAATCAACAAATACTTTCAAGTATATATTCAATTTTATAAATCATCATTCAATAGAATTCCAATATATAATAGCTTATATTATATGGATAATTTAGTCTTATAAATACTTAAAAAAATTTATTTCATGAGCTTTATACTCTTATTTTGTGTATTTAGATGTACATGATGTTATTATAGCACATAGGATGGTGTCAATAGTAATCGTGGTATGCGACATCGAAATAATTTATGAATTCTTACCTTGTCGTTGAGGTTGGAAAGAAAAATAATCTTTGCATTGTTATTTATCATTATGGCATTGGGGATTATGTGATCCTTCCATCTTAATAATTAAAATTAAATCTTCTTGTAACATTGACATGTTATCATAGCACACATTCCTTGAACTTATCAAAGTACTTATTGTCAATATAACATCTATATATTCATGTGGAAGTTATTTCTAAGGTTATAATTTCTTGTCTAGTTGACTAATTAGTTTTTTTGGATCTGGATTCAATTTAGAGGGGGATTTAAATTGAAAAAATGAATATTGTGATGATATTGCTAAGCAAGTAGTAATAATTGAAATTATCATTGGTATGCCAAATGCAAAAATAATGGTTGCAAATATTAAGAAATAATATTTTAAATTACTAACATTAAGTGACAATATTTGTGCATTTGAGCATTCGAGACTGGGTTATGATCCTCCTAGAAGTGCATAGCCAACATGTTAAAGGTATGAACAATTATTTATTATTATGTTAATTATACCAATATGAATATTTAATTTTTTATTATTTATATCTTGGAGTATTGACAATGGAAAAGTGTTTAGGAATACATATGGTCAATGGAGGACGAGAGGATCACCAAGACCCTAATTATATCCACTTTAGGTGAAATTATGTGTTTTGAATATGTAACTGTTGTGTTAAGCATTATTTTAATTTATGTGAACCAAAAAACATTGGTGTTTAAAGTTTAATTGTTTTGTTTTTATAGTGAAGAGGTTCAAAGTGTGTGTATAGTGTCTTAAATAAGGTGTAAAAGTGAATCTTGTAGGAAACCTTGCAATAAATTGTTAAGAGGTATAAAATGATAAATTGGTGTAACTAGGTCATTTTCTGGGACCCCAACCCATGTGGCTAGGGTTAGGGTACTTAAGGAGGAGGTTAAAAAGGTGGTTTAGGTTTTTGTTTGGGGGAATTTTTACTAGATAGTTTTGTCAAAGAAGAAGAAGAAGAGAGTTGGAGGAAGGGTTTCATGGCTCTTATGCAAGTAAGAGCTAGGTTGAATTTATCTTAAACCTCTAGTTGTTGTAAGCTTAGATGAGGAAAATCATGTTTAGAGTGGGATTAATTTAGAGTATGATTTTTTTAATATATTGGTTAGCACATAGGGCTTCTTGTGATGATATGATCTTTCTCCATGTATTCGTTGCCCCTTCTTTGGTTACCCAATATTGATTTATATTGTTATATGCATGAAACCTAATGTTTTGTCTCCCATGATCATGTAAACCTTACATGGGGTCCTTGGTGATTTATCTTGGCATGGGGGTTGGTTAGAGCCTTTATGGCTTGATGATGCTAAAAAGGTTGGGGTGGAGAGCATTTTCTCCCCATTGACTATTGATATGTAGAACTAAATATTTGTAGCTAGAATAATTGCATCTAACTATAATTATTTTACAACTATGTGGCTATGATGGCCTTGGTGAATGGTAATGTGTTTTATGGTTGGTTATAATAGAATTTTGTGAGTTATAAAAGAGAGGAAAGAGAATATCAATATAGTTGGGGTACATGTAGCAATTTCTATAGAACCCTAAGCATTATTGGGAAGCAACACATGAAGCCAATTCTATAGTTTCAAATCCCTTTAGTAAATATACTTGTTTATAAACTTTATATGTTATTAGAAGAGTGTGGACAAATCTTATTTTGACTTATTATAACTCTAGAATTATAAATGGACATTATGGGAAATGCATGAGAAGGTTATGAATCCCAATATTGGTATGTATCATCCTATAATCTATAAGTTCTTCAAAAATGAAATGGAGGGAAAAGAAGGGGAGAGAAGCCTAATTTTCTTATGTCTAAAGGAGATTTATGGTTTAGAGTCCCTCTTTCCCAAGAATTTCATTAGGAATGCAAACCAAAAAGGCCAAGAGATTGAATTTCAACCTCAAAAGTGAGTCAATCAGACCTAGGTTGGTAATTCTTTAATGATAGAAAATGATTAGGAATGATTTCAAACAATGCAACTAAATGAAATAAATGACCTAAGATGAAAATTATAGATTCCTAAAGATGTACAGACTATAGAAACACTTTGTAGGAAGATTTGAGAAGGGTTTGATAACATGTACCTATCACCAAAAGCTATTTTTGAGTAGTGCAGGAGGATTGGTTCACCCCTTGGTGAATGGGTCCTTGATAGTCTAACTTCTGAAAACACTTTTTATAGTACTCTTTTTCTAGATCTGAGATGTTGATTTATGCTTGAAAACTTGTTGGAATGATAGAAATAAAATTTTCAACTTAGTTTTGTGGCTTAGCAAGAATGATGACAACAAATGCAACAATACAAAATTTATCTTCAAGATCTTCTTTAATTCTTCTTCAACCTATAATTTACACATACACAAAGAGGGGAAAATTGTTTATTTTGTTTGTATGGGGGTTTTCTTTTGTCAAACCCGAGTTTGGTAATTAAACCTTTATAAAAAGATAATAAAAGGGAAATAAATGACAAATGAACTGTTGGAAAAATGAAGAAGATTGACTATCTCTATAGTTTTTGTGTTGTCATTGGTGTCACCATGTTGTGGTTACAATTTTAAGGTTGTGGCTGATTCAATATTTTGGTTCGGTATTTGAACCGGTATTCATGCTACTCCCTCTGTTATTCTTGTCCGCACTCCTCCAATTTCAACAGTTATTGCTCATAGTTTTGGGAAATTTCTTATGATTGTTGAAAGCATACATGTTTAGAATATTATGTGCTCTGGTGCTCGTATAACGTTGTGGCAACTAACATAATGTTTATTGCTTTTTGAAGTACATTCTTGGCTGACTTCTTAGGGTAATTATAAAATGATGAATTAATTTTTCTATTTGGATATATGTGTGATCTATGCCAACTTGATATAGTATGCTAGAAGGTTGAATTACTTCTTGGAAATATTTTGTGGATGATTGAAACCAATTGTTAGTATTTTTGGTAAATATGATGTGGATCTAACTATGTCAACCTAATTGATGCTTGTAGATAGATTGAGTGTATATATGTGAATATTGAACAGGTTTTGAGATGATGAAGTAGAGAAAGTGAGTAAGGAGTGTGATTGATGAAGCAGTAGAAAGTGCAAAAGTGAGTGAATATAATGAAGTGTGTCAAGTCAGTATATTCATCACCAAAATTGTATCAACACTTGTTGGGTGCACTGTTCTCAATTCATTTTTGCTATAAAGCCTTCTTTTTTTTTGTAAATCCTTTTGTAGGTAGTGATATTTTGTATTTGGATAGTGAGTCCTTTCTAGGTAGTGAGCCCTTGGTAGTGAGCCTTATAATTTTGTGTTCTAGAACAACTTTATACTATGAGTTAATCCTCACAATGGTTTTTCCCTCATTGGGTTTTCCACATAAAATCTGGTGTTTGTTGATGTGTTTTTTATGCACCTCTCAACACAGGCAGTGCGTAGGTGCACTGCCTCTCTTGAAAGACAATCTTCCACAATCAAATTGCAGAACACTATCCCAAGGTCTCTAATATCAGGTCTTGACAGTGCTTGAAATATCTCAGTTGTTTTATGTGATTTGCTGGAATCACAAGGCGGTCTTACGGATGAGTTACAAAGCAGGGAAGTTGGATTTGCAAATGTAGTTTCAAAGTGCTGGAAGTGAATGAACAGTGGCTGTCCACTCAAAACAGCAAGTTGAAACTCATCATATTCATCTGATTTAGCTTCATGGTGATGTTTTGGATCCTACTCTAACCAAGGATTAAAAGAAACAATAAAAGGAGAAGGGTTAAGAAAGCTATTCTAATCCTAAGCTATGAATGAACAGTAATAATGGTGGCTGCTAAAGTAGATAGGATTCCTAAACTAAGTTTTGCTTGACTAAGAGAAACCTACAACTACACAAAACTAGTGCAATTTTCTAAGGTCTGCTGATTTTCAGATTGCACATGCACATCATGAACATGCAATTGAACTAAGTTCCAACATTGGAATAAAGAAGCCCAGGCTAACTTTGTACAACAACTTGTCATCAATAAGTGCTAAAAGTATGGGCTGAAAGCTCATCAAATACCAAAACAACAATTTCTATTATCACTTCCATTCAAAAAACTAACATTAAAACTAATATGGAAGGAAAAACCATGCATGCAAGATAAGAAAAATCAAAGAAAACATCCATAAAATCATGCAATGTTGTTTTCTATTGCTGCAAATACTTTTTACAATAGCTCTCCAACCCTTACAAATGAGGGGCAAGCCCCTATTTATAGTTTTCCAAAGCCCAAATGAATGGCTAGGATTCAATTACATCGAATGGCCTAGATTCAATTACATTAGGGTTTCACCTACCCCACAATATTCAACAATTAAAAATACATTCCTTGTCATTTCCCTGTTCTGTCATCTAGTGCCAGTTACTATAGTAATTTTGTCATTTAGCTGATTTCCCTTTTCACTGTAGCTAAAACTGCCTGAAAGTTGTCTTTTGCTTGATGTGCTTGCAGTGTTCTTCCTTTGATCAAACGAGTCCGTCGACGATTGGCATCAATGGATTGGTTGCCCTTGATGGGCAGACAACTACCTTATACTTTCTTCAAGGCCACCCCCTTGCATTTTTGTCCTTGGCCTCCTTGGCACAGGCCTTCTTCTAACGCCAACCCTATTGATGGGTGCTACGAGGAAAGACAATCATGAAATGAATGGTGACAAGAGCTATGTGCATTCCTTACTCAGTGTTCTCAATGGGTCGCCCTGATGGATCTGCGGTAGGCTCCTTGAATCCTGCATACAAGAAATGTCATAAGTGCTTTTATACAAAAATCAAGGAAAACGTTAGTCAAATCTTGCAAAAACCTTGTTAGATTCATCCATGCATCATCAAAAGATCATAATATTCATATTTGGAGCTCATTTGGACCATAAAAATTAATGCGTGCTTCAAGGGTGTGAGCACCAGAGGGCGGAAAGATGGCGAAAGAAAGCCAGAAGGCAGACAGCAGACGAAAGCCAAAACAGTCGGGAAGAAGGCAGGCTCCTGGATGTTCAAAACAGTCGGGAAGGAGGCGGACTCCCGGATGTTCAAAACAGCTGGGAAGGAGGCAAGCTCCCGGATGTTAAAAACAACCAAGGAGAAGGGAGGCTCCTGGATGTTCAAAACAACCGGGAAAGAGGCAGGCTCCTGGAAATAGCCACGGAGGGCACGGGTTCTGGAGGGCGGGAAGGAGATGGTCGTCGGATGTTCCAAATAGCCAAAGAGGGACAGACTCCCAGAAATAGCCACGGAGGACCCGGGTTCTAGAGGCCAGAAGGGAGGTGGCCGCTAGAAGTTTCGAAATGAACACAAAGAGGTGGAGCCTCATGGCCATGGGGGTTCGCTTGAGGGGAGGTGGGGCCGGCCGAAAAATGGGTTCCGGAAACGGCCATGGAGGGGCCGGGCATGGTGAAGTTCCAACGGAGCCAAAGGGCTTGAGGTGGCCGCCGGTTGGAGACCCGCCATGGAGGGGCCGGGCTAGGCCCACGGATGTTCAAAATGGCCAAAGAGAGGAAATGGCCATGGAGTGCCAGAAATGGCCATGGAGGGGCTGAGCTCTCAGGTCACCGGGGCTCCACGGATGTTCCAAAACAACCAAAGAGGGAGGAAATTCTGGAGGCAAAGTTTTGAAACCATCAAAACTTAACAGAACATTAACGAAACCTTGGCAGTTCATTTAAGCACTTCAAACACATCCTCGATCCAAAAAAGGTTTCCCCAATGTCAAAATTGAGGAAACGGGAGCGACGGGGGTCTGCGAATGTTTCCAAATAGCCAAGGAGGAGGAGGCAAAGTTCTGAAACCATCAAAACTTAACGGAACGTTAACAAAACCTTAGCAGTTCATTTAAGCACTTCAAACACATCCCTGATCCAAAAAAGGTTTCCCCCAAAGTCAAAATTGAGGAAATGGAAGTGACGGGGGTCCGCGGATGTTTCCAAATAGCCAAAGAGGAATGAAATTCTGAAGGCAAAGTTCCAAACCATCGAAACTTAATAGAACATTAACGAAACCTTGGCAGTTCATTTAAGCACTTCAAACACATCTCGGATCCAAAAAAGGTTGCCCCCAAAGTTAAAAATGTGGAAACGAGAGTGACGGGAGTCCATAGATGTTTCCAAACAACCAAGGAGGAAGGGAATTTCGGAAGCAAAGTTCTGAAACCATCAAAACTTAATAGAATGTTAACGAAACCTTGACAGTTCATTGAAGCACCCCAAACACATCCCAAATCCACCAAAACGTTGTCCCCAAAGCCAAAAATATGGAAACTAGACTGACAGGGGTCCACGGATGTTTTTGAAATAGCCAAAGCAAGATAAAAGGGAGAAAGGGGATGGGGGACTTTATTTCTCCGTGGATTTGAATACCCCAAGTAGGTAAATTTGGGTAGGGGAATTTGATCGTTTGATAGCACATGACCAATTTGGGCTTGAAAATGGGGCACGCAAAACAAGATAGGAGCAAAGCAGCCTATCGGGAGTGAAAAAAAGGGGGTCCTTACCTATGGCGGGGTGTGTGTGCAAAATTTGCACAACAAATGGCAACTCGCTAGGGAAATGCTTGAGAGCATTTTGATGACAAACTAGAATCATGAACCCAGAATCTCTGGTTTCGACCTTCATGCTAGGGCAAACAAACCAGACGCCCAACCAAAGGATCAAAACTATTAGCCTACCCAACCTTTAGTATGCTAAAAATCCAAGTGTGTGCAATTGCGTTAATTCCCATCTTCAGTTGCTACAGGAACCCAAGCTCCGTTCAGTTAAGCTACGTAGTTTATTCTAACTCTAAAAGCATCCGGGACATTGCCTCGCTGCCAGTCAGGTGTCCATAGCCCCTTCGAGGTTATCGCTGTGATTCTCCTGAACATTTCTCTACTGCCATCCGGGTGTCCATAGCCCCAATAGAGTTGCTCGGATACCCCTAAAAAGTTGAATTTTCATTTTTTTTAATTTTTAGTGTTTTCTTTATTTATTTCTTTTCTCTTTTTAGCTCTTTTATTTCAACCCGCAGGCATTGAAGCTCGCGCTTAGGGCTGAGAATCACAGTAGCACTGGAGCAGAATTTTAGATTTTTCACTTAACTAGACTTCACAAAAGGCCCTATAATGACCGTCGAATTCTTAAGATGTGTAAGAGCTATAAGATTTCAGAATACGTCAAAGTCAGACTAAACCAACAACTTATCCTCTTTGAATTAAACACCCAGATCGCTTAACACTAACAAAAGACCTTCACCATCCACTCTGAAGACTTGATTAGAGTTTGACAAAGAAATATGTAGAACAACCCCAAACAATAAGTATGGTTGTTGTGTGCACAGATGTGCCCAGCTAAAAGCAAAGGGACCCCGAGCAAAGTAGCAACAAAGAAAAAGCAAAGAAAAGGAAAACAACCTATAAAGTGAGCAACTTACACACCAACTAACCTAAGGAAAGCAGGAAAGTGGAGTATTTATAGGAAACCTATACTACTCAAAACAGGCTATGTACAAAGATATTTACAATGAACTATGTTCATGAAGGGTGAGCCAACATTAACGTTCATTGGATTTTGCAGTGCATGCACAAGCAATGGACGATTGTTGTCATTCTTAACCATGCAAACTTGTCTTTATATTCTGAAAAAATAAATTTAATGTTGTAGTACTCAAGTTCAATCACATCATCATGAAAAATCGGCAATTGAGGAGGCTCATTGAACCCATGGTTAATCCATAAACATGTTCATTTTCCCTTATTCCCATAATCAAAATAATAAGTGCAATTATGAGAAATGATAGGGGCAAGGAAGGATAAAACTTGGATGTCATCACACAGAGGTGGCAGCGTTGGACAGTCGAGAGCAAACATAACATCGTTGATTATTGCATTGGCAGCTTCGGGTGGGCGCGGTGGAGGGTGCAACACTTTGGACATTAAGCGTGCATAAGGCTGGGAGGACGGGGCAGTAAACAACTCTTCCAAGCTGTGAGCAAGATCCATAGTCCCAATTGGTTGTTTTTGAAGGAGGAACACCTCACCTTGTCGATCATCTATAATCTTGGTGCCCTTTTGATGGTCATCTTCAAAAGGTAGCATGCTGTCCCATTTCCCTTCCCAAGTGTTTACCTGATTTTTGTGACGTTCAATGTCATGGGATGATGACATGCATGAATCTGTCTCATTGCAGCTCTCTGGTTGTGAAGGAAAATCTGCAAGGATTGAGGCGGAAGGACCCTCAGTTGCAGTCTGCAGTTGACCAAGCTCGTCGTATTTGTTGGCAGCCATCGAAACACCTCCACCTTTATCTTCTTCCTTTTGTTGTTCATGTATCTCCTCATGGCACCCACTTGTTTCCTCTTGGTCACTATCGCTGTAAATGGAGGAGCTCCTCTCCAATCTGGAAACTCTAGTGCATCATTGTTCAAGGGCTCAAGGAGTATGTATTCATCACTACCATCTTCTGAGATGTGCTCTTCCTCAACATGAGCATACCTCCGTAGTGTAGCTCCTAATGGAAAGAAGTCATCAATTGATGAAACCTCATCAAGGGGACCAAAGTCTATTGCACAATTTCCCTCCAAAGACTCGCCAAAAAGCCCACCGTCCATGGCACATAACTGCTCTTCAAGAGGAAGAACTTCTTGATGACTGGTGGACAACATTCCCACTTGATCTACTTCATCGCTCGAAAGTCTAAAACTATATTGTTGTCCTTCTTCTATTGCTGCCCCAACATCCTCTTGAGGACTACCTTCAACTGAGTCATTAGTTGATTTGGGATTTTGGTCTTCTTCTTCAATCCTTGAAGTGGCTGTGGGAGGTGATGTGCTTGGTTGTGCCCCTTGTCCTTTGACTTGCTTAATGGCCTCTTGGCATAGCTTACATGTGAGTTCTGAGTGTGATGAATCATGGAGTCAACACCAATTTGGGAGCAACAATATCTCCAAATCTACTTGGTATTTCAACTCAGCCCAATCCCTCGCTAGTCTCGAGACGAGCTGGTCATAACTTTCCACTAGTGGGTCCTCATCATCATTTGGGAAGGAAGGTGAATAGTAGATAGCTGTGGCAAGTGGTTGTTCTCGCTCCTCCAAATCTGTATTTTCAGATGCTTGATCATTTTCATTCATGAAGGAGAGGTCCTCTAATATAATCTCGCTTATTTCTTTTCCATCATTCTCTATTGTCCCAAGGCTGTCAACCTTTTCCTCTTTCTAATTTTCAACATCTTCATTTGCTGCCCTAGCATACACTACTGCAAACTCTTTTGATTCATCTTCAATTTCCAATCCATCTTCTAGAGTAGGGGACTGCTTTTTTTCAATGGAGGAACAAATTTCTGATTTGTTTCTAGATGATTGTTCATCAAGGCAGCTTGTTGTCCTAAGGAAATTATCCTCTTCCTTTTGGATTTGATCCTCTATGTTTGTTATCCCAGCACTAGCCTAAGTCAGATTTCTTGATTCATTTGTGGTGTGTTGTCCTCGAGCTTCCAACAACTTTCCCACCTCATGGCATGAGTCCCCTTTACTAGGAGATGGCTGCTCCAACTTGTTCACATGATCCTTGACTTGGGCGATGACATTTGTGCATGATGAGCAAGTGAATTCAGAGTGGGGTGCATTGTAAAATTTGCACTAACTTGACATCAATATTTCCTCCAATCTTGGTCCATCCTTGCTGCTCAAATGTTCCTAAATCAGCTCCTTGAATGCCTTGGCTGCCATGGTTGTCAATTCTTCCTCCAAGTCTGCAAGGGCTAAAGGCTGATATATTTCTCAAAAGGAAATTTCTCCCTGCAAGACCTTCTCAATTCTGTCCAAGAATGTTAGACACCCCAGTTCACTATGCCTACAAGTGCAATAGATCCGACATCTATCCGCCAACATAAATTGCTACAATGACTTCTTTAGTCTCTTGTTCAAATTTGTATGCAGCTGAGTGATGTCAATTTGTGCATGCTGCTCCATTTTGACTCAGCTTCTTTTGCCTTCAAATTTTTTTGATTTTTAGCATTGAAAGAGATCTCCCTATCTCAGATTTCTTCTTTGCAAGTGCTCCTTTTGATTTCCAACTTTCAGCTTTGTAGCCTAAATATGTCATGCCCTCCTTCTAGCGCCAGTTCTATTGATGTATTTTTTATGCACCTCTCAACATAGGTAGTGCATAGGTGCACTACCTCTCTTAAAAGATAATATTCCACAATCAAATTGCAGAACACTATCCCAAGGTCTCTAATGTCAGGTCTTGATAGTGCTTGGAATATCTCAGTTATTTTATGTTATTTTCTAGAATCACAAGGCAGTCTTACGAATGAGTTACAAAGCAGGGAAGTTGGATTTGCAAATGCAGTTTCAAAGTGCTAGAAGTGAATGAATAGTGGTTGTCCACTCAAAACAGCAAGTTGAAACTAATCAAATTCATCTGATTTAGCTTCATGGTGATGCTTTGGATCCTACTCTAACCAAGGATTAAAAGAAACAACAAAAGGAGAAGGGTTAAGAAAGCTATTTTAATCCTAAGCTATGAATGAACAGTAACAATAGTGGCTGCTAAAGTAGACAGGCTTCCTAATATGAGTTTTGCTTGACCAAGAGAAACCTACAGCTACACAAAACTAGTGCAATCTTCTAAAGTCTGCTGATTTTCAGATTGCACATGGACATCATGAACATGCAATTGAACTAAGTTGCAACATTGGAATAAAGAAGCCCAGGCTAACTTTGCACAGTAGCTTGTCATCAACAAGTGCTAAAAGTATGGGCTGAAAGCTTATTAAATACCAAAACAACAATTTCCATTATCATTTCCATTCAAAAAACTAACATTAAAACTAATATGGAAGGAAAAACCATGCATTCAAGATAAGAAAAATCAAAGAAAACATCCATAAAATCATGCAATGTTGTCTTCTATTGCTGCAAATGCTTTTTACAATAGCTCTCCAACCCTTACAAATGAGGGGCAAGCCCCTATTTATAGTTTTCCAAAGTCCAAATGAATGGCTAGGATTCAATTACATCGAATATCCCAGATTCAATTACAGTAGGGTTTCACCTACCCCACAATATTCAACAATTAAAAATACATTCCTTGTCTTTTCCCTGTTATGTCATATAGTGCCAGTTACTATAGCAATTTTGTCATTTAGCTGATTTCCCTTTTCACTGTAGCTAAAACTGCCTGAAAGTTATCTTTTGCTTGATGTGCTTGCAGTGTTATTCCTTTGATCAAACGAGTCCGTTGAGGATTGACATCAATGGATTGGTTACCCCTGATGGGCGGACAGCTACCTTATGCTTTCTTCAAGGCCACCCCCTTGCATTTTTGTCCTTGGCCTCCTTGGCACATGCCTTCTTCTAACGCTGACCCTGTTGATGGGTGCTACAAGAAAAGACAATCATGAAATGAATGGTGACAAGAGCTATGTGCATTCCTTGCTCAGCTTTCTCAATGGGTCGCCCTGATGGACCTACGGTAGGCTCCTTGAATCCTGCGTACATGAAACGTTGTAAGTACTTTTATACAAAAATCAAGGAAAACATTAGTCAAATCTTGCAAAAACCTTGTTAGATTCATCCATGCATCATCAAAAGATCATAATATTCATATTTGGAGCTCATTTGGACCATAAACATTAATGCGTGCTTCAAAGGTGCGAGCGCTAGAGGGCGGAAAAATGGCGAAAGAAAGCCAGAAGGCAGACAGCAGACGAAAGCCAAAATAGCTAGGAAGAAGGCGGGCTCCCGGATGTTCAAAATAGCCGGGAAGGAGGCAGGCTCCCGGATGTTAAAAATAGCCAGGAAGAAGGGAGGCTCCTAGATGTTCAAAATAGCTGGAAAGGAGGCAGGCTCTCGAAAATGGCCACGAAGGGCCCGAGTTCCGGAGGGCGGGAAGGAGATGGCCGCCGGATGTTCCAAACGGCCAAAGAGGAACGAACTCCCATAAACGGCCACAGAGGACCTGGGTTCCAGAGGCCGGAAGGGAGGTGGCCGCCAGAAGTTCCAAAATGGCCACGAAGGGGCCACGCTCTGGAGGCTAGAAGGGAGGTGGCCACCAGAAGTTCCAAAATGGCCACGGAGAGGCGGAGCCCTGGAAACGACCACAGAGGGGCCGGGCTCTGGGGGCCAGAAGGGAGGTGGCCATCGGAAGTTCCAAAATGGCCATAGAGAGGCAGAGCCCCAAAAATGGCCACGGAGGGGCCGGGCTTCGGAGGCCGGAAGGGAGGTGGCCATCAGAAGTTCCAAAATGACCACAGAGAGGCGGAGCCCCGAAAATGGCCACAGAGGGGCTGGGCTCTGGAGGCCGGAAGGGAGATGGCCGCCGGAAGTTCCAAAACGGCCATGGAGAGGCAGAGCCCCAGAAACAGCCACGGAGGGGCCGAGCTCTGGAGGCTAGAAGAGAGGTGGTCGCCAGAAGTTCCAAAATGGCCACGGAGAGGCGGAGCCCCAGAAATGGCCATGGAGGGGCCGGGCTCCGGAGGCCGGAAGGGAGGTGGCCGTCAAAAGTTCCAAAATGGCCACAGAGAGGTGGAGCCCCAGAAACGGCCATGGAGGGGCCGGGCTTTAGAGGCTGGAAGGGAGGTGGCCGCCGGAAGTTCTAAAATGGCCACAGAGAGGCGGAGCCCCAGAAATGGCCACGAAGGGGCCGGGCTCTGGAGGACAAGTTTTCGGGGCCTCACGGATGTTCAAAATGACCAAAGAGGGACGGAGTCCTGGAAACGGCCACAGAGGGGCCGGACTCCAGAGGTCGGGTCGCCGGGGCTCCACAGATGTTTCAAAACAGCCAAAGAGGGAGGGAATTTTGGAGGAAAAGTTCTGAAACCATCGAAACTTAACAGAATGTTAACGAAACCTTGGCAGTTCATTGAAGCACCCCAAACACATCCCAAATCCACCAAAAGTTTTCCCCAAAGCCAAAAATATGGAAACTGGACCGATAGGGGTCCACAGATGTTTCCAAATAGCCAAGGAGGAAGGGAATTCCAGAGGCAAAGTTCTGAAACCATCAAAACTTAACGAAACTTTAACGAAACCTTGGCAGTTCATTTAAGCACTTCAAACACATCCCTGATCCAAAAAAGGTTTCCCCCAAAGTCAAAATTGAGGAAATTGGAGCGACGGGGGTCCGCGGATGTTTCCAAACAGCCAAGGAGGAATGAAATTCTGGAGGAAAAGTTCTGAAACCATCGAAACTTAACGAAACGTTAACAAAACCTTGGTAGTTCATTTAAGCACTTCAAACACATCCCCAATCCAAAAAAGGTTTCCCCCAAAGTCAAAATTGAGGAAACGAGAGTGACAAGGGTCCGCGGATGTTTCCAAATAGCCAAGGAGGAAGGGAATTCCGGAGGCAAAGTTCTGAAACCATTGAAACTTAATGAAACCTTAACGAAACCTTGACAGTTTATTTAAGCACTTCAAACACATCCCGGATCCAAAAAAGGTTGCCCCCAAAGTCAAAAATGTGGAAACGGGAGCGATGGGGGTCCACGGATGTTTCCAAATAGCCAAGGAGGAAGGGAATTCCAGAGGCAAAGTTTCGAAACCATCAAAACTTAACAGAACGTTAACGAAACCTTGGCAGTTCATTGAAGCACCCCAAACACATCCCAAATCCACCAAAAAGTTGTCCCCAAAGCCAAAAATATGGAAACTGGACCGACAGGGGTCCACAAATGTTTCTGAAACAGCCAAAGCAACACAAAAGGCAGAAAGGGGATAGGGGACTTTATTTCTTCGTGGATTTGAATACTCAAAGTAGGTGAATTTGGGTAGGGGAATTTGATCGTTTGATGGCACATGACCAATTTGGGCTTGGAAATTGGGCACACAAAACAAGACAAGAGCAAAGCAGTCTGTTGGGAGCGAAAAAAAGGGGGTCCCTGCCTACGGCGGGGCGTGTGTGCAAAACATGCACAACAGTGTTCAATGTGTTATCTGGCTTTATGTTTTGTATCTCTTGCTTATGCTTAATTATAGTACAATATGTTTGTGAAATGGATATGTGTTGAATTTTTAAACTTGAATTTCTACGACAATAGATTCAACCCCCCCTCTTAGTTGTCTTGCACCCTTTAACAATTGGTATCAGAGCTTTGGTTCCTTGGTGAAG
Organism: Sequoia sempervirens; assembly: GCA_007258455.2. Lineage (NCBI taxonomy): Eukaryota > Viridiplantae > Streptophyta > Pinopsida > Cupressales > Cupressaceae > Sequoia > Sequoia sempervirens. The sequence continues at coordinate 339,408,706 of VDFB02281492.1, forward strand.
AGCTTAATTTCTTGTGGTGGATTTTCAAGATTGATCAAATGGATGATAAAGGATAGCTTTGGACTGCTCTTGAGGATCTTTACAAAGTGGAAAGAGAAAACAAAGATCTGAAATAAAATATTGATGATGCAAATGAATGTGTCCGAAAGTTGAAAGAACAACTAAAGAAATTCAAGGAAAGACATAGAGAAGTAAGTGAGTAGTTGAAACAATAGATAATTTGATTGAAGGTGTTGGTAGAAGAAAATAAAAGAATTGAAGAATGTTTGAATACAATGGTGCAAAACAAAGCTAATGAATGCACTAAACTTGAACATGAGGTGTTGAACCGAAGGATTGAACTAGGAGAAGGCAAAGCTCTATGAAAAAAAGTTCAAATCTAGCTCTGGTAAGTTTGAAAAATTGATTACTGGATAGAAGTCAAGTAAAGACAAAGTTGGTTTGGGAAATGATGCAAGTGAAAGTTCTAAGGGAAATAAAATGATTCAGGACAAGGGTAAGAAGAAGAGAAAGTTTGAAAGATAGCTTGTGAGACAACCTAATGCACAAAGGTATCCATCCTTCAGTGGTATTTGTTTTCCTTGTAATAGATATGGTCATAAAGCAACAAAGTGCAGAAGAAAAATGAATCAGAATGAGTTTTTTGGCTCTTTCTCTTGACAATGTTTTTCACGCAAGTAGTTTGGACATAAGACTACTAAATGCAGATATCAGGTCAGCAGGATGATGATGAACAAATTTCCTGGAAACATAATGAATCAATCCTTTAATGGCTACTACTAAACATGCAACAAATTTGGACACAAAGCAAATCAGTGTAGGTTGAGAGGTAATGAAGGTTATACTAATTAGAGAAGTGTTGTCTACTATAACTGTGATAAACTTGGACATATCTCAAAGGTTTGCAAAAGTAAGAATAGAAAGCAGTCTACAGGTGATCCCATAATAGTGGTTTACAATTTTTGGCCAAACTGGACACTGAAATTATTATTTTTAACTAAATCTTCACATTCAGGCACCTATAGCGGCTAAACCGTGAGGAATTTGAAGATGGTGCAAACTAGAGTCTCATCAAATTTTGTTTGTAGATTCTAAAAATCTTTTTTTCAAAATTTTTGGAATCAAATTGCACTTCTTTTCCATCTCCCATGAAAATTGATTTTTTTTCAGAAAACAACATTTTTAAAAAGTGACGCACACCATATAACACATAACTTTTTTTCCACGAAGGATAAAATTCTAATTCTTTCAAATTTAGATTTGTAACTCTAATATCTAGTGCTTCCACTTGGTTAGATAGTTTTTTATTGAATATGTTTTCCTTAATCAAGTTTCAAAGTCAAACGAATTACAATTCAGACACAACGCGATAACGCGTAACTTGTTTTGTATATGTCAAAATTTAATTTCATTTTTTTTTTTGGATCAAGGAATTCAATATCTAGTGCACTCTTATTTTTCAAATTTGTTTTTGATAATCTTCTATTTTTCCACATGTGAAGAACAAATAAATTCATTTTTGATGAAAAACCTATGTTTAATAAAACTTAAAAACAAATACATAACAAAACCAAAACATATTAAAATTATATTCATTGGATAGCTTGTTCTGAGGAATACCATAATCATTTGAAATAAATTTTAAATGAATTCATTTGATCCCCAAAAGCTAAATCAAAAGTAATTTTTTATCAGCATTTTGATAGGTGTAAAGGAGACGCATTTATAGGTATGGTTTAAAACTAGTGAGGTTCTATCCAAGGGGTTTGATCTAAGGTGATTTGATCAAACCCTCTTCAATTGGAATCCTTAAAATGGAACTTTTTAAGGCTTAAATCATTATATTTTCTAAAAATATGTGATTTCAGCTAAAATTCGTTCCTCTCAGGAATTGTAAACCACTATTGTGACATCACCCCTACTCTAGTAGAGAAGAATGATCTGGTAGAGAAGATTGAAAAGGAAGAGGTGAAATAAGAGATTAATAAGATATGGAAAAAGAAAGAGAATGAAGAAGAAGAAAATCTTGAAACTATTGATGTGTTTGTGCTCTCTTTTGGTGCAAATGACTTATTCAACAATTAGGCCTAGCATGGCCTTAGGGGGAGTATTATCAGAAAAATTATAAAACCCCCTATTGTATGGCATGTCAGAGGCTGGCACGAGGATGCAATGTGAAAAATGAATATTTAGAAGTTTTGGAAAAGGAACCGGAAGAAATCATATTGGTATGGAAGTTTTCAGATGAAATTAGGGTTTTCTATGTTGGAAAGATAATTTTTAGCAACTTTTTGATGCTTGCCACATTTAATGCATGATTAGGGTAAATTCAATGGTGTATAAGTTGAAATTTTGAGAGTCTTCTTGGTTAATCATTTGAATAATCTAAGCAATCTTGAAGCAAGCTAAAGCAATTTTGAAAGGAATTCGAAGTAATTAACTCAAGTAATCAAAGAACTCTTTTTTCTATTTATAAAGAGGATAGAAGAAAAAAACAAAAAAGTATCGAATAAAAAGTTAAAGAAAGTGTATAAATGGACAAAGAATTGAGTGATGTCCTCCCTTTGAATCTGAATGGAGTTGAGCTAGAGGAATTTGACCACAAAGAATTGAAAGAAATGGAACTAGGGATGAATAAAGACAAATTACAAAACATCAAAACCCTAGGTATGGATTTCTGGAGAAAATTTTTGTGGGTTGTTGATAAGGATTTTATCTTGTTCTTATTGAATCATTTCAAGAATGAAAGCATTGTACTGGAAAAACCCTACTTGGTTACGAAGGAAGTGATCAAGGCTATCACTGGCTTATGTAGTATCAGTGACCTTCCTGGAAAGAAAACTGTAAAGCATAAAGATGTGGAGGAATTGACTAGCATTAGCAAAGACCCATGAGCTTTATTGATAAGCACTCTTGAAGAATTGGTTGTGAGGTATGTGGTGTAAAACATTTCTTACAAGGTTTATTTTAGAAATCGTGAAGGTTCCACATCGGCCATTGTTGTTCATATTGCACACATGATGGTTAAGGAGAATAAGAAATTTGACTTGTGTAGCTTGTTGCTTGAGAATCTTTCTAAAAATGTTCGAATGTTGGTAATTAAGGGTTATCTCTTTCATTTTGAATCTTTCTTGGTATGCTTGGTGTTTTACTTTTTGTGTTCCCTACAAGGAAAAGATAATGTGGTATGGGAATCTGGAATTCTTATCGGGAAAAGGGTTTATATATATCTGGAGGCATTGTTAGACAATGAAAATTTATGTGTAAGTCTTATTTCACATCTTTGAAATAAAATGGTTGCTTTGGTATATCTACTTTGAGTCAGTTTGAGGAGGGCTCTTCCTCCGATAAAAGGAAATTAGAGATTTTCATTTGTGAATCCCCTCCAGAATAGAAGAAGAAAGTTATAACTGAAGATATCATTGACATTTCAGAAGAGAAGGAGAATGTATTCTTTGATGACATCCAGTATATGTTAGTTAAGGGAAAGATGAAGAAGCTTGGTGAAGTATGGAGTACATCTCCTATTGAAAAACTAAAAAATGATGATGCTTTGGTAGAATACCTACTTTGGAAAGGTATTGATGTATCAGTTGTTTCTAATTTCTTGCCAAAAAATCTTGTTGAGATTATTAAATAAATAATGTTACTTGAAGGTCTAGAAGGATGTAAATTTGAAGCTTTGGTTGAAAAGAGGTGTAATAAATCCAAAGGGAGATTATTTGAACTGATCGTGGAAAAAAAGAACTGCATTAAAGAAATATCTGACATTTACAAATATTCTCTCTAGTGGCCTGTTGCGGTAGACAATTTCAGAAGTAAAATTGAGGCAATTGAGTCAGAGATCGACAGTGTTTAAAAGAGTTTTGACATCTTTGAAGATAAAGGAGGAAAGAAAAGATTGAGATATGGTGAACTTCAAGCTGAATTGATTGTTGTGCAAAGGCAGAGAGATGATGTAGTTATGACTTTTTGGCTCCTTAAGGAAATTGATGAGGTCCGGTTAGACCATTTATCTAGAATTCTTACTGATGTAGAAGTTGTTGAATGACAAAGTTCATATTGTTCACCATCTTTTACTCTATTAGCCGTACTGGAAAGCATCTGCACTCGAATGGAGTTTGCTACATTTAACTAGAAGAAACTGTGTCTAGTTCTTGAGGAGAGATATAAGAAAGTTTTTTAGGTGAAAAGTGTTATCTTTACTTGAAACCTGAATGTTCTATCTCTATTGTTTTTGTTGAGAAGATAAAGAGGAGAAGAAATTTTTGGTCATTTGGAAGTTTTTTTTGGAATCTTTATGAATTTTTGATGTCACCATGTTCAAATTTTTGTACACCCTATTTGGCTTCCCTTTGCCATTGATGTCATAGGGGGAGAGATTGAAGTTAGGGGGAGAGATTAGAGTTGGAGAATTTTTGTAGTGGGAGAGATTGTGCTGGGAAAGTTTGAAGAAGAAGTTTTTGTTCCATATTGCCATCAATGATAAAGAGGAGATTGTTGGAAAAACAAAGAAGATTGACTATCTCTACATTTTTTGTGTTGTAATTGATGTCACCATGTTGTGATTACAATTTTAAGGTTGTGGTTGATCCAGTATTTTGGTCAAGTATTTGAACCAGTATTTGTGCTACTCCCTCCGGTATTCTTGTCTACACTCCTCCACAATCAATAGTTATTGCTCATGATTTTGGGAAATTTCTTATGATTTTTTAAAGCATACATGTTCAGAATATTATGTGCTCTAGTACTCATACAACATAGTGGCAACCAACAAAATGTTTATTTCCTTTTGAAGTCTATTCTTGGCCAACTTCTTAGGGTAATTATAAAATTATGAATTAATTTTGCTATGTGGATATATGTGTGATCTATGCCAACTTGATATAGTATGTTGGAAGGTTGAATTAATTCTTGGAAATATTTTGTGGTGATTGAAGCCAAATGTTAGTATTTTTGGTAAATATGATGTGAATCTAACTATGCCAACCTAATTGATGCTTGTAGATAGATTGAGTATATATATGTGAATATTGAATAGGTTTTGAGATGACGAAGTAGAGCAAGCAAGTAAGAAGTGTGATTGATGAAGCGGTAGAAAACTAAGTGAGTGAATATAATGAAGTGTGTCAAGTCAATATATTGAGCATCACTGGAACTATATCATCGCTTGTTGGGTGCCCTGTTCTCAGTTCATTTTGGTTGTAAAGCCTTCTTTTGTTTTATAAATCCTTCTATAGGCAGTGAGCCCTTGGGAGTGAGCCTTATAATTTTTTGTTCTAGAACAACTTTATATTGAGTTAATCCTCACCATGGTTTTTCCCTCATTGGGTTTTCCACGTAAAATTTAGTGTTCAGTGTGTTATCTTGCTTTATGTTTTGTATCTCTTGCTTATGCTTAATTACAAAACAATATGTTTGTGAAATGGATATGTGTTGAAGTTTTAAACTTAAATTTCTGTGACAACTGATTCACCCCCTGTCTTAGTTGTATCACATCCTTTAGCATGAAAATTTGTTGTAACTCACCACCCTTCAATGACTTCCTTAAAGGACTAAATTCATACACATCTCTTCAAAGGAGTTGGATCTTTCTTGCTTTATTTTCTTGAATGCTTGAGTATCTACTATACATATTATCCTTCACAATAAAACATGAGCACACATAAACTTGGACATGATGTTATGATATTTATTGTTGCTCTAAATGATTGATAATGTTGCTCTTGAATTTCTAGATCATGTTTCTTCATAGAGTGTGAGATTTCAAATGATAAAAGGACAATGTATTTATAGGTGTTTATCTAATTTCCTGAAAATTAGATTCCAAAAGCCAATACTTACAATTTGAATTTGAATCACTAAGAGACTACAAAAGACATATTTTAAAATGGGTCCTAGCACATAAAGGGGACCCATTCACCTCTTGGAAAATGGGTCCTAGCCTATATTTCCAAGACACTCATAATCCATGGAAATTAAAATATTAAATGCATTTATTTAATGTTGGTTCTCCTTTTGGAAAATGGTAAAAAATAAGGCTTTGGAATGCTGAATTTAGCTAATTAGAATATTAATTAAGTCAAATAAATTAAGGAAACCAAACATAATGTTAAATTTTAAGGGTATACAATTTCCTACACTATATTTAGCCCCCAATTTAGTTAGAGTATGCACTTACACTCAGACTCACAATAAAATAGAGAAATATATATCAAGATACATCTAATTGTACAACTATTAGAGATATTAGATGACAAAGGATAAAAAAGGTAGCCAAGCCTCGAAGATTTATGATGACATGGAAAATCCAACAAAGGAACAAAAGAATAGATACATGTGTATAGTAGCAAAACAAGGTACACCAACATCCAATGCCAAAGTTAATACAAAAGAGAAAAGGGATGGATCTACATCCATAAAATATATATACTCACAAGATCTAGTGGAATCCAATATACAGTAGGCGAGTTTCAAAGAAAAAAGGATGGAATAGAATTCCTATGTTGTTTGTCCATAAAATATACCAACGCTACACTAGGTTCAACACTCATGAACAAAGTGAAGCAAAAACACCAAGCTCACCTTAGGGGGTGTAAATAAAATTCATTAAGGGGATGCAAAAAAAATTCTCCTTATGGGGTGCAAACAAAATTCACCTTAGGGGGCACAAATAAAATTCATCTCAAGGGATGCACATACATAATTCCAATGTATGCCCCCACTTTAAAGAAATTGCTAAACACCATGCTGTGAAAAATTACTTTAAAGTAGAAAATGATATATGTCATGCAAATAAAGATAAAAAAGAGCTTATTTGGAAAGCCCTATGCCAATGATATGTTTCCAAATGAACTTTATCATAATAAGGGGATGCCCTTACAATATAATGACAAGAAAAACATAGAAAGGCACATTGAGGGATCAATTGATCATGGGTCAGCATATGTCTTTGCTACAATAATATAATAGATCTTGGAACTATCATCATCACCCTAAAAGTGATCATGGAACAATGAAAATAAAGGAGGAAAGACATATAGAGAGAGAGAAAAAAGAAGCTTTTGAGTCAACATGGAAGATACCTAAATGTTTTGACACCTTGCATTGTCCACAAAAGGAAAACACAAGAGAAAGAAAAGATAAATTTTATGACATAAAAGAATTGAGATACAAATAGAAGAATGTTATGATATATTTGTTTCATTTGTATCCTTAAATGCAAACAAAGAAATCAAGCATCATTCAAGGAAAACTCACAAACATAAAGATATTCCAAGCAACACAATATGAGAGAGTATATTACATCCAAGCAATCACAAATAACATATAATGAAAACGTGAAGTAGTAAATCATATGTGAGCCAACCTAGAGTAGGTCATTCACATCCTAATCTTTATTAGATCATAAGTGGTAGGTGAAAAGCTAGCTATAGGTACTACAACAAGTGCCTTGCTAGGAGAATCACTAGGTTCAACATGTGGTGGGTCACTCCCATCAGGAGGATCATCATGGTTTCCCCTATCTAAATTAACAGAAGTGGGAAATAATAAATTCATTTCATTATGCATTTCTTCATCAATCTTAGAAATCCCATTATCATCATCCAAATTAATCACAATAGGAGGTTTTATGATTATTGCTTTTGAATCATCTTGTTTTACCTCTTGTTTTAAGTCAATGCATTTTTTGGATGGAGATTGGATTTATTCTTGAATTATTTCCATGGATGTAGGTGGTGTTAGTTTATTTTCTTCTTCTAATCAGTGAGTGATAGCACAACTTCTATGCCTACATTATTTAGCATTTCAGTTTCATTTGGCATGATTTTCAAGTTGGTATGGTGTAGGAGCAGGTTTATCAACCATTAGTTTTTTTTCTTCCTTTAATGGAAGAATAAAAAGAACCATTGGGGGTTGGGAAACGGTTGTCTCTTTAGGTTTATAGACTTGTTTTATCTTTGGAGGAACAAAAGGTATCATCTTATTGTCTCTTGGTCTCTTATAGGAAATACGTGGAGGAATTGCAGTGAATTTTTCTTGGTTACTTGGAAGGGCTTGTCACTCAATCATAGGTTCATAAATGGTAGGTTTAGGAGAAGGGATAACCAAGGACCCAAGAATATTGCTAAGAGATCATTTTTTTATGTTCTTTGCCTTGAATTTTTTATAGGATTTAAAAAAATCTCCCCAAGGCTTTATAGGTTCCATAGGTCAATGCCAAAATAAATGCAGTGAAAATTTCCATGGGAAGATAAGGGACAAAACCCACTATGATACATTGTAAATATCTCATTCCCAATAGGAAACTTAATTCACTTATGAATAACTGATGAGATGACATTCATGAAGCAAAACCATGACTAGCCTAGCTTCACATGAAATTGTTCCAATGATAAGATGATGGAGAATGATACATTTTATTTTTTAGGTCCAACTTTTAATGGAAGAGTCATAAAACCTATCATACGGCAAGGAAAATCATTATGTGTTTTAATCCATGTTTTCGATTATTCAAATGTATCTTGATAAAGATTTTGCACAAACAAGAATTCCTTGGTGATAACATTCTCTACACATACAAGATCAATAAGTATTCCTTGTGCTAGTATATGTTATTGATATGGTTGGCAATATAGAGGGGACCATTAAGAAAATGTCTAACTACATCATCATTAGTAAAATCAATGTTAGGCATCAAAGTGTTGGTATATGGTGACTAATCATGAAAATATTATACACTAATAATGTATCCTTGCTGAGGTTTGGGGCTGGGCCTGGCCCCAAGTGAGGGTGTGCCCATGAAATTTTTTCCCCCTTTTTTGCATGTCAAGGGGTCAGTAGTTAATTTTTGTTAACCAAAAAAATGAAAGATGATTTTGTAAAACCCTAATTCTAAAAGCCTCCAAAAGGCTTGTTATAAACGATTGAGATGTAAGTTGTGGTATGGTATTCGTGAGATTGTAATATGTTTTGCACTGGATAATAAAATCATTGGATGGTTGAGTTTCTATGGATGTAGCCCATATTGGGTGAACCATGTTAAAATGCCATGTTGATCTCTTTTGTGTTGTTATTAATTATTATTTTTGGGTTATTTGATCTGCATATAATTGTTAATTTTTATTGCTTTGATCTTCCTAAACCCTAACAAGTGGTTTGGCCTATAAGAGTTTGAATGTCAACGAGACCAATCATGCCTTACCAAGGATTTTCCTCATTATCACTCTTGTTATAAAATATCATGTCTTTTATTTTATCAACATTCATCATGTCATTCTTATCTTCACTAGCTTCTACAAAGGTGATGGAATGATTTGGCATTGGGTTCGTAAAAAAATATAAATTTGGTTGGGTGGGGCAATAGATTGATTTCCTTGATCATTAACACCACCCAACTAGATGTTATTAGAATCAATGAGGTCTTCCACTAAATATTTAAGATGCATACATATTTTTGTGTAATGTATAATTTTTCGATGGTAGTGACAAAAGAAATTTAGGTTATGGTTTGGAGGTGAAGGCTTGGTTGGATCAATAGGTTTAACTAGAGGTAAAGTGAGTAAGTTCTTTTTCATGAGTTGCATCATAATTAAATGAAGGGAATCAGGGAGCAGGGTGAATTTCCTACCATTAGCTTGAAATTGGTATGGGGTTGTTTTTATAGCAACAAATTAAGGCTCAACATAGAGGGTTGATTGAGGTGGATTAACAAAACCTTTGTTTGTCTTCTTAAATGATTGGAAGTTATTGTGAGTTATGGATTTAGATTTATGAGCATAAATCAATGGTTTTTTCTCTTCATGTTCACTAACTGAATTCTAATGATCATGAGGAGCCACACACAAATGTGAAAAGGATGGAAAATTCATCATCCCAAGTTTACCTATTATGTCTTTTTGTAAGTTATCAATGAACATTCTTTGAAGATCCACATCAGGGAGTTTAATAATGATTTGTGAGTAGAGCAATTGATAATGTGTTATAAAATCTATGAATTTTTCTGCTTGTTTCTGTTTATGCCTCATTAAATTAAGTAGATCCATATTAGGGCCCATTTGCACTTGAAAATTATTAAGAAAGGCATCAACAAGCTCATTGAATGAGCATGTTGAATTCTTCAATTGAACAAAACCTTTGCAAGGTTGTGTCTTTCAAGGAGCTAGGAAATATTTTAGCTAAGAGAGTATCTTCAAAAATGAAGTCACTACGTAAGGCTATATATGTTGACACATTATTGTTAAGGTTCCCTTTAACACCACATTTCTCAAAACATGGTATCTCTATACCTTGTGGTACTTTTGTTTTCAATATCTCCAATGACAATGGGATTCTCTTGGCATATTGTGAAGGTTTTCCATTTTAGGTTATGTTCAATGTTGCTATTTATTATTGAAGGAATGTGAAATTTCATAAAAGTTGGGTCAATGCAGGATCATGGGGGTCCAAACTGGGCCCTTAAGTGGCAGTAAAATTTAGAAAAATAGAGTTAGAAAATTTCACATAAAAATTTAAATAATTTATGTGGGAGGACGGGTGGGTCCCACTCCATAAAAGGATATGTGGAGTGGCCAACACATCAGCTAGGGAGAAGGGGTGAGGTGGTGTTCGATGCATAGGATGATGGCGACTTTCTAGAGGATTCCACAGGATGGTCTAGTCACTATTTATACTAGCACTTGATGTGTCTTATCAAATCTTGTCATCAACATTTCTTCACACATTTTGCTTGGATCCACACCCGAGATACTCATTTAAGGAGTTGGTATGGGGACTTCCAGGCATTACTTCACTAGCACCCTAACATCCCTCATGTTTCTAGGATGCAACATTTGATTGTGTTTGGTATGGGAAGATTTATCCTATAGGTTTCGGCTAAGGAATTGGAGACTAGTGACATGGACACCCCTATCCAATTGAGGAGCTCAAAGAGGAAAATGGCATTCCTAGGTTTGATGACCTCTCTCTGACTGAGTCACATGATCTAGCACCTAGACTACCTCACATTTGCAGTGGTTAAGTGTTTGGCCAACAAAGGATTCATGGTTGATGTGGAGGGCTATTGTTTGGATTCCAATATTTCTTCACATGCGTTTTCTAACTTATTTGATGTGGGGGTTTCTAAAGCCAAGACCAGGGTGATCATGAAGATTCTCTTCCAAAAAGACATGCTGGTGGGTTTGGAGAAGACATTGGTTGTGGCTTTGGTTGGTAAAGGAATTCCTTGACCACGTGACCTTGTGCTCTTGGAGGACCCAAATGCCTGAGTAAAATATTATCCATTCCTTCTAGGCATAAATGGCATGGCTCTGGTGGAGCATCGTTGGTTGGCTACTACTAAGGTCAAATTCCTCAAGAAATTTTTTTGTTTGGTTGCGATTTCAGATTTTGCTTGGAAATATAAGTTTTGGGTGTTTGCTTAGAAATTTTTTTGGTAGTCATGTGGGTCAAGTCTTTTCTTTGGTTGGTTGTGATGCCGACAAATATCTATAAGGGGTCGTGTCAAAGTTCGTTTGTAGCTTCTTAGTGTCCTCATGTTTCAGTCTAATTGTTTGGGTTTACTACTATGCAGGTATAGGGATGGTGTTGTTTTGGTTCAATCATCTTGATGACATTTTGTTAAGTCTGTATCAGGGATCTGTGTTGCCAATAGGATGGGGCCTAAAACTATAAAATCTTTTTTGATATTAATATAAACTTTATCTTACCTATAAAAAAAAAATTAAATAATTTATTAACATAATTTGAAAAATATGTAACAACAAAATTTGTAGTAATTTGAATGTAGTTTCTAAGATACTAGTCCTTTTTTGGAAAAAAAAAAGTAAATATATTTGGTGAAAATTTGAAATTTCAATGCAATAGGTACTAAATTTTCAGGAAAAAATAAAAAGCAGGTGTATGTCTGACCAACCTAAGCACAAGATTTTTTTTTTTGTAACTTTCAGTATAACTAGACGACAAATGACTAGATGTGCCACAATTATTTTGTAATTTTTTTGCAAGTAAATAATGAGTTATGATTTCTTTATTAATTTTTTTTAAAAATATTAAAACTTTTTTATCTAACCACCATAACTTGGTCAAAATTTTATGAAATTTTATTTTTTTATCCTATAGTATGGGAAGCATAAAATGTGGTGCATCTTTTGGATTAAAAAAATGTTAAATCATTTAAGAATTATAAATTTTTTTCATTAGCCTATCAATCAAGAATTTAGTTAGAACACATGTAGAAAATCAATAATAATTATCTAATTAATTCCAAATAAGGCTTATCTTATATTGGTGGAAAGCTAACAGTTTTCTCAATAAACCTTTTTTTGTTTCATCAAATTCAGATAAAGAAAGTGTCATCAACCACTTTTTTGTCATATCACCACTTTTTGGACTCACATGATCCTGCACTCACCTTAGTTTATGATAGAATCATTGGTTGTGTTTTGGGATGAAGATGAATATGGTGGGGGTGTATATGTGTTAGGTGGGAAACTAAATTACAAATTTGTGACAGATGTTGGATTTGGAGAGATTATGTTTGAGTCCACAAAAATAAAAGGATTTGTAGTGGAAATACCCAAGGTTGGAGCTATACTATTGTTTGGTTACATTTTTGTTGTAACACTTGGATTTGTATATGTAGGAATAGAGGTTATGGTTGTGGGGGAGGAATTTGATTTCCTTGAATTTGAGAGTATCCCAAAGCTTTAGCACAACTATCCATTGTTGGAACATGATCATCAATAGTATGGGCTAGGCTACGCACAACCTCTAATCCTTACTCATTATCAAGTATTTTCCTCATGTTATCTATGGCAGTAACCATAGTACCAATAATATATTCTATACTCACATAATCTTGAAGTTTTTCTAAAGCTTTGTCTAGTTATTTTAGTTTCTCTTGAGGAACATGGGAAACTATGGTTTCAATATCAGTGATAGTGGTTGAGGTAAAGGTGGTCATGGGAAATGTGACATTAGGGAGGGACTCTAACATGGGTTGAGTATTGTCAACACTTTTTGTGAAAGAGTTGGTAAACTCAATATCAATAGTGGATGTACTAGCTCGTTAGATGCCATGAGTCTCGATCTATGTCTCACTAGAGTATTAGCAATAATACACCAAGTTGTAAAGCTCATGCAAGTCTTACCACACCAAAAGTGTGCCCATAATGAACACTGATATACTAAATAAAGAAAAAAATCACCCAAAAATAGAAAACAACAAGAAGGAAAAAAAAACAGACACAATAACAAAGGTCTTAGACAAAAATTGTATAGCCAAGACAAGTAGGATAGGGTTGCCTAGGGGAAAATGAGTCCCAGTCAAGGGTTTTGAAAAATGAAAGTTTCACTCAGAATTATACTATTTAAAGATCCTAAATATATTTGTACATAGTTGAAACAGTAACTGAATTTCCAAAATTTTCTTAATGTATTCCAATTAGATTGGGAATGCAAGTATGCAAGAATGTAAAAGATGATTGAACAAATTTTAATGCAACTTTCAAATATGAAATATGATAATTGATTGATCTTTAAGATGCAAGGAAGTAAAAATAATGACTTTTTAATGCAAATTTTGATTCTAAACAATGAAATTTATTTTACTAAATGACTTAAATATGCAAGTACATGGAATCTAAACAAACATAAACAAAAATGTGTGCAAATTTTTTTAGAAGCTCTTGTACAAGGACATGGTCACCCAAGGGTGAATGAGTCTTTGTATAGGCATCTGAAAAAATAAATTATGTGTCTGAGTTAATGTTTATGATTACCATTTCTAGTTGCAAGGTTGGTTTACTATTGTTGTTTTTTCCTCAATTTTCTAATAAAATGCAAATGCAAATGTATGATAATTTGCAAACAAAACTAAAAAATTTGAGTATAATTTTGAATAAAATTTTAATCTAAATGACTGAAACATGTTGGCAAGAGACACTGCAAATGCTATATGGCGTTTTCATTGATGGAAATTTTTTTTGGTGACTGGATCCGCATGTCTTCATTTGCTCCTACTGGCAGACAGATTGAGGACATTCAGGAAGAACAAAGCATCCAACAGTTTTGTGTTCATCGATTCACTTACAAACTTCCTGTTGTTATTTTGAGTTGTGGATCTTATGGGAAGTTAATCGATGTATTTATTGTGTTGTTCAAAATTCTCAGTGCCTTGTATCAAGTTGTATGCAAGTTTGGAGATCTGGTTGGATATCTTCCTGTTCATCTACATTTGGTGGCTGACCCAATTGATATAATGTGTCACAGATATTCGAGGAGTGTTTGTTCAACTATTTTTGTGTTTGATCATCTTGTTTTAGGTCTGAGCTAAGTTGTCACCGACTATTATGGATGTGCATTGAATTTAACTCATGATTTGAGCTGACAATTGCAAATATTTTCAAGTTCTATTGAATCCAACATATTGTGATTAAATTGCTAGTCGCAGATATATATAAATGATCAATTATATCATTTTGATATGTATGTATGGTGTGTCGATGTGTGTTGTGAATATCAAAAGGGTGATTAAGTGATTTATGCACAATTTCACTTGCACATAAATATTTTGTGGTGCGAGTCAAAGCAAAGCAAAGCAGAAGTGTAGAATCAGTTAGAAGGACAGAAGATCGACAACTGAGCCTAAATGAAACTGTAATCAAGCATTTGTAGATGCTATTATCTTAGTTCATTCTCTTGGAACTAATCCAAATCTTTGTAAGGAAGTGTTCCTTTCTATTTTGAGCAGTGAGCTCTAGGCAGTGAGCTTGAATGCAAGTACATTCCCATATTGTAAACTTCTTTTGAGTATACTCAGATCATATTGTGGATTGGCCATCCACCACGGTTTTTCCCCTAACAGGGTTTCCATGTAAAAATCCTTGTGTTATGGTGTTGTGGTTCTTTGCTTTCTATTCATACATATTACTTTTGGTTGAATATTAAATAAGTGGGTTAAAGATCAGAATAATAAAGTTAATTTTTGCAGAACATTGATTCACCTCCCCTCTCAGTGTTGCTTGTTTCCAACAATTGGTATCCGAGCAAGTTCCTCAAAATAAGTCTAACAGCTTGGGGAGATCTTGGAAAGTGTTTTCAATGGATATAGGCAGTTTTCAACAATAGCTTTTGGTGGCCCTGGATGATCTTGGCCAATCAAAATATGAGAAGTAGGAACTGTAGGAAAGTCTTGAGAATGTAGAGAAATTCATTCATTCATTGAAAGACACAATAAATGAATCAAGGGAGAAAAGAAAGGAATTATGTGATCAACTTAACTAGAAGAATAGAAGCATGGAAGATGAACAACTGAATCATGCCTTGAAGGAGAAAACAAAGGAATGTGAAATTTTTTGTAGAGAAAATGTTGTCCTAAAGCATGATATGGAATCTATCATGATGAGAATGACCAAGGAGATTGAAGATATAAAGAAAATGAAGAAAAGCTTGCTCAATCCTTGAAAGAAAAATTTGAACAATGTAACTGACTGTACAATGAATTAGAACAATCTAAAAATAATGAGGAAGTCCTTGAAAAATAGCTTGATGATCTCAGAGATGAACTTACTGCTGCAAATGAGTACAAGGAGAAATTCAAAGCTAGCTAAGCCAAGCTTGATGAACTAATTAAAGGACAGAGGACTAACAGTCACAAAAGAGGTCTTAGATATGAGGTAGGTGAAAGTTTCAAATCTGGACAAAGGAATTTTGGACATAAAAATTATGGACAAGGAAGATTCAGGAAAGGAAATCAGATGAATGGAGCTAGAAGGAATCTAGTAAGATAGCCAAATGCTCAAAGATTTAATGGTTATTGTTTTACTTGTAATAAATTTGGCCATATGGCTTCTCAGTGTAGAAGCAGGATGAATCCAAATGGACCATCATTTTAAGGGCAATGCTTTAATTGCAATAAGTTTGGTCATAAGTCAAGTGAATGCAGAAATGTGACGAAAAAATTTCATAGAGATGTCAAATTATATGCATGCAATAGACTTGGGCATATTGCTAACCAATGCAAATCAAGGAAAAATTAGTGGAACAACTGATCTGAATAGAGAATTTTTGTGTGTTACAACTGCAACAAATTTGGGCATACTGCTATATTTTGTTGGAGCAGAAGAGGTCCAAGAAAACAAAATATGCAACAAGATGTTAAGGGAAAAGGTAAAGTAACTACAAATGTGATAAGGAGGAAAATGCAGAAGAAAAGGGTGAAGAAAGATCCCTCTGTTGAAGGAAATGTTCCTACACTAGAATCTACTTTTGGTAATTCCTCTAGGAATTAGTTTCAGGCCCTTGGGCTAGGGGGAGCTATCAAGAAGATCTCTTAACCCCCTTCCGGTAATTGACGTCAGAATATGGACAGGTCCAACAAGTGCCTAGATTTTTTGCAGATGTTGTTCAACCAAATTGAGAAGGTATTATACAGTATTGGAAATCCGCAGGAGAATTATCTATCTCAACGAATGGAAATAGGGTAACCGAATAAATTAAGGTAAAAGAATTTATTGTGACAAAAAGGGTTAGTTGTACAAATGATAAAAAGTCATTTTTATCTTTCATTTTCCACTTTACATTTTGGAGAAAAGAAGTTTGGAGAGCCCTAGAGCGAACTTTGTGAATTGAGGCAAGATTCAAGTGTGAAGAAGATTCAACGATCAAACTCTGATCCTACGTAAAGGTATTTATCATAAAAACTAGTGAATTTGTGAATTTGTAAAAATGGCCACTCCATTGGTAGATATTGATCAATGTCATATGGAAGTTGTTGATCCCAGAACAATATGGATTATGCCTATGGGATATGAAGTTGAGGAAAACATCTTGAAGATGTATGCAGAACATTTGTTGAGCATGCCTCTGGATTCGACAAAAGAAAGGTTTGGATCTTATGCAAAGAAGAGCATACAAGTCCATGATCAATTACAAAAGCCAAAGATAATTAGAAGGGTAAGAAAAGAAGTAGAAGTGTTTGCAGAAAACATTGGCATACCTGTAGAAAAATTGAAAGAAGCCAAAAGAAAGAGAGATGAAGTTGAATTAGGAAAAGAGTCAGCAAGAACTGAATCTGCTAGTCTGTCAACACCCTCTATCTATACCAGATCAACAAGGAGTTCTTCTACATCCAAACCTATGCAAACTCAAGATACGACTTCCG
Organism: Sequoia sempervirens; assembly: GCA_007258455.2. Taxonomy (NCBI): domain Eukaryota; kingdom Viridiplantae; phylum Streptophyta; class Pinopsida; order Cupressales; family Cupressaceae; genus Sequoia; species Sequoia sempervirens. The sequence continues at coordinate 339,425,870 of VDFB02281492.1, forward strand.
ATAAGAGGAAGAAGAACAGGAGCACAAGAATCTATGAAGTCATCTCAGAAAGTGAGGAGACTGATACATATGAATATGTGATAGAAATGAAGGCTATCGACACTTAGGCTACAAAGCTAACCAAGGGAAAATCTTCCGGTGAGGAAGAAAAGGCAATGAAGAAGGAAAATTTTGAAAAACCAAGTATGTCAATTGAGGAAGTTGAAAATGCAATTTTCAAGGATGGAAAACTCAAGCTCCTCTGCAAATGGTATGAAACTTTTGATAAATCAGGACAAAAAATTCTTGAGGAGGAAACAATAAAATATTTGAATATTTTCAATAAAGTTCTTATTGAAACTATGTCTAGTTTACCCAAGAGTCTATATGATATTTTGGAGGCAAGAAGAGTAACTTCTAGAACAAAAGAAGAGCATATGAGAAAGATAATTCTTGCAGACTTGTGTCTGGAAATGTCAATCGAGGAGATGAATTCTCTTCTGAACAAAGCCTAGAAAGAATTAAAAAGAAAAACAAGGGTGAACAAACTCATGATCGGTGAAACTGATGTTGTTAATGAGGAAACCAAGAAAATCCTAGAAGCATTTCTATCAAGGAACAAGATCAATGTTGAAGAAGTGAATGTTGAAGAAGTTGCATATGATCCAATAAATGAGGAGGTGAATGCAAATGAGGAAAATGTGAATGTATTTGATCCTCCAGAATTTGAGGATATTCCTGATGTGAATAATACAGAAGTACCTATGGAGACTGAAGCTCCTAAGGTTGTTTTAGCTGAAGAAAAGGAGTTTCCCAATGAAGAAGTTGAAGATCCTAAAGGAAATCAAGTAACAGTCACTGAAGGACCAGAAGTTGAGGAAGAAAAAGTTCAAGTTGAAGATATTCGAGTGGAAGCAAGAGACATGGCTGAGGCAGTGAAGAAGTCTCTGGTGGAACAACTGGAAGAATTTGATCCTGAATTGGTCGAAGGCTTGATCAATCTATCCAACTTGTCCCCAATTTAGATAATGAAGGTCACATCAATTGCTCAAGCTAAGGCCAGTGAGAAGATTATGAAGTCTCACATTGAGGACAATGAACTTTTGTGTCTTACATCTAGAGTTTTGGAGAAAATTATGCCGACTCATGTGAAGGATCCATTTGGTTCATCCTTCGGTGAATTGAAGAAGCTCATAAATTTTGTAAGTACTCATTTCGAGTCTTGAAAAATCAGTCATGGATAAAGTATACAAAGATTCTAATGGAAAAATATTTAGTTGGTTAATGGAAGTGATTGTAAAGGATAAAAATCTATTAGCCAGCTATATAAAGAATATTCAAGGTTCTATATATGAAGGTGGAAAGGCCTACAAGTCATGTTTGGTTTTGTCCAAGTTTACTGAAGATAATGAGAAGAAGGTGAAGGATCTTGAAAAAAAATTGGCTACCATTTATGATGCTTTTGATTCGTTAGTTGGTGATGTTGTTGAGCAAGAAGGTCAAGTAATATCTCTACTTGACAAAATAAGGTGCTTGAAGCATGAAAATGATAGGATTGTAGAGAGAGCATGTGAACTTAGAGGACCAATTGGTCCAAATATTGAATTAATGGTGAGTCCATTGAACGAAGCCAAAGATGCTATGGCAGTTAGTGACCCAATGACTCTTAAGTCTATTGAAGCTCAATCTTATTTAGTTTGTTGTCACATAACAATTCTAGAGAGTTTCAAAAAGGTTTGTGGTGCAAATTTAAGAGTGTTGAAGCAAGATTTTGCAGATGTTTTCAAATTTGTGTAAGTTACAAGTTCATGCCTGTACAGTTTTGAAATTTTGGTATTTTGTTTCCCCATTTTTTGCCATTGATGTCAAAGGGGGAGAGTTGTATAGTGAAAAATGTATATCAATCTTAGGGGGAGTTGTATTTATGATTTGATATTGAAGATTCTTTTTGAAGTTTTGTGGTAGTGTAATTCATGTTAGTTTTGATCCAACACTTAGTCATTTTTCACTAAGTGTTGCCATCAATGCCAAAGGGGAAGATTGTTGGAAAAAGACACTACAAATGCTATATGGTTTTGTCATTCATGGAAACCCTAGTTGGTGACTGGATCCACACATCATCATTTTCTCCTACTGGCAGACAGATTGAGGATAGTTAGGAAGAACAGAGCATCCGACAATTTTGTGTTCATCGATTTACTTACAAACTTTTTGTTGTTATTTTGAGCTGTGGATCTTATGGGAGGTTAATCGATGTATTTCTTGTGTCATTCAAAATTCTCAGTGCCTCGTATCAATTTGTATGCAAGTCTAGAGATTTGGTTGGATATCTTTATGTTCATCTACGTTTGGTGGCTAAACCAGTTGATATAATGTGTCACAGATATTCGAGGTGTGTTTGTTCAACTGTTTTTGTGTTCGATCATCTTGTTTTAGGTCTGAGCTAAGTTGTGGCTGACCATTATGGATGTGCATTGAATTTAACTCATGATTTGAGTTGACAATTATAAATATTTTCAAGTTCTATTGAAGTTGAGATATTGTGATTAAATTGCTAGTCGCTGATATATATAAATGATCAATTATATCATTTTGATATGTATGTATGGTGTGTGAATGTTTGTTGTGAATATTAGAAGAGTGATTAAGCAATTTTATGCATAGTTTCACTTGCACATAAATATTTTGTGGTGCAAATCAGAGCAGAGCAGATCAAAGTAGAAGTGTAGAATTAGTAAGAAGGATAAAAGATCGACAACTGAGCCTAACCATAACTATAATCAACCATTTGTAGATGCTATTCTCTCAGTTCATTCTCTTGAAACTAATCCAAATCTTTATAAAATAGTGTGACTTTCTATTTTGAGCAGTGAGCTCTACGCAGTGAGTCTGAATCCAAGTGCATTCCCATATTGTAAACTTCTTTTGAGTATACTTAGATCATATTGTGGATTGGCCATCCACCGTGGTTTTTCCCCTAATAGGGTTTCCACATAAAAATCCATGTTTTATGGTGTTGTGGTTCTTTTCTTTCTGTTCATGCATATTACTTTTGGTTGAATGTTTTAAGTGGGTTAAAGATCAAAATAATAAAGTTAATTTTTGTAGAACATTGATTCACCCCCCCTCTCAGTGTTGCTTGTTTCCAACAAAACACACACTAATGTATACAATAATGCAAAATGTATGCAATATTTTTGGTTTTTTAATGAGTTTTTTAATGATGCAAACATGTAAGATCTAACCCTAAATGAATAATACAAAAAACAATGATGCAAAATCTAGATCCAGGGTTTGAAAGAAATCTAAATCAGAAAGCAATTATGTAAGAATGTCAATTTCACCAAAATGAATTGAAGGAAAAAGAAGGGGAGAGAACCCTAATTCCATTATGTGTAATAGAGATTTAAGGTTTAAATTCCCTCTTCCCCAAGTGTTTTATTAAGAATGCATACCAACAAGGCCAAGAGATTGACTTTCAACCTCAAAGGTGAGTCAATAAGATCTAGGTTGGTGATTCTTTAAAGATAGAAAATGATTAGAAATGATTTCAAAAATTGTAACTAAATGAACTATATGCCTTAAGATTCAAATTATAGATTCTTGAAGATGTACAAACTGTAAGAAATCTTTGTAGGAAAATATATGGAGGGTCTGATAACATGTACCTATCACCAAAAGAGGATTCTAAATAGTCTAGGAGGACCCGTTCACCCCTAGGAAAATGGGTCCTTGATAGGGCTTCTAAAAACACTTTTTACAGTCCTCTAATGCTAGATATGATATGTTGAGTTTTGCTTGCACTTGTTAAAATGGTGGAAATAAATTTTGCAACTTAGCTTCCTAGCCTAGCAAGAATGATGACAAACAAAGCATGAATTGAAAATTTCTCTTCAAGATCTTCAATTCTTCTTTGACCTGTAATTTTCATATATAGAAAGAGGGAAAAAATGTTTGTATGGTTTTTATGGGGTTTATCTTGGTCAAACCCTAATTTGGTAATTAAACCTTGATAAAAAGATAATAAAAGGGAAGGAAATTATGAATGAACACTTGTTGCAACTCACCACCCTTCAATGGATTCCTTGAAGAACTGAAGTCATACACATCTCTTCAAAGGAATTGGATCTACTTGCTTGATTTGCTTGAATGCTCAAATGTTTGGATGGTTAAGGATCTACAATGCATGTTAGCCTTCACAAGACAACATGAACACACATAAACTTGGACATGATGTTAGGATCTTGATTTCTACTCTAAATGATTGATAATGGTGCTCTTGAATGCTCTTGTGAATAATATTTTCTCTTGAATTGCTAGATCATGTTGCTTCATAGAGTGTTAGATTTCAAAAGATAAAAAAACTATGTATTTATAGGTGTTTATCTAATTTCCCAAAAATTAGATTCTAGAACCTAACACTTATAATTTGAATTTGAATCATTAAAAGATTGTCAAAAACATATTTTAAAATAGATCTTAGCACATAAAGGAGACCCATTCACCCCTGGGTGAATGGGTCTTGGCCTATATTTCCAAGACACTCATAATCCATGGAAACTAAAATATTAAATGCATTTATTTAATGTTGGCTCTCCTTTTGGAAAATAGTAAAAATAAGGCTTTGGAAAGCATAATTTGACAAATTAGAAGCTTAACTAAGTCCAATAAATTAAGGGACCGAATTATAATGTGAAATCAAGGGTGTACAATTTCTTACACTCTAAGAAATAATAATAAAAGAAAAATATTTTTTTCAGCATAGTTGTTGAGATTATAAGAACCTATTGCTGTTGTTGAGACAATGATACCAAAAAAGAAGAGAATAAACACACTAATGTGGACATTTTCCTATATAAACATCCTGCAACTAGAAAATACAAAACAAATAAAAATAGATAAATAAATAATTTCATTTTTGAAGCATAAATATAATTAGCTTTCCTATTAAAAATTTTGGCTTATACATTTGTTTCACTTATGAAAAAAACATGAATATAATATATTTCCATAGTTCTAAAATGAGTAGAGTCAAACCATTCAGCATGAGAGTCACCCATTAAAAAAAAAAAAAAAACCAAAAACTTGAATATAATATATTTCCATAGCTCTAAAATGAGCAGGGTAGGGTCGAACCATTCAGCATGAGAGTCACCCATGAAAAAAAAATCAAAATCAAATTTCATCAAAACAAAAATTGTATTCTCAAGTTCTTGGTCGACGTGAACTTTTCTTGCATATTTAACTTCATTTCAGCATCTCAAATTGTTCATGAACTCCCACGCAGGTCTAGTGGAAACTTGGGATGCCACCATAGTTTCTTCTTGGGTAGGGTTAAACTCATGAATGGCTATCATTCCTTTTAGGGTATAAAATTATCTTGAAGTGCTAAGAATATCCCTTAATGCTAAATTTATTGTTGCCTAATGCTAAATTTGCATTGTGTGGAGGAAAAAAAATTAACTTGTGCATGTTTTGTGGAAGCACTAACATTAATGGCACTTAAAGTGAGGCCATTAATGGAGCATAAGTCACTTGTATGAATAAATATAATTTATTGGTGAAATTGGCACTTATAAATTTCCAATTATATTCCATGCACATGACTTATTTGTGGAATCTTTTTTTGCCATCGATTTAGGCAGTGGAACATTTTGAATCTTATTTACCTTTATGTCTCGCTGTGAGTTTTCTCATATTCTAAAATAATATTTTTTTAGAGTTTGAGCTAGATTTTGTTGAACTCAAGTGATTCAAACTTTATTGTAAAAAATATATCTTAGCACAATTTAAATAGTTTTATATAAAATAAATTAATCATGTTCTAAAGCTATTTAATGTTTACTTAGTTTTTATAGTTAAACGATGCCTTATATAATTAAATATTTATGTTCCTTTTTTCCCTACATTTTATATATTTAAGAGAAAGAAAATAATGGCATTTGAATATAAGGTTTTGTAAATTTACAAAAAAAATTGGAATGCTAGTGTATGATACCCATAGTATAGTTTTAATATTGAGACCCTCCTTTGATTTCATAACATTTGTTTAAAAATGATAATAATATTTTAAAATCAACCTAGATTATGAGTATATACATAGGATGTTTTCTTCTGGAGATAATCTATTTTCATGTAATATAATTTCTTTTGTTTTAGCAAATTCAATGGGTATGTGCAGGATCATCATGGAAAAAAGGGCCCTTAAGTGGCCAACAAAAAAATCAGAAAAATCAAAGTTAGGTAACTTGACGTAAAAATTTGAATAAGTTATCTATATTATTTCAAAAATATGTAAGAATAGAATCTGTAGCAAATTGAATGTAGTTTCTAAACTACTAAGTTTGTTTTAAAAAAAAAATTATTTTGTAAAAATTTGAAATTTCAATGCAATTGTACTTAAATTTTAGGGAAAAAATAAGAAATAGGTGTTTATCTGACCACCCTAACCACAATTAAATGATAATATTTTTTAATAAGATTTTAGATATAATTAGAGGACTCATGCCCCGATGTGATGCATATTTTTTTGTAATTTTTTCTAAGTAAATAATTAATTATGAATTTTTTATTACAATTAAAAAAAAACTCGTATGTCTGACCACCTTAACTTGGTCAAAACTTCATGAAATTCATTTTTTTTTTTAATGCTATAGTATGTGAAGCATAGAATGTAACACATATTTTGAATTCAAAAAATATGATACCGTTTGAAAGTTATAAATATTTTTTAATCAGCCTATCAATTAGGACTTTAGTTATAATTTGAATAGAAAATAAATAATAATTACTTATTAAATTCAAATTAAAGTATAATTTATATTGGTGGAAAGCTGATAATCTCCTTTAAAAACCCTTTTTTTCATCTATTTTGGATAAAAAAATAGTTGTCAGCGACATACCCATCATATTGCCACTTTTTGGCCCATCATGATCTTGCACATACCTTAACAATGAAAATAAACCTTGGTAACATATGTTTAATGTTAGCCCTCTCGCTATAAATTTATAATAGCAATACAAGTATGTCACCATTTCTATCCTTATAGAATTCCTTCAAAGTTAGAGCTTTTCTTTGATAGGACTGAAACCCACATATGTACAATTGGTAGGAGGTACATAGTTATAGGAAGGTTAATTGTGAAATTAAATAAGTGTTGTTGAATTTAATGTAGTGGTAACCAATACATGTAATGTCTTGTGAGGATTAATAAGTCAAATGATAACATTCTCCTTAACTTAAAATTTCCCTATTCTCATGCAAACAAAAGTTATTATGCAACATCCTCTTCAACTTACTTCTCCCTTCCTCCCAATTAAAGGAAAGAAAATATTAATGCTTATAAAAATATTCATATGTAACAAAGTTATAACATCATACATAAAAGGACACAAAATAGATAGAGGATTGAGGATCCTAACATTTATAGTTAAGAGGTTATCCTTTTCGATATCAGTTTTTGTTCTTTTAAAAAAATGGTTTCTATCCAAAATTTATGTCCATGAAACTTGGGCATCACACCAAGTAATACATTTTTTGGGCCCATTTTGTGTGATCACTATGATTCAAACTTATTTATAATAGGATATTTAATATTATGTAGTAGGTCAATTCCATTTATTCTCTTAATTTAATGATCTATTGCTTTAGTGGTAAATATAATTCCTATTTCCATATTTTTAAAATTTCTAGTCTTTTTTTATCAATATTATTTTCTCTATTTCTTAGAATATCTTTCAAGTTATGTATTTCCACTATTGTCAAATATAAAACCCAAAATTTTATAACATGGAGTGAAAGTTGGTGACAAAAAATCTATTTTTCATTTGCTAAAATTATTTTTGTAGCAACACCAATATTTATTGTTATGTCTTTCTCTTGTATCATCTACTTATTTCAATTTAAATTTATAGATGTTTTATCTTTTTATTTTGTCAATACAACATTGGAGTCTTATGACAAGTAGAAAATGCATCCAAATTCCTTATTTCTAAGGAATCTTAACACTTATAAGGGACACCACAAAATGTTTTACCCACCAACACAATGTTGAGAAGTTTGGTTCATTCTTTCATCATGTCAAGGTTGCACAACTTATCGATTGAGTACAACAACAACAAAATTTGTGAATAATACAAAATTGTTAAGCTCAATATTATGCATTTTCCCATTCCTCTTCTCATGTCTTTGTGCCTAGTGCCTAGCTATTTGAGTACTTTCTTTCTTATAGCTCTATTTTTTTTTCTCTCTTATAGATATATCCTTTTTCTTTCAATTATATTTACTACCTATATGAGGTGTTGGTGAGAAATGTCATTGTAAAGCATGCTTTGTGTGTCCCCACTCCTAAAAATGATAATGATATCACCAATATTCTCATGATTTATTCAATACTAGGCCTTGAGAATACAAAAATGTACATGTTATTTCTTATCTATTTATCAAACAATTCTTTCTTGTTACTTTTCTCTTTATTGTACAATACTTTTAAAACTTGATCAAACAACTCTAGTTCTTCACATCATTTCACAATTAATGGGGAGGGTTTATTTTTTTTTAACTTGGATTGAATATTCATTTTCTATTGACATAAGTAGGTTTTTCTCTTTAATATGTAATGCTACAAAATTCTAGATTAATGTATGCCATTAATTTTCCTTTATTTTCTTTATGAAGAAACCCATGATTCACATAGATAGAAAACAAGCACAAAAAATACATAAGCTCAACTTCTTGATTATATCAAGTAAAAAAATTAGGAATAGTTACCAAGTTATAGCTTTAGGATGCACTTGTCAAGAATGACAAGTGTCCTAGTAAACCTGAGTTGTTAAAAGACCAACTCAACTTAGAGGTGTAGTGGTGTCAAAGTAACTCACTTGATTAGGGAGATGTGGTACCTAACTCCCATCAATCAAGGAGTGATTAAACACACTTGACTAATATTCCTAATTAACTTAAGTAAATAATATTGTTTACCTAAGTAAGCTTAACTAAGGTGAAATATTAATGGTTACACCAATACCCCCCCTTAAGCACAACTTAGGTGGGCACAATTTTTTTTTTGAAATTTGAGTCCCAACAAGAAGGATTGATAAGGTACTCATTTACAATGCAACCTCTCAAATAAAGTGGAGAAAGATAGAAAACCCAATGGGAAAAAACTATCCTCCAAAAAGAGAGTAATAACATACATTTTTACAAAACAAGAGAAGTAATACAATAGATTTGTCAATCACTTAGAGAATATGTCCTTTTGATTTCTCTTTTTCCTTTTTAGTGTTTGTAGATGATGAAGATCCAAAATTTACAATCTTACTTTCCTCAATGATTTGAGTAAGATAGTTTATTTGTTTCCTCATACAGTCAAGTGCATTATGCCCCAATTTCTTACAAAAGGAACACTTGACATATTTCTTAGTACTTTCCTCCTATGATTTCCCTCCTTGTATTTCCTTATCTTTTCTTTCTTCATTTTTTTTTGTCAATCCTTCAAATTTTACACTTTTTGCTACTAAAGCATGTGGCTTGTAAGACACTATGGCCCCCATCTGGATGAGTTTATCTTGTTCTCTAACCAAATCAGCAATAAAGTCATCTATATTTGGCATAGACCAATTATAACCCAAAGCCCTTTTTCTAGAGTAGAATGTTGACACAAAAATATAATAAGAACATCCCAACTTGGAAAGAGTTGATAAGATGAGTTGATCATCTTTCTTCTCAATTCAAAATTCCTTAGGCTATTGGTGAAGTGACTTAAATTTGGTGAAATATTCTTGTAATATTGGGTAATTACTTAGACTTAAGCTCATTAATTCATTGTCTAGCTCATGGCATTTAATATCATCAACTTTCGCAAATAACTTTTCAAGAGATGACCATACTTCATGTGGGATTTTTAATGCCTCCAAATGAAATATAAGTTCTTTTGAAAGAAATAAACACAAGAATCTAAAGGCTTGGTCACACTTATTGAACCACTTTTCCTTGTATTTGGAAGCATTTGGTTCCTTTTTAGTACCCATTGTAACTCTATACAAACCTTTGTTCTTGAGTGTAAGTTGTACTTGTGACTTCCACTCATGGTAGTTTAAATGTGTAAGAGGGTTAATCACTTGATTGGGCTCCATGCTTGATTAGGTTTACAACTTTTAGGAATTTGAGAAAATAAATTTTGGAGTATTCTGATCACAACTCTCTCTAATACACCCAACTTTTTAATACTTTTGATTTTCACCCTGTTTGGCACTTTATTTTAGTGCATGTATTGCATACAATAATTAAGGTGAAAAATGCACTTTATATTAGTGTGAAATCACCATCATTGAATAAAATTTGAAAAATAAGCACTTTAGGAAAAACACTTTTAAATTTTTATTCTATTGCAAATTTACACCAATAAGAATTTGCATTTACAAAGTTAGGAAAATAAAATATTTTGAAGAGCTAGAGAGAGGGAATTTAGAGGAAAATTAAGCCCTCATGGTCTAGAAACAAAACAAGGGATAAAAACCCCGTATGACCATAGTAAATGAGCACAAAATCCAACCTCCCTAGCATAGAATCGTGCCTCTTATTGACAAAAACACCTCTTTGCACACCGATATTTTAAGGAGGATTTGAATCACCCAAAATGAGCACAATTTTTTTGTGCCCCCTTTGCTGCTCTCAATTTACCCCTTCTCTGATTATATCACACCTCTGATGATGCCTTTACTTAGCAAAATGGTGCCTCTAACATACATATTAGGTCTCTCAACAAGACTCTGATGGTGCTTGGAGTTGCAGGTACATGCAAAAAGTTGTAGATCAATGGTAAAGTTGTAGATCAATGTTGATGTTGGAGCTCAACAAGTGTAGAGAGACAAATCTCTCCTTACAACCCTTACATCATTCTTCATGCACCTCGATTCCATGTTGATGGTTGCAGCCTTAAACCCATGATTTCCACAATAGAAATCGATGAAGGAGCAGATACCCACAATTTCCAAAATCATGAAAATCAATTAGTGCGGAGGAATGAATGAGAGTCAACTTCCTCAACAACAATTTTGGACATAGAAATAGAGATTTTCAACTACTGGAATAGAGGAAATCTTCACACATTTTCCCAATTGTTGTCTACAACATTCACTTTTGACTTCAAACTATATTTGAAAGGCTCTGATACCATGAAGATACCTGTGATTCATAGAGATAGAAAAAAAGCACAGAGAATGCATAAGCTCAACTTCTTGATTAGATTAAGTAAAAAAATTAGGAATGATTACCAAGTTATAGGTTTAGGATGAACCTTTTAAGAATGACAAGTGTCCTAGTAAACTTGAGTTGTAAAAAGACCAACTCAACTTAGAGGTGTAGTGGTGTCAAAGTAACTCACTTGATGAGGGAGATGTGATTCCTAACTCCCATCAATCAAGGAGTGATGACACACACTTTCCTAATATTCCTATTTAACTTAAGTAAATAATACAACTATTTACCTAAGTAAGCTTAACTAAGGTGAAATATTAATAATTACACAAATACTTTATATCATAATTTACCTTGTTTTTAAAGTGACCATGTATTTTTCTATAAAGAAACAAGGGGATATTGGACAAGAAGTGGGAGGGTGAGAAGTTAATTATTATCAAATTTTTGGGTTTATAATGGAAAATATAGTTGCAAGCAAGGGGGGTGAAGTGTACACTTCCACATATTTTTTGAAGTGGTGAAATATATGGTGCTGAGCATAGAGTGGGCACTTGTGGATATGGTAAAATGGTTTGTTTCACTTCATTTTTTTTTTATTTAATTAAACTTATCACTTTATTATTTGTTTTTAGATTGTAGGAATCAAAATCGAGTAGTCGCCCCTTATAAACTACGGTGTGCCTGGTAAAAATTTTTCACGTGACCAGTGACACTAGTGAGACACACCCTCTGATACCACGGGGACTATGGGGAGACTAGACCTCGTGACCTCTTTCCTGCAACAAGATGCTTTAGCCAATCGATCTAGGGCCATTGCCCTGGTTTTTTTTAGACTACAAGAATCAGAATTGGGTAGCTACCCTCTATAAACTATAGTGCGCCTAATAATTGTTTTTTACATGACTAGTTACACTAGTGAGACACACACTTCGATATCATGGGGGTGGTGGGGAGACCAAACCTCATGAACTCTTTCCTGCAGCATGATGCTTTAGCCAATTGAGTTAGGCCCATCACCCCTTTTAAATAATAAATAACAATTTTAGATTTCATCCAACTTAAAACTTACAATTACTTACTATTTTTTGATTGACAAAAAATATAATTTACTATTGAACAATCTAATATTTAAGAATAAGAGAATATAATATTTTATTTGTTTGTTATGACTATATTTTAAATATTTAGAAAATTTGAAGATTGAAATATCAAAATTTATAATTGATTTTTTTAAAAACCTATTTAATTTATTTTTATGTATTAATAATATGCAAACACATTAAAAAAGATAAACACATGCAAATTAAAAAAAATGAGTAGTGTTGACGCAACATATTTTTATATATAACTATATTTTTAATGCCTCATAAGTCACCATCACTGTGCCCATTACACGATAAGTTGCAATTGTTAGTTATAATGTCTCTCCTCTATTTGAATGTGTTATGTTCCACCTCAAACCAGTTTCTTGTAGAAATTTTATTGCACCAATTAGAATCTCCTTCTCATCTATGTAAATAGAATTTGGACCTCCCTACAGAATATAAATACATGCTCAACCTAATGAGATGCAACATAGTTCTGTATCACTCACTTTAATGTGGATAAATATTAAATCTTACCATAAAAATTGTTGCCTATAAAACCTCACTACTCTAAATAATGGATGTCATTTTGAATCATTTTGGTGAGATTTACAAATGTGAAGGAAGTGTTGGATAATGAAATAAAATAATAGAAATAAAGAAAATCTTATTTGTGAAAAAGAAAAAGAAAGAAAACAAAAATATAAAGCAATAAAATATTGATAGTTTTTTCTAAGTTTAAAATTTTTTGTTATCTTGTTCATATATTATATATATATATATATTTTCCTTGAAGGAAAAATCAATGTAATGAATTGTAATTGAGTAGCAACAATGTGTGAAGATTGTAATCAATTTCTAGAGAAATAAGAATATTGATACTTTGCCTCGTGGATGTTTTTTGATATATTGTCAAAGTTTTACCACATAAATATGTTTCTTGTCTATTATTATGTTTTTGAAAAGGAAAAAATGGTTTTATAGGGACCTAAAACTGTAGAGTTTAAACAACAAAAGATAACAAAATAAGTCCAAACGAATAGACAGCTGTCCTACAAAGGAAACGATAGCAAAAAAGATAGCAGGGTCCAAAAAAGGACCACCCAAAAAAACCAGAAACAATAGCGACCGCCCTACTCCAAGGTGTTCAGCAACTCCTCAGCCTCCATTTCAACATCCTTCATATCCTATAACCCCTGCTTGAGGATTTGAGCCGTATGTGACAAAGCCGGGGTCTTCCTCTTAGTGTTAGCCCGGGTACGAGTTGAAATCCCTTCATCAGCAGATCTGCAGCCACCTCTGTCCGCGACCAAATCCACAACCAGTGAACCCTTTTGATTTCTTTCGAGCTTTTCCACCATAGCATTGATGATGATGGTGTTATGCCAAGCAATTTTGTGATTGTTCGCCACCATGGCCCTAATATTTTGGCCAATCTTGGATATATTGCACTCGATACTGGTCAATCTTTCCTCCTGCGAAAGATGTCTTTTCCTTGGTAAGGTGGTTTCCTATCCTTCAGTCTCTTTACAACTCCAGCTCATCTTCTGCTCCAAATCCATGACCCTATTGCTTAGGTCCATATTATGGCCTTTCAAATCATAGATTTCCTTCTGGGTCCACTTGAGAACAGTGAAAAGACCATCCGTACTTTTCTCTGCCACACCCACAATGTCCTCAGGATTGAGCTTATTCAAGGCCGAATTAATTTCATCCTGATTAGGGGAATCATAAGGGGCATTCCCAAATCTACTAGACGTAGGGGCACTAGGAACTGACTCCTTATTGACCATAGGTTTATCAGAAAGAATTTCCATGGAATTCCTAGAATATGAGACAAGTTTAGTAACAAAGGTACCTTTAAGACCAGAGACCAAACCCGGAGTAGGACAGCCGGGAGGCAGCTGGGGATTAAGACAGGGCGGCGAAGCAAAACCCGGGCTAGGGCACTCAAGCAGAGGCTGCAACTTAGGACAAGACGGCAGAGCATAATCCTTAAGGGCTTTCTGACAAGACCAGGACTGATAATTTTGTCTATTATTATGTTATTCCATATGATTTTATTTGTTATTTCTTTATAATTAAATTATGTTACAATATTATTTAATTTTGTGTGTTTTATGTTTCCACAACAAGTTGTATCAGAGAAGTTATGTTGCAATGTCTATGTTAGGATTTGGTGTTTTTTTTGTAGCATCAAATAGCAAAGGTTTCAAATGCAAGGTTCAAGGTGGAGAAATTCAATAGAAAGAATAACTTTGAACTATGGAAGCTCAAGATGCATGATTTGTCAATACAACAAAAAATGAACAAAGAGTTAGTAGGGAAGTCAAAGAAATCTACAAACATGACTTGTGAGGATTGCGAGGATCTAGATAAAAAATATCTTAGCACAATTCAATTATGTTGAATAGATGATGTTCTTTTCAATATTGTTGGAGAGGAAATAATAGTTGGCTTATGGAGTAGAATGGAGCTTTATATGAAAAAATCTTTGAGAAATTAGATCTACTTGAAGAGACAATTGTATAGTTTGTGAATGAAAGAAGGTATAAAAATTGTTGATCATTTAAATGTTTTTAATACTCTTTTATGTCGAATAACTAGTACAAGTGTAAAAGTTGAAGATGAAGACAAGGAAGTTATGTTATTGTGTTCATTGCCTAAATCTTAGAATCGCGTAATCACTTCCTTTAGCTTTAGCATAATTGAAAACCTAGAATTTTATTTTGTTGTGGGAGGTTTGTTGTCTGAAGAGGTGTAGAGGAAATATAACATAGAAACCTCTGCATTAGAAGAAATTGTGGTTAGTAATCGATCCACAAAAAAAGGGGAAGATTTGAGAGGTGCATCTAGGTATAAGCCAAAAGGAAAAAAGGTAAGGGAAAATGTTCTAGTATTGTGATAAATCAGATCATCTCAACAAAGATTGTTGGAAGAGGAAAGAAGACAATGATGAATTCAAAATGGAAGCAAATCCGATTAAGAAAAGTTTAGGTATATAGTTGATGAAGTTTTATCTATTTGTAATTCCTTATAATAGCATAAGGAATGGTTATTAGATTATGGTTCTTCTAATCACATGTGCCCACATAAGAATTGGTTTTCTTCATACCAAGCTATTAATGTTGGTATTATTCTTATGGGAAATAATGTTTCTTATAAGTCTATTGGTGGGAGCATTAAGATTAAATTTTTTGATAGTATTTTGAGGACATTAATAGAGGTAAGACATGTATCAGAACTAAAAAAATAGTTTCCTTGAGAGTTTTGGATTTTGGTGGTTATAAATTTACAATTCAAGGTGGATCAATGAAGGTGTCCAAGGGAATTTCAGTGGTCATGAATGCTACAAATATTAGAAACCTTTACAAGATAGAAAGTGATAGAGCTTAAAATTTTTTTTGCAAAATATTGAGCAAATCTTGTTTTGGTCATAATTGTGGGCTTATGTGTCCAAGGATGGGTTAGGGTTTTGATCTTGAAACCCTCATTGTTCAATTTCCTATTATAAATCCTTGGGCATTTTAATTCTTTGTTGACTTGTTACAACCAATTCTTAGTCCTCTAAGTCACCATCTGAGTCATCAAATGCATGTTTTCATCAACCCCTTTTGCTTAGGCTCCTCGGTTTCCCAATATTTTATCATTGTTTCAAACTATCCCAAAGTTTGGACAAATATTTTATAGCAAGGAATTATGTTTGAGTTTCCTTTTGAGGGTTGAGTCTCATTGGCCTAGAAATGACCCCTCTTTTAAAACATCTTTTTTCTACACGTGGGAAATAGCCATCCACTCAAGTGATTGCCCATCACTAAAGTTCTTTTCATAGATGGGTTCCTTTCTGTGACGAGCGATGAGCCATATTTTCCTTTTATATTGCTCATCACCAAAGTTCTTCAAACCTTTGGCTCCACTTCTATGATGAGCAATGGGTGTGGTGCCCAGTGTGTTCCATCACACCATCGTTGAAATTTGTTTGCAACTCTTTCAGTCTTCAGCGATGAGCGATGGAAGGAGATAATGAGTAATGTGATGGCCATGTGTCAGACTTGTGTTCCATCGCTACTTTTCCCCATCGCTGAAGATATCTCCAATTTCAAATTCATTTCTACAATATATGATGGCCTGGGTTATTGAAGATATCACTGGAAGGTCTTCGTCGCCAAAATTCTCAAGAAGGTTTAACCATTACTGTGACTAACAGTGGGGTTTTGTCTAGGAATATTCCCTTTGAGTGTGAATTTCTGCTCGTCGCTGAAGATTGAAGGAAATATAGGGGGACTTTTGCAATAATTGGCAAGTTGCAAATGATATGGCTAGGATGTGGATGGTTACGTGGTAGCTTTTCAACACCTCATCATTACTTCCAAGTATGTATGGAAAGGCCAGTGGGGATTCTTAATGGGATTCATTGATTGAGTTTTAAATCCAAAATGATCGACAACCAGGATTTAGCATGGAGTGATTGATTTTATGTTCGCTCAAGTGAGCCAGGATGGTCATTAAATTCCATACACTCTAATTTCTCTATTTAATGAGGATTTCTTGTAGTTCATCTCATCATCTACAATTATCAAGGTGCTAAAATAATTGTTTTAAGTACTGGAGGAGTGACATTGGAGTGCTAAGAAAACCATCACAAAAGTGACCAGTGATGTGGTATCCCTGGGTCTATAGGTATGCATGCATGTAGTTTAGTCATCATTTTCTAGTTTACTAGGGTGGTATCATTTCTATAGCTCAATTCTGCTCTGTATCGTTCTATGTGGGATTGGTTTGGGTGTTCATTTCTGTAAGAGGGGATTTTGTGGGTTTAGGTTGGTGTATCTTTTGCAAGGTAGGTTGTTGGTCATTATGCTATTATGGGCAAGATGGATGAACCAAGTATTCCAGTTACACCAGTTAGAAGGTCTAGCAGGTTAACTATGCATGAACCTCTTATTTCCTTGAGGTCAAACTTGATAGAATGGAGATTCCAATTTTACCGAATGGTAAAAGAAGTGTTTGTAAGAAAGGTGAGAAAACTATTGTCCAGAGTACTTACAATTTGAGGAATAAGACCATTTCAGAAGAATTGGTCAAGTTTAGAGGGAAGAGGCTTGTTGAGCCTATGGAGGAATTGAAGAAGTAGAGTAAGGGTCCTAAGATTTGTTTAGGAAAGCACAATGTTCCCATTGAAGTTTCTGATAGTTCTTCAAGTGATGGAGAAGGAACAAACCCTGACTCTAGCCATTGTCCTATTTCCATGGTGCCCTAGGTGATTTTGACAAAGAAGTGATAATATCTACTCCAATTTTAGTCAAGAGACCAGGCAGGTGTGCTTACTTGGCTACTGACAAGGCAGGGTAGCACCTATTTCTCCCTATAAAATGGTGCTTGGTTTTTTGGAATTTTGTGCTAACTCAACTCTCCTGTGGTTGGTTTGTTAATCTACACTATTGGTACTAATGGTGAATTCCCTAGTTCTAGTGTGAATGTGCTGGTTTTGATAATGATGCCTTTTGGAAGGATAGCTAGTTCTTCTTTGACCAATTGCATGGTGCTCTTTTTTGTCTTTTGTTTTCCAGTAGTGAGGAATGATTGAATATAATAGTTTGGGAAGTCGCCCTAATTAATATGAAAATAATTTTGAGATGTTTGTGAAATGTAATTGCATTTGAGATGGATGCTTGTTCCTCCCTTGTTCTATGAAAGGGATTTCATGGCTCATTTCAAGGGGTTCAAATTTTGAGTATGCTAAATAATCTAGGCAGAGGCTAGGTTAAGAGGCATAATATAGAAAAAGTGAATGAGTAGAACAATTTATTGTCTTGGGTATGAGTCACATATGTAATGATCTTAAATAAGTTTTATAGAAGCTACAAATATCGAAAAAAATCTTAGTTTTGAAGCAAATACTCTCCTATGTAATTTTTTCAAGTTCTAAATGAAAATATCAATGGTATTCTTGTTTATCTTCAGTTGTTCAATTGAATGTATGGTTCTGCTTTTTCCTAAGCTCAAAGAGTTGATTAAATGCTTAAAGATGATCATAGATTTGTAAGAAATTATATAGGATTTGGTAAGAAGTTATGTTTTAGGCATTGAGAGTTTTCATATTGCAAAAAATTATGGCAATAATCCACCAATTTCTGAAATGAATAACTAATATACTACTAATTGTTATATATTTGACTCCATACTCCCAATTGATGAAGCACTAGCATATTTGTTAAATAAATCTTGCAAACAAATGAGCTATTGGCACACCTAACTATGGATTTGAAATGAGAACAACATTCATTTAAAAATACTTCAAATATGAAGTATGAGTTTGAATATTCCTGGATTCCTAGCAAATAGACAATCTTTTACTCAAAGGTCTGCCAAATCTTTAGTGAATTGTGTTTATTTGCAATTAATAGTAATAAATTTGTGTATGAATGTGTTCTAAACTAGGCATACCTCACTTGAACACAATAAGAAATACCCTCCTAGGTCCCATAGAGCCTAAAGTGTAGGAGTAAAGACCTTAGAATCCTTTACTCATTATTTTGGCCACTAACCTTGAGGATTCTTAACCATAGGGGTTGGCTACCCTTTAGAGAATTCCAAGGGTCTACTGGAAAAAACACCAACAGAAGGGAGTACTGTAATAAATGAAGCAACAATGGTATCTAGGGAAGAAAATGAATCTACTCATTTATGGCATTAGCAATTGGGTAAAATGAGTGAGAAAGGATTGAAGGTACTATTAAATTGCAAGTTACTTCCAAATCTAAAATATTTGAATTTGAATTTTTGTGAGGATTATGTTTATGGGAATAAATTTCTAAATAGAAGTTTAAAGCAGGTAGTCATACAAGTAAGGGTATTCTAGATTATATTTATTCAGATGTTTGGGGGCCATCCCTACAATTTCTTTTGGAGGATCATCATATTTTGTGATATTTACAAATGACCAATCTAGAAAGGTGTGGGTCTATATTATTAAAAGTAAAGTTGATGTGTTTACTATATTTAAGGAGTTTAGAGTTTTGGTTGAAAATAGAATTGACAGATCAATCAAGTGTTTAAGAATGGATAATGGAGGAAAGTTCACATCTTTGAGATTTGAAAATTATTGTAAAGAAGTTGGGTTCAAAAGATATAAAACCACTATTTATATTCCTTACTAAAATGGTGTTGTTTAATGTATGAATAGGACTCTTCTAGAGAGAGCAAGGAGCATGCTCAATAATACCAAGTTACAAAAAGAGTTATGGGTAGAAGTAGTCTCTACCACTTGTTATCTATTAAATCGGTCACCATCAATTGCAATAGATTGTAAGATTCCTAAAGTGGTATGGATAGACCTCATTCTAGTGATTATTCAAATTTTAATTTTTTTGGTTGTGATTTATATGTTCTTATTTCAAAAGATCAATGTTCTAAATTTGACCCCAAATCCAAGAAATGTATCTTTGTTGGTTATGATGATGGAATTAAGAGATAAAAGTTATGAGATTCTACTACCCACAAAGTTATTATTAGCAAAGATATAGTATTTGATGAATCTCTTGTCATAAAATCAGTCATAGTAGAAGCTAAAAATCTACAATAAATAGATGTTAAAATAAATATTTTGCATGGATATTTGGATTAGGAGATATATATGGAACAACGAGAATAGTTTGTTTAAGATCACAATAGGAAATTTATTTGCAAACTCAAAAAGTCATTGTATGGTCTGAAGCAGTCTCCCAGGAAATGGTATAAGAAGTTTCATTCCTTCATGGTGAGCCAAAATTTTACAAGGAGGGAGTGTAGTGCCCTCCGTTTTGGTCGTCGTTGATGTTAAGTAAGTTGACCGTTGGGTGGTTATGTCATTTTCGCGTGTTCGAGTAGTGTGATAAGTTGATTTTGAGGTGTCTTGATTTTGTGATTTTGTGATATTGTATAGTTTTGATTATTTTAATTAATTAAATTAAAAAGGATTAAAAGGGAACTTAATTTAATTGGGAAGTGAAATTATAACTGAATGAACTACTTTGGTAAATGATACGATAACTATTTTGGATGGTTAATTATTAAATTAAAATAATAACTAAAAGAAGTATGAGTAATTAAACAATGTGATAAAATAAGATTTTTATTAATTTCTTTGTGAAATAAATAATTAATTAAATGTTTTAATATAATTAGAGGTTATGAAAGAATAAAATTACATTGTTAATAGAAATAAATAAAAATAAAATATTGCAAGGTAATTATCATTTAATGTTTAAATTCGATAAATAAATAATTAAGGAGAAAATATTTATCTGTAACTAAAAGAAAGATTAAATTATTAAATATTTATTGAATATCTAATAGATGACTTATTTGGTTCATATATTAAAGAGTAAATTATAAAATAATAATTAAGGGTCGTGGCTGTCATTCATTCATAACTGCTAGAAGTTGAACGGTTTCCCGAAGGGAGTGGAAAAGACTCCAAGAAACAAATTTTAAATGGGAATTGTTTGGGAGTGAATGGGGGATTTTCATCAAAAAAGATCCAATTTCTCCAGTGAGGGTAAAAAAAATAAAAATCAGATAGCATTCAAGGTATTCTGGATCTACTTTTCAATCGGGTTGAACAGGCTAAATCACACTGTAAAAATGGGATGGCAACGACTCATCCAGGTTCTTTTCTATCCTAGAAATTTTCTTTTTTTTGTTGATTATTTCTATAGGTGACTTACTTGAAGAGCTACAATCTCATTCTTACCGGTTACCATTTATATATATATATCTTGTTTGGAAATGGCTGCATCGGTTTGATTTCAATAGATTTGAATTTTCTTTAAGTTATGGGCCTTGTCAAATCAGTCCATACCGTATTTCTATAAATTGTTGTATTTCTATGTCTTAAAGTATAACAGATTAATATGATACTAATGTTGCTTAAATTAGATAATTTGTGCCAAAGTTAGTTTGTCTGAATGTGATTGCAATATCACCATGTTGCTATATGCATAGCAGTTTGCAGATAAGTGGATGTGGGTATATGCGTGCTTTGATCTTGTGTTTAATTGGTTTTCTTCCCTCTATTAGTTGATATAAAGCATTATTGTTATATATTTCCCTTCAAGTTTTATCTGTATCCTGTATCTTGAAAAAGATTTATGCCCCTCAGAAATATGAAGTCTTGTTTTCCCTTATTTTAAAATTCTTCCAGTTGTAAAATATAATTTGTTATTGCATATAATTGCCTGGGCATGTAGTAGTTATAGAAATATTTTAGGATGAAATCTGTACAGTAGTACCCAAAGCGATATGGCATGGTAGGCAAGTTAATCTAAAAAAAATTGATTCTGTCCACTTGTTTCTAAAACTTTTCTTCATAGATTGGGGTAGGGAATAGATGTCAATGAAGTTGTCTAAACTCTAGAGACAGCAGTGTAAAGTTATGTTCTATTGTGGACTATATTCTGGCCTAAAAGTTTAAATTCCAAGCATCAACTTGAGCGCATCTCTGGAAATTCGCTGCCAAACAGAAATGCTTTAAGAAAAGAAAAGTGGTACATTATTTCTCCTTTCCTTAAGTCACGTAATTGCATTTCGCCTGTCTCCTTCCCCTTAGTCTTGAGGAAAACATTTGTGATTTCATAATAATGCAAGTAGATGGCGATATTTACAAAATTCACTTTCTAATATAATGGCTTCTCACATTTTTGCAACCGTAACCATCTCAAACTTGGAGGAAGCTTGGTTCGTGTGTCTTCTCTGATGCCGTCCATGAGCAGATTGTTCAAGTGAAGAAATTGAGGACCAATGAGCAGATTATTTAATTCTCTTGGTCTGCGCAATGTTTCAAGCCCTTGCTAGTTACCTCCGTTTAGTCGAAGCTGAGAGAAATTGATGTTATTGGATACAGCGCTTAGATGAGCTCCTTCACATAGTCTGGTAATATAAATTTTTAAATCTCCCCGAAACCATAGGCAAAACTATCACAGCTGCAACATTAGACTTGCAAAAGTGTAGTAAATTAAATAGTTCCTTTGAAACCCTTGGCAGCCTGTCACTATCACAGTTTCAGCATTTAGAGTTGAGGCGTTGTACAGAATTAAATAGTCTCCCTGAACCATTGGCAACCCATCCCAGCTGTAACTTTTCGAAGCTGTAATAAATTAAATAATCTCTCTGGTTCTGTGATAACCTGTCACAATGGCGCTTGAGCATGGTAAGGTGTATAGATTTAAACAACCTCCCCAATTTCCTTTGACAGCCTGTCACATCTTTGTATGTTAAACTAGAGGTCTTACTTATGGGTTACATTTTGTCTCCTTATTCTATCCTTACATCAAGAGTTGCAGATTTCTGCTATCCTTACATAATCATAGATTGCATTCAATTCTTATATCTGCAAACAATCCTGTGATCAATATGGTCTCATTTGATTGGAACCGTCCCCATCCAAGCCCTTTTACCATTATATTCTTCCTCGTGGGAAAAGTGTGGTAGATGTAAGTTGCAGACTAAGATCCATTTATATTATCCAAAACATTAACATGAAGCGCCACCACTTTCAGGTATTTTTGTTATGCTATGTTGGTTTGGAAAGCAAATCTATAGGTTATTTGATAATTCTGCATTATGTTTGGTAGTCATTCATATAAATATCTATAGATGCTCATTTGCAAATTAGTCATTTAGTGTTCCTTTTTAATTGTTAAGAGATTAGTTATTAGATTATTTGTTTAATAAATTAATTATAAATATTGCAATATTCTGGAGCTTGGGGACTTCGTCCTTTATTATTGGGTTGGTAGGGAATTAAGTGAAAATATAATCTTATTTTAGGTGATAATTAAGCTGGTCCATAAACTAGAATGTATAATTGGGAAGGAGTTATCGACGATGAATTCATACAATAAATAAATAAAGAAATAAATAACGAGCTTTAATTTGGTATTGTTCCTCTTTTCAAGAAGACCGATTTATAATTTCTCTTTCAAGTATAAGTATATAAATATTTATATATAGATTCGGTATTAATTATGTGAGGGACACATAGATTCTTGTATTGTTAATAGTTAGTATTTATTTGGGTAACTTTGGAATAATAAATATCTTCCTCTTTAATTTGAAATAAATAATTACTTATTTTTATAGAGATTTAGTTAAACAAGTGAATTGAAGTAAATTAAGTTTAAAAGAAAATATATTAATGCATATATATAGGGTTTTAATGAAAGAATACATTTTGCTTATGTGAACTTATTGTGTAACATTGGTAGATTAGTTCATTCTTACTTTGGTTAGTTCCAAGTGGAATAGTTAAATTAGAAATAGTGAAAAGTAGAGTTTTGTATGTGCTTGCTCTTCGTAAGTAAAATTAGATGATTATGGAATATAATGAAAGTATAAATATTATGTTATTAGAAGAGTCAAGTTGTTTGAAGCAGAGGTAATTATAAATAAATGAAAATAAGATGAAATTTTTCTATGTGGTTATTATGTGAAAATTATTTTAAATTCATATGAGAAAAGAGTATTTTGGGCCTTCTTAGATAATTTATTGTGTTAAATGTTAAATGGTTTTAATTACCCTTTTTGTTATCTAATGAGTCTATGAATGATAATTATTTGTCAAAACTACTATGTGAAATAATCCATTAGTATCGTCACCTTAGGATTATAATAAAGTTGTAAATTATAGAATTGTCATCTTAGTATTACATTTTAAAGTTATAATTAGGATTCGTATTAAACAATTGATGGAGTTGGTTATCTTATAGATGATATAGTTATTTTAAATATAATTATTTGTAGTAAATACTCTCTTAATTAAATTAAGTGGATATGTTAAAATAAGTGGTAAGAACGTTGAAATAATGCTTAAATTAAAGGAAGGTCTTTATGGTTATAATGTGTGAGTAAATGTGTTTTAAACAAAGTGTTTTGATTACTGGTTTAAGTGATATTTAATTGTTTTAAGATGGGTGTTATTTGTGGGATATTTATGAAGATGTCTCGATGGCCTGTTCAATGTAAGTGTTTTAAGATAGTGTTCTTCAAGGATGATGTGTTTGATGGTTTCCTTGTATGGAATTATGTGTGTAAAATGGGAACCCGTATTATTATTCATGATTGTTTTAATTTGTGTTTAGAAGAGTATGCTTGAGAATTAGTGTTTTATGGCTTAAACCATTAGATTTTATTTTCACTTCGCAATATTGTGCTATCCTTAAATGATTGGAAATGATTGATCTTTAAAATAATGTTATTTTTAGAATGTTTCAAGTTACTTCTTATTGAATGAATGGATATATTATTAGAATGCGTGGTTTTATGAATTTTTTCAATGTGACTTTTCGTGAGTTAATTTTGAGTTGGGAATTTTCTCTCAATTAATGTATGTTGCTATTCGTTGGGAACCCATATGTTTTCTTTTGGTGCTTTACCCTAAGTGGTAAATCAGTTAATGTTTTCTTTGTCATGATTGATGGTTCTGCTTGAGTTGTTAATGAGTCAAATTGAGAAGTTCTTTGAGTTGGGTATTCCGAGAGGAGAAAATAGAGGTTTCCCTTGGATGTCCAATTTAGTTCGTATCAAAGTTGTTGATGTTGTTTAAGGGAGTTGTTGATATTATTTTGATGTATTATCTCATCATATTTGAATTGAAAATAGTTCTTCAAGGTGTTGCTTTTGTTGTTGTCAGATTTTCATGGGGAAACCCTAGTGTAAAATTTTTGAGAATCTTCCAGAGGCTTGTTTTTATGGTTGGTCAATGTTCTCTCTCTATGTGCCTTGATTTTTGGAATTTAAAAGGGTTGTACATGAATCATTGAGATTTTGATTATGTATTTATGGCAAGATGGGTAATGCCTTGCATGCTTCTCTGTTGTGATCTAATGTACTTGTTATGTTGTACAACCCTTGGATTTGTTTTTTTTTTTATGTTTTGAGTGTCTAGAGTGAGAGTGGCTCTAAGTGGGTGGTCGACAAACAAAGGGGCGCCAGGATAGCCCTTGTTAGAGTAACAATTAAAAAGTGATAATTTAAATAATTAATTAGGGGGTGGGTAGAATCACATTAAAAAGATAATTGATGCCTCATCCACCTTTTAG
Source organism: Sequoia sempervirens (assembly GCA_007258455.2). Classification (NCBI taxonomy): domain Eukaryota; kingdom Viridiplantae; phylum Streptophyta; class Pinopsida; order Cupressales; family Cupressaceae; genus Sequoia; species Sequoia sempervirens. The sequence goes on from VDFB02281492.1 coordinate 339,451,213, forward strand.
TGCTACCACAGACTAAAGGGGATTGAGAAGGTCGTGGTTGGCATGTTCGTTGCCTTGTCTTCATGAAGGGTAACGGATCCGCATGAGCAACCCTATGGAGTGGCGCCTTGAGATAGGTAGTCTGGATAACCATAGATGGAGGCGGCTCCTAGCGCTTGAGTTGTCTGGATAATTCGTCAGTAGACGGAGGCGGCACCTTGCGTTAGTGGTAGTCTAGAGAATCCATGTTAAGCCATGCGATGACACTCTCCTCTAACATTCATGTTTATGCTGTCTTTTGGAAATCCTCTGGAAGTGGTTCTTTGTCTTGAATTGATGAAACATAGTTGTTTGAAATGATTTATGGTTTTACCCTATTTTGGCTTTGGTGTACTTGTGGTTTTGTATAATCTCATCGATATTTGACTTATGACCTTGTACTCTTATGGTACTGTTATATGATTTTATTGGAATTGTATCATGTTTTTGGAAGTGTTTCATGATCATCCTTTGGTTATTTGTTTACTGGTTATTGCTTTGATTCATGTGATGAGATTTATGACTCTTGGATGTGGTTGGACTGTGTCATTGTAATTCCTGAGTGTTATGATACTTTTGTATGACGTTGAGTCTAGTGGTTCCCTGTTGGATGTTCTTGGTTGAGGTATCCTTCTTGTTAGCTTCTAGCACGGGGGGTGGGTCTTCGGACTCACATGGTCGGGTGGAACGTGCCAAGCACCCCATTGGGTCCCCAGTCGAGGATTGAGAGGTGTGGATTGGTGCTATTGCGGCTACTCCAGAGTTGTATTTGTCTTGGAGCCAGTTATGATACTTTGTATTCATCTATTCTTTTGTATCATGCTATCTAGTGATGGTTTCACTCATATTTGGAACACTTTTGTATCATTGTACTTCTTAAACATTGTACTGTAATGAAATGTTAAACTTGGTGTGGATATTGGCTATGACAGTTGTTATTCAATGTGTTAGGATGATCATGCATATGATGTAATTGCGTATTTAGATGGTTTCTTATCATTGATCATCATGTATGTATTTGTTAATTCTTACTTTATATCTTTAGATTTTATTCTTTATGGTTGTTGTATGGATCTAAGTCGCGTAATGACTCCTCGTGTACCCCAAGGGATGTGTGTTAAGGAATCTATTTAAATGAAATTCATATTATGACTTAATATGTTTTACATGTATGTTATGTTATTTTAAAAAAAAAATTGTGCTGTAATTATTGTGTTATTGTCCTTTGGGGTTCGCACGGTGGGGCGTTACAGGGAGTATGACCATTTTGTTTACTTTAAAAGTTTGAAAAATGGTTTATTCCTTATCTTTGTATTATATGCTGACAACATGCTTGTAGCAAGAAAAAAAATCTAGTTGAGATCAATGGGTTAAAGGCTCAAATGGCTAGGAGTAGAAAAATAATATTTTGGGCATAAAAATATATAGAGATAGGGAACATGGTAAGCTTTGGTTATCAGAGTAAAAGTATGTGGAGAATATCCTCATAAGATTTTGTATGAAGAATGTGAAACTAGTAAATATCCCTTTAGCTTCTCATTTTAAGATTTCTTCAAGTTTATGTCCTAGTAATAAAGAAGAAAAGGATTTTATGTCTCATGTAACATATGTTAATGTAGTAGGAATTTTAATGTATGTGTTTGTATGTATAAGACCAACTATTTAACATGCAGTTGGTGTTGTCAATATATACATAACAAATTTAGGTAAAGAGCATTGGATAGTAGTGAAATGGGTGCTTTAGTATCTTAGAGGCACAAGTGATTATTGTATCACATATATGATAGTTGTAGTGGCTCAATTTGTGGTTATGTTGATTCGTATTTTGTAAGTGATTTAGAAAAAAAATAGATCTACATTATGTTATTTTTTACTCTTGTAGTCCAGGACCTATTTATTGGATGTCAAAGCTTCAAGAAATAGTTACTTTATCCACTACTGAGGCAAAGTATATGGTTGTCTCACATGCATGCAAACATGCAATTTGGTTGAAGGGTCTTTTGGGTGAGTTTTTAAAACTGCTAGACAAAGAGATTGTATTTTGTGATAGTCAAAATTCTTTGCATTTGAATAGAAAATATAGCTTATCATAATATAACTAAGCATATTGCAATTAAATACTATTTTGTAAGATAGGTTATTGATGGAGGTGGAGTTCTTGAGAAAGTTCATACATTAGAAAATTGAACATGTTTACAAAACCAGTACATTTAGAGATGTTGAAGTGGAGTTTGGCTTCTCTTGGCTTATAAAAAAGATGATGAATGGGAATGAACAAGTATCATGTAAATTATTGTCAAGGTGGAGATTGTTGGATAATGAAAACAAAAATAGAAATAAAGAAAAATCTTATCTTTGAAAAGGATAAAGAAATAAAACAAAAAGATAAAACCATAAAAAACAAAGCAATAAAACAAAGTCAATTTTTTTAATGTTTGACAAAGGTTGTTATCTTAAAGATATTTATGCTGAAAGCATTCCTTATATGAAACTATGCACAAGCTAATTTGTTAGATCATCGGTTCAAACTACCTAAAAAAAGTTTCTAGACGATTAGATTCATCCTCACCATTCATTTACTGTTTTGCATATTACTTTCTTTTTTTCCCCTTTTTACTATTTTACATATTTTTTAAAAATAACTTTTACTTGGTACAATTTTTTTGTTAAATTTATTATATGCTATATTTTATATATAATGTAAATTTATGTTTAAAATTTTATTAGGATTATACTTATTACATATTATATTTTATATTAAAAATTATTAAATACAAATATAATATAATATATAATAAAAAAATATTGGGGTTCACCCCGTAGTGCAACGGTTAAGTTGCAAGGGTAGTAGTTAGGCTACCCAAGGTTCGAATCCCACAGGTGGTTTGCAGGAATGCTCGTTAGTGCAGGTGGTGGGCATTGTTGCAGGGTCAACAAAGGAGGAGTTGAGGCAAAGAGAGATCACGGGGAGGCTGCAAATGGTTGCAAGAGGGTTGATGGAAAGGCAACAAATAGAGGGTCAGAGGGTTAGGCTAGCAGTACTCAAGGCACCAATAGATGGCAAGAGGTGTAATGATGGAGGAGTGGTAGATGGAGGGTGTTCGAAGGTCAAAGGTGCCATGTGGAAGGAGGGAAGAGAGGAGGGGAAATGAAGCTATTAGGGATGAGGTCCCCCATATGTGGCCTCATTGGTTTGAAGCTCCAGTCAAAAGCATAGGGAGCTTCCTCTTAGAAGTGATTTATCGAATAAAAAAAAATATATAATAAAAAATATTAAATATAAATATAATATAATATATAATTGATATTTAATATACAATTTATATAATATAAATTAAATTATACATAATATAGTGATACTTATTATTATATATAATATTTTATATATACAAATTACATTATTATTATTCCTTTTCTACTATTTTTCATGTTATTTTTTAATTTATTATAGGCTATATTTTATATAATGTAATTTATATTTAAAATGTTATTATGATTATACTTATAACATATTATATTTTATATTAAGAATTATTAAATAGAAATATTATATAATATAATAAAAATATTAAATACAGATATAATATATAATTAATATTTAATATATAATTAATATTTAATATATAATTTATATAATATAAATTAAATTATACATAATATAATGATACTTAGTATTTTATATATATTATATATAATAGTAAAACATTGTAACACCCGTTGGGCAAACCCCAAAGGACAACAACAATGCACACAATTTTTTTTTTAATAATACAAAGTAAACATATAAAGAACCATTAAACATTATTACATTACACGATAACATCATAAACAACTAAGTCCTTTGGGGCACGCGAGGTCACATCACATAAAACCAACTCATAACAAAAGATATATAGAAAGCTAAATAACTTAACTAACTTTACATCCATCATAGACATTAAAATAATCATTCAAGAGATAGCATCCATATATCCATAAGCATAAATATAATACATCACATGAGACAACCACAGTAAATCTCATAAATCATGAATGGTTACAAGGTGCATTTACAATACATCATCTTTTAATACATAACATGTTCACAATACATGAGATACAATAAAACCTTCCATACATGTGGGATAGATACATCATACAAAGAATATCTAAAATACAAGATGAATAGCTGGTACAAGCTCCACCTGAAGGATACTATGAAGAACGAACGTAGATGGGGAACCCAACGGGTGTAGAGCACGTTCCACTGACCACGTGGGTTTTAGAAAAACCCACCCCCCATGCTTAGAGGTGACAAGGAAGTGACCACAACCAAGAATGCCACAAGACTAACTCCAATAAGAATATCAAAGTAACAATAACTCCAATTGCAACAACAAAAGATTACATCTAGATCATAAACGACAACAACCAAGATCCAATCATAATAAACACAAAGCCATAAAACACATCATAAATAAACCAAGGCAACAACCATTAATCACTTCCAGAGTAAATCCAAGACAACAATCATAACACACTTCCAGAGGTAACCAAGAAAGCAAAGCATAAGGGAAACTAGTGGAGAGTGTCATCACATAGTCCTACATGGGTTATCCTGGCCCTTCCTCTTACATGAGGTGTCAGCCCCCATCTATGGTTATCCTAGCCCTTCCTCCTACTTGAGACGTCGACTCGATAGAGTAACTCATGCAGAGTCATTAACCTCTCATGAGGACGAGGTAATGAATTTTCCAACCACGACCTTCTTAGTCTACCATTAGTCTACGATAGCCCTAATGGATAGACGAGGTATCCAAGATTATCTTATTATGTTATTACTACCCATCCCCCTAAGTTCTATTATTAGGTTTTCACTTGTTAATCTAACTCTTACGTGGGTTATCCTGAGCCCTTCCTCCTATTTGAGGCGCCGGCCCCCATGAAGATCCACTCTCTCTGGAGACCCCAAAACATATTCAAAACCAAGGGTTGTACCATATATAACAAAGCATTAAATCTCAACAAATGACATGCGAGGCATAACCCATCTCGCTAAAAAAAACACATAATCAGAGTCTCTACAAAATCCTGTACAAACCTTTCCAAATAATGATACTCAATAACTTGCCACATCAAAGTACCAAAAAGAGAGAAACATTGATTAACAAATAAGCTCAAGCCTCTGGAAGCCTACAACATCCCTAAGCGGGTTCCTAAATCAAACAGGGTTTCGATTCAAAACAATAACATAATGATAAGAAAAAGTAACCAAATCAACTTAACAAGATTCCATAATGCAAGTAACATAACAATATCCACAATTTGTTTTATTTCATTCACAATCATCCAATAAGATTTATTTCTCAATTTCAATGAAAGAATTTTGAAAATAATATTTTGATAATAATTTTGATATGAGTACAATTTGACTACTTCCATAAATTAACTATAGTCATATAAATAAAAAACATATATATAAAAACATTCTATTTATTTTTTTGAATAATAATTCTGGCCTCATTAACTTTGTTTCAGATAAATAAATGTTTCCAAAAAAAAAAAAACATTAATATAAATATAAATATATATTTATATATATATTTAAAACATATATTAATATATATATAAATATATATATTTATATATATATATATTAACATATACTAATATACATATAAATATATATATTTATATATAAAAATAAAATAAAACTAAATTCAATTGGGTCCTCTGTTGTATGCGGACTGCGCACAACAGTCCCTAGGACTGCTACGTGCGGCAGTGTATGAATTGTTGCACACAATAGTCTACAGACTACTGTGGGCAATCCCATATGCAACGAAGGGGAGAGGGGGAGGGTACAGCCAATGTTGTCCCTTCCCTTCAACCCTATAATAATATTTTATTTTTGTTTAAAAACAAACAAACACCGATAATGAATAATTTGACCCAAAAGCCTAAATACAGTCGGCCAAAACAAATTTAAAATGAATAAAATATTTAAATACATATATATATATGTCAAACAATAAATATTCTTTTCTGCAGTATATTCACTATACAAATATATATGATATATATGTATATATATATATACATATATAATCTTTTCACAAGTATATATATATATCCAAAACCCATTTATTTCAAAGGGGAAACAATTTTTTTTATAACAAAATCATAAAAATACTAGACATTTTCAAAGACCCAAATAATTATTTTTCATTGGTTTGCTACCCAATAAATTTTAAATCTCAAAGTTTTTTCTTTTATAGAGAACATTTTTTTTTTTTTTATTGATTCAGAGAAATAAAAGAAATAGAATGAAACCTGAAGTCGTACACTTGCTGAGAAATTAATGAAGCTTTTCTTGATTCCAAATAGCCTTTTCGAAGAGCTCCCCTTTCTTTCTTCAGAACTTCTCCACCAATTTCCTTGATCAATTTTCTAATCTAATATTTTAATTCAGAAGAGCCTCCCTTCCAGAACAATGAAAGAGAAACAATTTATACAGAGAAAACAAGAGAGGATGCCAATTTTCCATAACTCAATATTTTGAAGCTTCTGTTAATTTTCTCGTGAATGAAAACCTCTCATTTTTCCTATTAAATAAAAAGATATCTTTTTTTTTGAAAACTTAATTTAAAAGAGGATGAGTACAAATCTTCTATTTCTTCACCAACTTTTCAGCCAAAATCTCAACATTCATTGGTCCTTTTCTTCTTTTCTTGATTTTTTCTATTCAAACAACACTTTTTATTTTAATTTTGATTTTTCAAATTATACTTTCAATTCACACAATTTAACTTATTTAATTATTTTATTCCATTAATTATCCTCAACATGCTATTTTCATTAAATTATCTAAATACCAATTTTAAATAGTTTAATTTACACCTTTCAATTTATTTATCTTTAATAAATTACATGGCTTTTAATTTAAGACTTTTATATTTCAATATAAACTATTCCAATAACTATTATTAACATTTATTATAATCACTTAATTTTTTAAATTACATCATACTACACACCACCGTAAAATAAATATCAAAAGTACACTCACACAAAACAACTATTATAAAATGCAAAAATGACAAGGGTCAAAGACGCACAATACCACTAAACAAAAAATGGGTTGGCAACCTTGGGATAGGGTGACTTCCTTGACATATTTGTTTCAACTTCATGCCCATTGGGTTAATTTGATGCTCGCCCTATCCTGCTGAAGCAGGTGGAATTGTAATGCTCCGTTGCACAAACCCCAAAGGACATCTAAAGCAATAATTATTGCACAATTTTTATTTTTAAAAGCAAACATAACATACATGAAATACACATTAAGTCATGAAACTCAAATAAACAAATTCATTAACACTTACATCCCATGGGATACACGAGGAGTCATTACAAAACTTAAATCCATACAATGACGATAAAGAATAAAAGCCAAAGATAAAATCCATAGTAAAGTAAACATTTACAAATGTAACACATACATGACAAAACATTAATAAGAAACCATCCACGTTCATATAACAACATATACATATATAAGTCCAACTCACAATGATGCACTCTCTCTATCTTCATTTAAACTCTAGGAACAAATTTCCATAGGTACAACATATCAAATAATATCAACCATGGACCCAAAGTCATACAAGGTTTATCATTACATTTCATTACAATGCTCAAGAGTAACAATGATACAACAGTGTTCCTCAACAAGAACAGGAACCATACAACAAGACAAAATGATACAACTGAGTAGATGAATACAAGTATCATAACTAGCTCCACATCGGATATAACTCTGGAGTTGCCGCAAGTAACATCAATCTGCACCTCACGATCCTCGACTGGGTACCCAATGGGGTGCTTAGCATGTTCCACCTGACCATGTGGGTCCGAAGACCCACCCCCCATGCTAAAGAGCTGACAAGAAAGAATCCTCGAACAAGGTCATCCAATAGAGAACCACAAGACTCAACATCATACAAGAGTGACGAAAAACTCAAGGATAATCACAACATCAATTAACCACGACTAAAAACATGATATCCAAACATGACATCAATAAATTACTTCAAAACAATGATAAACCACTTCCAAAAAAAAGCAACAATAAATCGTAACATCAATAAATTGCATCCAAAACATAACAATAGTAAACCACTTTCAAACATAACAACAATAAATCACTTTTCAGAGGCTTGCAAAGGTAACAATCATAAGGGGTACGAGGCGAGAGTGTCATCGCATAGTCCTACATGGTTTATTTTGGCCCTTCCTCCAAGCGTCGGCTCAATCCTGACTGCTTGAGGCACCGGCCCCATAGGGTGACTCATGTGGAGCCGTTAACCTCTCATGACGACGAGGTAATGACTTTTCCAACCATGGCCTTCTCAATCTATCATTAGTCTGCGATAGCCCTAATGCATAGATGAGATATCCAATTATTATCTTCCATGTTTTACTACCCATCCCCCTAAATTCTATTATTAGGTTTTCACTTGTTACACTACTCTTACGTGGGTTATCCTGTGCTCTTCCTCCTATTTGAGGTGCCAGCCCCCACAAAGAGCCACTCTCCCTAGAGACCCAAACATAAACTAAAATCCAAGGGTTGTACAATAGAAAAAGAACATTAGATCACCACAGAGAAACATGCGAGGCATTACCCACCTCGCTATATACACATAAACAGAGTCTCAACAATTCTTGTACAACCCTTTCAAAATCATGATACCAAAAAAATTGCCACATCAAGGGCACATAAAGAGAGAACATCAACTGTCAATCATCTCAAGCCTTTAGAAGCCAAAAGAACGACAACCCACAATGAGGGTAAATGAAGCAACAATATTTTTTCCCCAATCATTCCAACACAAGGATAAAATTTCCCTCAAATATCATATTAACTCAGAAAAGCCATAAAAAAGAAGATTCATCAAGACCCATCCACAAATCAGTCAACCCTAAAACACAAATACAATCCACATATCAACAAAGGTATCACCTCAAAAAAGGAATCACAAAAGAAAATCAACCTTTAATTCAACAAAATCACTTAATATCCAAAAGCCATCAACTAGGCATTCCATGGGAGACCTCGATTTTCTCCTCACAAGATGCCTAATCACTAAATACCCACAAACTCACAATCAAATCAACCATGTAGTATTTCATATAAGCATTGATGCAAGCAAATTCTACAACAATCTTCTTATAGGCACATATCAAGGAAGATAGTAGTTCCATTATAATAATAATCTAGTATAAGCATGGAAGAGAAATACACAATATTAAATTAAGATGGCATAACCTACTCTTAATCTTTATGCTATATTTAACTTATAACAATATGTTAAATTACCATTTAAAAGGGGTTTCAATTTAATCTTGTCTATCATTCTATGGTCTTATAATGAATACATTACTCACTATCAAGAATTTATAAGCATATTCTAAATGAAAACGAATACCCTTCTAACAAGAATTGAGTTGTTCATGTAATTCTTCTTCTAATTATCGATAGAAGTAATTAGATCCTTTATTTCACCCATTATTCTATTACTATATCAATGGATGCATTTTGTCTTATAAGCACAAGTTCATGTTGATGATCTAACTCTTTGTTTCAAGAGAGTTCAAGAGTATGCTAGTTCATATATAACTCTATTTTATTTCAATTCCATTTCTTTGTCATTCTTTTAATTAAATCTCCAAAATACTAAAGGATGTTATCAAATAACTCGCAAGGCAGATATATTCTTTCTAAACTCCACTATATATTTATGCATGTACCTGCTCATATGTATATTTTAAATAGAATATAGCTTTTAAAATAAAAAAAGGTTTTTATGTGCATTTTCTATCATACTATATTGATTACAACAAAAGAGAAAATATGGACTGTATCATATGGCTACCAATACAAGATTAAAACTTAATATTTTAAAGCACATAACACATTCTTAGATATACTCAAGCTAAATAAAAAATCATACTTACAATACAGGGCAGGAAAGACAACAAGTGAAAACAGGAGATCTATGCAAGATATAGAAGAAATTGGGTTGGCAAATGAAGATGACAGAGACGGGTTGACAATGAAATTAGAGAGATTACTTAAACCTTAAAACTTCCTAATATGCTCAAGCTTGCAGCTGAGACAGGTTGACAAAGAAATCAGAGAGATTATTTAAACCTTAAACTTCCTATTATGCTCAAGCTCGCGGATGAGACAGATTGACAATGAAATTAGAGAGATTATTTAAACCTTTAAACCTCCTATTATAGTATTGTCATATCATATAATGCTATCACTACAGGATAAGAACAAAGTGGAATACGCAAAAAGGGTTTCATTATCTGTTATTTAAAGTTGCACTTCTATACACAACCTAACATTATAAGCTTTGCTTGCTTTTGATGTGCATGCAACTATGCAAGTTGTAGCAGAGGAGACTATGAACTCATTACACACAGTAAACCCCTAATAATTACATATATGATTGATCATAGGTGTGCATTATTGGCCTTCATGGCGCCATTGAGGTGAAAAGAAGTCTATGCTAGGCAGCCTAGAAGTGGCTAAGGAAATTCTCAAGCAACAACAATCAAGGGAAACATAACCAATGTACATGAGCTATTTGTTAGATTGATTTAAGAATCATCATCTCATGGATCTCAATAATGGAAATATAATACCAAGTATTGTTGCGATATAGTCATAAAAACATTGATAGTCATAGACCATCAAAGGTTGAATAAATGAAATTCACTATTCAACTAACATACTAAGAGCAATACACAGTCACAAATTTAAGAGAACAAAGAGTAAAAGTGATGTCAAAGAGTTCGCACATGTGTGTGTGAAACGAAATGGGGATCAAGGTTTTAAGGCTTCCAAGAGATCTCTATCATTCATTTGATTTAAATTTCACTAACCTACATACACTAGAAGCATGATAGGGGACTTACCTCAAGACTTTCTACATGAAAGCCTCCCAATCTTACTTCATTGAGGCACATATAACCCAATAAATTGTTCCTCCTAGAATCTCACAATTACACCGCCCCCCCCTCTTCTCACCATGTCTCCCCCCTCCAACAGTTTCTGGTTCCACGATTATCCTCGCTGATCCACTTCAAACATCCTCCTTCAACTTCTCCAAAAGGATCCTTTTAAAGAAAGAATCCCTTATAAAAACAAGTGAAAAACTCCAATAACCTTCGAGTTTCTTTTTCAGTGATCTCTTCATAGTTAGGAATGATCTTGCATGAGAAATTTTCTATTCTTTCTTTTCTTTTCTTTCACTTCATCATTTATCCTTATTGATTTTAATATTTTATTTATTTTTATTTCCATTTTCAATTAAAATCTAATTTATCTTTATTTAATAACAAGCTATCTACTTTCCATTTTTTTTTTCAATTGCCTTTCTTGCTTTTATAATCACTCAAACTTAAGATCAAATTTTAATATTTTATCCACTTTAATATTTTCTCACTTTAAAATTAAATTCAATCATTAAACAACAATTATCTTTCCTAATGAAAATCATTTACTTCCAATGTTAATATAATTAACATTTCTTAGAAGTCTAATTCTTTATTTAATTCTAAATAAATCAAATGACCTTATAATTAAATTAATTTTGATTAATCAAATCTAATCATAGTACTAGTGTTATTGCATCGCCTCAAACAAAATTAAATAATATAATCACAAAATCATCAAGACCTTACCAATTCAACCAACCACATTTAAAAACACTTTTAACAACAAAAACGACATGACCACCCAAAAAGAACTACTTGAATGTCAAAAATAACTAAAACGAAGGGACACTACATGAATCAAGACTTTGTTCCTACAATTCCTGCATATAAACAAGGTTGTGTACAATATGTATATATATATATATATAATCAAATATATCACATCGTGAGAAGGAATCACAACGTAGCAGGGCACTCACAAACGATTGGTGCTACACTGTCCCCTCACCAAAACTATAATAACAATTACAACATCAAGTATAAAGTAACATTGCTAAACTAAACTAATCACATCATATCATCATAAAATGACTACTAATCCACCGCAACACAATGTACTACTAAAATCAAATTAAACATCACCGAACCGAATGTAACCATAATGTCATATCAAAATATCCATGTCACCAAATAAAGTAGCATAGTCATCAAGCAGTCTAAACTACCCAATCCACCAATCCAACCAATAAATAGTAACTATCAAAGTCTCAAAGTATCAAGCAAAACCATAGAAAAAAAACAAGTCCAAACAACAACATGAGGGGTATTACAAACATATTTATAATATAAATTTTATATAAAATACATATATAGTCAAATAGTAAATATATAAAAATGTTAAAATAAAATTGATTTTAAAAATATTAAAACATAATTGATTTTAAAAATATTTATTATTTGATTGTATATTTATTATTTGATTATATATGTACTTTACAGAAAGTTTATATTATTATTTGATATTTCACCTCAATACAATATGTTTCTTTGTTTTATTTAGTTTTATTTATATTTAATTGTTTTATTTTAATAAGTTTTATTAGATGTTAAAACAATGGCTATTATTAATTATTATTAGTTAATTACTATTATATTTTATACTTAGGTTTTTAGTGGTATGCTATTTTACCTCACTACAATATGTTTCTTTGTTTTATTTAGTTTTACTTTTTCTTTTTGAATTGTTTTGATTTAACGAGTTTTATTAGATGTTAAAAATAATGTCTATTATTAGTTATTGTTAGCCTATACCATATGTATTTTTATCATCTCATTTTAATTCATTCCAACAAGTATTTCATTGTCTTCCTAATTGGGATTCATATTTGCCAGACATTGGTTCATTGTTCATGGAATCTCACATTTCTGACTTGGAAGACACATTTGAGGGTATATCCCTCCTATTTCATGATAGTTGTGGTTCAACTGTTGTTACTCCATCTTAGTCTCCAGAGAATTTTCAGAATTAGTTTCTAGTGGTACCTTGTTTGTCACCTCTTACTGTGATTGGGCATGTTCTTGATTGGTTTGTGGCATCATTGTCCAAGGTCTTGGCGACACATGAGAAAATTTCAATCCTGCATTTGGATTTCACTTGCTACTTCCTATCCAAAATGGGAAACATACCTACATTTTTATTTGGTTTTGTTTCTTTGAAAAGGGAGACAAGTTGTTTGTCAATATTGGATCATGTTTTTTCTTTAGGCACTTACCATTTTTGCAAGTGATTATACATTATGGGGGGGCTCCATAGTGATCTAGGTGGATATCAAAACCCTAAAAAAATCAACTATTCCAATGACCCTTGAAATCAACACCATGTCGAAGTGCTCAAAAAATTGGACTCAATGCAACTTGAACAGGTGAAAAAGGAGTTCATATGTCAAAGTTATGGCCAGACAAAGTTTGGTCAAACTAGGTATAGAGGCCAATCACAAAGCAAAAAATTGACTGACTCAGAGTCAATCGAAGATGGAATCAAATCAAAGAGCTCATTGAAACGAACCCAACACCACTCATTTCGCCAAAATCTGAGCTCGTACACAAAAGTTATCGTGAGTCAAAGTTGGAAGGACCACGTGTTGACTAGGTCATACAAATGATGACATCAACATGACATCATCATGCTGACACAACAGATCCATACCATACAGTCATGACATGGACCAATCAGTGCTTTCCATGTGCCATCCATATGCACAATTAGTAGGTGACATGGTAGTTCGTACATGTCTTTGATAGCATGGAGGATGACATCATGTTGGTCGGTGAATCAAAGCATGCCACGTGGCCCAGTCACTAGGTGCCACGTGGCACCCCTACCATAATCCTCTGGCGCTAGTTGAATGAATTGGTTAGTAAAATTTGTTAGGGGGTTCGACCCCCTAACCTTCGCCTTAACAACCACCACCTCCATTATTGTACCGCGCGCTAGATCATTAACCATTTATAGAATCAGTTTTTTTTGCTATTTAAGAATTAGAAAATGGTTTTAAAAGGAATGGTCGGTGAGGGTTGAACTCCTAACCTCCTTTCCGGTGAAATACCTACCCACTGCCATGCCATTAAACCATTTGATGATATATGTGGGTTGTGTTATTTTAACACTTGGTTAAGAATGAATTCCTTAAATTTAAACCAAATAACCTTAAATGGTTACAAGGAAATCTCCAAATGAAAAAAAAGACCAAAAAAACAACAAAAACTACAAGAACCGAATATGAAAAGTGTTAAGGGTTTAAAAAAAAATTAAAATGGTTTTAATAGGGATTATTATTGTTTTATTGTAAATAAGGGACATTAGTTTAAATCTTACCTTAAAGGGGGAAATGGCCAAATTTTGTGGTTTTAACCAAATGGGGAAATTTTAAATATAAAAGGGGATGCAAGGAAGGATCAAGGCATCCAATTCTTTTGAGATCCAAGCATTTAGAGTATTCTTTTGAGTTGATCATTCAGGATCTAGAGTCCAAGTGAAGGCATCCAACTGATAGAAGTTTGTAGAGCGACTTGAGAGAAGGATTGGGATTTCAGAATTCTGTACAAACGATGTCAGAAGGCTATGCTTGAAGGAGTGTTGTTTGACATCCAAGTTGAAGAATTCTCTCTTGCAAGGTTATAGAAGATTCCTGCATATCTAGTGTTAGGTATAACCATAATGTTTTGATACTTGACTTTATTTTGGAGTGGTGAATTTAGTATTGTCTGAATCATGTATGTAAATGAGACAAGACACCTCTATATCTAGTTCTCATTCAATTGATGCTTTAAGAACTAGGATTGCTTATGTTGTTATTATTGGAAGCACTTGTTCAGTGTGGATTCAGGAAGTGCTTGTAGGGCTTGAAACTTCCTTGCAATGACAACTTTGTCTACGCAGTCAAAAGATAAGATGTTGTAAGCAGTTTGTAGGTGGCAACATTAATGGAAATTGGTCACGCTTATTGAGTGGATCTAGAGACGTAGCCCTGAGAGTTGAACTCCATAATCAAATGTGTCTTTGACCTTTGGGTTTGTTCTTGATGATGGTTTATGTTTTAATTCCGCAAATAGATTAATCAATGAGCTCAGTAAATTGATGGATTGATTTTGCATATTGGATTCAAACCATTAAATAAAGATCTTGGCACAGATTTGGAATAGAGTAAGTTAAGCAACTAATTTCAAATATGATAAATGAAGAACTTAGTTGGGTAAGCACACTCTAGAGTTTTTCATATCACATATTCTCTCTTTACCTCTTATGGGGAGGCTATTGATTGTATATATATGATGTATGCAGTACTTGGGGGGTGTGATTGAGTCCTCCATCCATGCATTGTTTTTGCTTTCTTCTCTCTTTTGGAGAGCGTGGGGTTTTTCTTCTTTTCTTTGGTTTGGAGAGATTTTCTTTTTGCAGTTGTAAATGGGGTACCTAACATGGTTGTGTAGTTGGGACCCATATCACATCTTCATTTTTTTGCATCTTCATACTCCCTAAGTTTCTACTTAAAGGGGGTGTTAATGTGTTAAGTTTTAGCATAGGGATAATTAGTTTTCCCCATAGGGTAGTTTTACACTCGTCTATCTTTTTCATATCTTTAAAAGCCTATCCATATATATTTTTATCATCTCATTTTTATTCACTCTTTCTTGGTGAAATAGCATGTGTGCTTCTCTCATGCATTCATGAAGGTATTTTCTGTAGATGGTACTCCTCAAAGGTGGATGACACCAGCAGTTATTATTAGTTATTTTTAGTATTGCTTCTCTATTTTCTTCATTTCTTCAATTTTACTTGGTTTTTTTATTGTTTCCCTATTTTAATAAGTTCTATTATATGTCAAAAAAAGGTTTCTAGATGATTAGATTCATCCTCGCCATTCATTTACTATTTTGCATGTTACTTTCCTTTTTTCCCTTTTCACTATTTTACATATATTTTTTTAAAAATAAAGTCTTTTACTTGGTACAACTTTTTAAATTTTTTTTTAATTATATGTTGTATTTTATATAATTTTAATTTATATTTAAAATGGTAATATGATTATACTTATTACATATTATAGTTTATATTAAAAATTATTAAATGCAAATATAATATAATATATAATAAAAAATATTAAATACATGGCTCATGAATGGTGCACTTGGTCAAGTCAAAGCAATTATATATGCAAAGGAGAAAAAGCACCTCAACTTCCCTTATCTGTTATTGTTCATTCCAAAATTTACATTGGACTGACTTGGGATCATAACATCCCAAAAAGGTACCTATAACCCTAGTGAGTCGTGGCTTCCACCATCAAATTTCACTAAAAATGGCATGGGCCTTGACAATTCACAAGTCACAAGGCCTTACACTACAAAGGGCAACAATAGATATTGGCAACACTGATCAACATGGGTTGACATTCACAACTATTTCAAGAGGTCATGAACTATCATGCATTCGCATACAACCTTCCTTCACATTCCAAAGATATGTACGCATGCAACATAGCCCATTTGTGGCTCATTACAAAAGGGAAGAGAAACGTTTGAATGCACTATCACAAAACAACAATTAACAAACCTAAAGGAGGTTACACTAACAACATGTATGCCCCTCTATTTATCTCATATCTACATTATCTACTAAGCTTGCTAAGAAACAAATAAACACAAAGTTAAATTTAATTTTCCATGTAAATTATATCTCATATTTGCTTTATTTCAAGCTCCACTCATGACTCACTTACATTATATTTCCCATTGTTGAACATCTACAAATCAACTCTACCAAAGGTGAGAATGAGTTTAATGTAATTTAACACTTCAACATATTGATTTTAATTTTTTGTCTTTCAAATAATAAACAAGTCTATTGCTCAATACAAATACATTGGAGTTTGAAATGATCACGCGACAATGCTGCAGAGAAAAAAAGTAATTTATATCTAAAGAATCATGTTTAAACAATAAACTATATTTACAACATTGTATATATATCCAAAATGTATGTCTATAGATATTTACATTTTTATATCAAATGAATTGAAGTACACTATCATTTATTTAATCATATGCTTTTCATTAATATAATGAGTTTTTCCCAAAATCAAGCATCTAACTCTAATCTAACCTATGCCATATTGTTCAATTTTAACCAATTTGCCTACACAATCATTGATTTGTATTTTATGAAGTTATACATCTTTTACAAATTTAACCTTCCACACATAAACTATCTTATGAAAAAAATTTAATTATAACAATGTGATTTTTTTCCTACTTATGACACATTTTTAAATTTCTACAAAACAAACTACTTAGATTTAAAATTCTCATAAAATTATTCGATGTATTCATTGCACATAAATGTATGATTGCTAGTATATGTATCTTGTTGCCTTGAAGGCAAAATCAATGTGATGAATTGTAATTGAATAGCAGCAACTGTGTGAAGATTGTAATCAGTTTCTTTGAGCAATAAGAATACCAATACTTTGCTCCAAAGATTTTTTTTATATATTATCAAGATTTTACCACATAAATCTGTTTCTTATCTATTTTTCTATTATTCCATTTCATTTTCTTTGTTATTTCTTTGCAATTAACTTGTACTGCAATATTATTTAAGTTGGTAGGTTGTACGTTTCCACAAAGATCGTGCAACATAGCCAAAAACAATAACAAGATAAATCTGCACAAATAATAAATTAAATATTTGCGCAAAACTTATCTGGCAACGGTGGACGGTGGTGGAATCTTTGAATCACAGAATTGCAGAGAAAACCTCGTGGAAGCTTTGGATCACAGGAATTAGTTTAAAAAAGAAAACGTCAGCGCCAGTTATGAATGATAGCTTGCTTTAGCCTTTTCAATGAACTTCATTGTAATTCGCGATGTTCAAAAGCCGTCGCTTTTTGCATATTCTTGCCTCACGACAGATGTCACGGGTTTGAAGGCGACTACAGAAATTTTCCATTTTGTTAGGCTGATAATAAGGCAGCCCTTCTCTAAAATGGAAATTCGCTCGATTATTAGCATTGTAGCCATTCAGCGGCAAAGATAGCAGTTTCCATTTGACTTATCTTCTTCATGTCGCGAGGTCGACTCCTCACCTAGAAAAAAAAAAAAATCTCTTGTGCTCGTCGTGACTCGAACCCTCACCCTTCTTCTCAAGCCGTTGCGCCAGCCTCGCGTCGTAGCAGAAGTCGTTGTAAGTGCCTAGTCGCATAATATATTCTTTAAATCCCTATAATTAAACTTATTTCTTACATCTAGCTAAAAATTTACATGTACGGAGCTCGATCGTAAAAAAATACAAGATACATAGCTCAATAGCTTGCAATTTAAATCTAAATATATCATATTTTGCTATGTTTATAATTAGATGCCATAATCTCTTAATAGAGATTGCGTTTGAAAATTTCCTCTTTCATGATTATTACTCTTGAAGTTTTCCATCTTTTACTTTTAGACGCGTAAGATATTTTACCCGTGGCATAGCCTCTGTAGCTCATTATTTCCATGTCGTGCCGACCTTGATGAAGTAATCATATACTTGACTTGAAAATCAAAGTCATTCGCATGTTACCCACGCTTATCTACATAACTCCATTGAAAAATCTTTAGATCCACAAAATTGTAGATAAAAAGTCGTTTTATTGACCAATCCTTCCCCCGCCGCCTCAAAAAGGTACTCTGAACTCTCAAGCTAAATCTTTGAGTTTTTCCACTGATCTTGGGCACATTGCAATACAGTAAGGTCGGCGTTGTCAATGTTAAAGGAATTGTCTGGTTCTGGTCGGTGTTGTCAATGTTAAAGAAATGGTCTGGTTCTGGTATTTTCAAGGTTATAGACATGTCTATTTTAAATTCGATTAGCAAGCCCAATCATTACAGCGCCTCTCCCACTTTGCTATCCCACTCAATAATTTGATCCCAATAACAATCTTAGTGGAGACGGAATCTTTGAGTCGCCATTACTATAGCTTCTGATACCTTTTTCTTATAAACTGTGAGCCATAGTCACTGCTGCTTTGACTTTCCATGGACCAGTTGTCGAGTCGTCTAGAATCGACAAATGCGAATTTTCGGGCATTTCAGAAGTTCATAGAACTCTCTGGCTTTAGGTATATCTAAAATAGTTCCGTGCTGTTTAATGATTGGAGATGATAATGGACCAGGGTCGGCGGTGTATTCCCACTTTCCGATTGAGCCTTTTTATATGTCAAATGATCATTGCATATGGAAAGATATTTCCGTGGGTTTTCCTTTTAGTGGAGCATTTTCTACTTTGCGTTGACTCAAATAATTGGTCTCGTATGGGGTAATTGGCCCACGCACAAAAGGAACCGCGTTCATTGCTCTCGTACAACCCCACTTTCGGCCACTTTGGTTTTGTCTTTTTACTTTTGGGAAGTAGATATAACTTGTTTTGTCTTTTCACTTTTCGGAAGTGGGTATAATTCGATTGATTTTTTTGAAAAATATCTTTCACCTCTAGTGGGCATTCTTCTGTTGTCCGTCCTTTAATGAATCGTTTAGGGGTGTGTCTCTCCATTTGGTGATGAGTAATCACTGTTAAGATACTACTAGCTAGTTCGATGTCCATAATGGGTAGAAGAATTATCAAATAGGTTCAAAGGATGAGATGATGTATAGGCAACTTAAAATATAAACAATAGTAAACAAAATAGTGAAAAAGGGGTCTTGTTTAAATGTCTTTTATATTGAATAAACATATTGAAAATTTATGTAAATGAATTTAAATGGATAATTAATTAATTTATGATATATATATTTTTTAATATTTTATCTTCAATTTATTTGAGAATTGTTTTGTTTGACCTTCATTTAATAGGGGTTAGGGTTTTGGAGTATAGAAATTTGATGTAAGTAATCATATATTTTTTCTATTCTCTAATATAGATATCTTAAATACATCTATCTAAAAATATAGACAATCTTGAATTATTTTATTTATCTAATAGTTGGTTTTTTTTTTTTTTAATTTTAAATTATTTAAAAGTTATTTTATATTATTTACATTGTTTACTTTATTTTAATTTGATGATCTCCCTTTATTTACATAAGATTCCAACCATTTCATCAACTTCATTCATGAAAAAAAGGTTGAAGATACCAAGATACTCATTGGCTTTGATATTGTTTCCTTACTCACCAAAGTTCCTGTGGGTGATTTG
Source organism: Sequoia sempervirens (assembly GCA_007258455.2). Classification (NCBI taxonomy): domain Eukaryota; kingdom Viridiplantae; phylum Streptophyta; class Pinopsida; order Cupressales; family Cupressaceae; genus Sequoia; species Sequoia sempervirens. The sequence continues at coordinate 339,471,456 of VDFB02281492.1, forward strand.
ATCGAGTTGGTCAAACAAAAAACTAACAATGAAATTGCTTCTCTCGTAGACCTTTGCCTTAGTTCCACGTTCTTTACTTTCCAAAATGTAGTTTATGAACAAACAGATGGAGTTGCCATGGGTTCCCCCTTGTCCCCTATCATTGCCAACCTTTACATTGAATATTTTGAGGACTTAGCTCTAAATTCCTTCCTCCTCAAGCCTCATTGGTGGAAACAAAATGTGGACTAGTTGCAATCAACTTGAGGATTTTCAATCCCACCTAAATAGCTTGGTGGATAGAGCTTGAGTCTAATTATCAACTCCCTTTCCTTGGCATCCTCATCATTAGAAAATATGATGGCTCCTCACCTCATCGTGTGTTTAGAAAATCCACCCACACTAACCTCTCCCTGCACTCCTCCTCCCATCACCATCTCACCCAAAAATCTAGTGTCTTCAACACCCTTGCAACTCATCCTTATCGTATATGTGATAAGGACCACATTAAGAGCTTTCCCACCTCTACAAAGTCTTTAAGCTTAATGGCTATTGCCATAAGTAGATCCTAAGAGGTTTTAACCTAGCCAAAATTAGAGCCAACCCCATACCTAAACCTATTTCACTTGAAGCCTCTATGTTTGCCACCCTCCCATATGTTGAAGGCCTCTCGAACAAAATTTAAAAAATCATCAGCAAAAAAGGTATTTCTTGTGCCTTCAAGCCTATCTCCACCACCAGAAAGCTCATCCCTTCCACTAAAAGCCCTTATTACCTCTTCTCCATTTTGGAGTTTACAAAATTGCTTGCTCTTGTGGCCTCCCTTACATTGGTGAAATTGGTCAATCTATTAGCACTAGAATCAAGGAACATTATGCTGATATCAAACATGACTAGATCCCCAAGTCTTCCCTAGTGAAGCACTCCCACAACTCCAAGCACCACATTTTGCTTGAGAACACCCAAGTGATGGTTAGAGAAGAAAATTACTTCAAAAGAAAACTCCAAGAGGTCATCACTAAGAAAAACCATGCCACCAATCTCAATCGAGATGAAGGGTGGCACATTAGCCCAACTTGGAAACCCCTTCTCTCCTCTCCCCCATTTTTCCTTTTCATCCTCCTCTCTCCCCCCTTCTTTGAAAATTTTCGCTCCCCCCTCTAGTTGTCTTCCTTGACTCTAGGTTCCTCATCATTTTGTGCCTCTTTTCTTCCTTCCCCATCCCTTTGTAGCCTTGTCTCCTATCCAACCCCTACTTCCCTCATGTGTGATCCTTCTCCCCACTCTTTTACCCCTTTTTCTCATTCGTCCCCTCTTCTTTCTTGTTCTTGTGTTCTTTGTTTCCTCTTTTCCTTACACTTTCATTTTCCTGCTTCCTTCTTTGTGGCACTTTCTACTTCTTATTTAAAGCTACCTACTTATTTTTTATGCATATGTATGCATGCATTATTATATGTATCCATGTATACTTGTATGCATGTATATGCATTTTTTTGGGTATGTATGTAAGTATGTATGTTTGTTTGTTTGTAAGTTTGTATGTTTTTTTGTATATATGCATGCATGTTTGCTTGTTTTCTTGTTCATATGTATGTATATGTGTATAGGAGTGAATTTTCACCCCTTAGGAAAATTCCCCTTTCCTACATCCTCACCTTAGAAAACCAAATATGAAGTTGAAATTCCACATCAACTGATTGACTTCCTTTCACTTGGCATTTGTCCTTTGTGTCGGTAGAAGAATATTTCTCGAGGACGTGTGCACGACACACAGACGTCTGCGTGACGCGCTTACATCCCTGATGGATTCCCATGTCTGAAGTTAGTAGAGGCGTTACACTTCTTATTGGGAATGGTATGTAACGCCCTCTTTGACCAACTGACTCTGAAAATGGTAGATTCTTCCCTTTTCTCCTTCAAATTCATCTATCTTCACTTCATTTGGATCATCTAAGCATTCAAATTATCTCTTTTTGGAATTCTCAAGCATTCTTGTCCTTCACTTCACTCTCAACATCACTTTAGCACTCCATTATAGTACCTACAACACTATGTCAACTCCGTAAAGTAAATGTGAAGCAAGCTATTGCAGTGTGGGCTTGAGGTTTTGTGAGACCTTCCTTCATCACGATCGAGGCTATGGTAATTGTTCAAGCCTTCTTTCTCCTCCATTGGCTAGTGAGCTCTTGGTGGAGGTGGTAACATTTCACTCCTCTCCTTTACGATTTGGTTGAGTAACTCTTTACTATTTTGTAGTGTTATTTGTATTCCTTCCTTCTTTACTTCTTTATCACATATTTCTCTATCATTGCTGCCTGGCTATCCATGGAGGTGGAAACACCAAAACGGGGGTCTAACTAAGGCAGGTCCCTATACAACCCCAAAAAATTTCCCCTCTTTCTTGTGTGTAGGTGGACATGCTTTTGGAGCTAGCCGATGAATTGGCACCCTGTTGAGATTATCTTCATCACTTTAGCTCTTATCTATTTATTTTATCACATCCATTTGTATTTCTCATACTTTATAATTATGTTTTTCTCATTTAGGAGTCATGAGCTAGGCCATCAACTTATTTTCTGGTGGTTGATATTATATTCTCTATCATCTAGTCATATAGACACTAGGGCATCTAAGAGATGCCATCGCACCACCCTGTCATCCCAGAACCACACTTTCATCCTTGGGGAAAGAGCTACCTGAGGTATAGTATTGAATCTGAAAACTGGCTCACCTAGCCTAAATTTAGATCTTGGGTCTGTAGAGTGATCGAAGGACATTATAGTTCTCATCATTCTCGTCCCTATTTCAAACACCCCTTTACAGTGAGGTATGTTAAGATAGGGGTGAAGCCACAATAGTGGTTTACAATTTGATGGAGGAAGGAAAACTGAGAAAAAATGGCCCCATGGCAAAAAAATTGGTTTTAGGGGTTCAAATGAACCTACAAGTTTGACTGAACCATAAAGGGGTTCAACCAAACTAGGGTTCGACCGAACCCATCAATCACGGGGCCCACATTTCTCGCCCAAAAAACAAAAGGGAAAATGCATATTGAGGGGGTTCAAATGAACCAGGGTTCGAATGAACCTTGGTTTGCTAGAACCCATGGGGGTTCACTAGAACCCCCCTGGTTCTAGCGAACCCCCCTTTTCCCTAATTTTTGACTTTGTTCACACAAAAAACCTAATTTTTTACACTTTGACGCTCAGGTTCAGGATGAAAATGGGGGAATCTTCACAAACCCAATTGGAGTCAGGAAGTCCTTGAAATGAGCTATCCAATGAATATAATTTTAATATGTTATGGTTTTATTATGTATTTTTTTTTTTAGTTTTATTAAACATAGGTTTTTTGTCAAAAATGAAGGTCTCTATTCTGCACATGTGGAAAAATAGCAGATTATCAAAAAAAAAATTGAAAAATATGAGTGCACTAGATATTGAAGTCCTTGATCCAACAAAAAAATAATATTGAATTTTGATATATACAAAAAAGTTATGCATTATACGGTCGCGCTATGTCTGAATTGTCATTGGTTTGACTTCAAAACTTGATTAAAGAAAAAATATTCAATAAAAAACTATCTAACCAAGTGCAAGCACTAGATATCGGAGTTACAAATCTAAATTCGAAAGAATTAGAATTTTATCCTTCATGGAAAAAAATTTATACGTTATACGGTGTGCGTCACTTTTTAAAAATGCTATTTTTTAAAAAACCAGTTTTTGTGGGAGATGGAGAAAGAAGTGCAATTTGATTCCAAAAATTTTGAAAAAAATATTTTTAGAATCTACAGAAAAAATGTGATGAGACTCTAGTTTGCATCATCTTCAAATTCCTCACGGTTTAGCCGCTATAGGTGCCCGAAGATGAAGATATAGTTAAAAATAAAAATTCCAGTGTCCATTTTGGCCAAAAATTGTAAACCACTATTATGGGATCACCTGTAGCCTTCTGCTCTTGGCTCTCTGTGACCTAGGGCCTTGATGTGGTTGGTTCCCCTCTCTTACATTTTTGGTGAACCTGATGTGAACCACTTTTGTTTCATCTTGTTGTACTGAAAGCTCCTTTCCTTGTGTTCTAGGAGTGTTGTAGTTGTGAGCATTGTGGGGATTCTCAGCTCGCAACCTAGTGTGCAATTGTTAGTAGGCATAGTTGGAATTGAAGGTTCAGAAAGTGTTGTGCAACAAAACCTTAATTGGGTCAATGTCCTATCTTGCAACCTTTGGGGGGCTTTGTGAGAGTGTCGTTTAGTGCATGTGATCATGGCCTCTTTCCTGTATCAATCTATCCCCTCCGTGCACATATGAGCAGTGGTATTGGTATAACCTTCACCTTGTAGGATCTACCAATGGGATTTAATAGGGAACCATCTCCTCTTTATATCCCTGTGCAAATCAACAAGAACATTGTAGTAAGCATTCTTATTGACCCAACATCCCAGGTGAATATTATAACTAAGAAGGTCATGTTAATTAACTTCCTACACAAAGATGGGTATGATGCACCTATGAGCACCATCTACATGCATGACAAAATTTCCGTACCTCCTCTAGGTAGTATTGTCTTGTAAGTTTTAGTTGGACCTAAATTCGTGAATCTTTTGTTTGACATAATCCTTGGATCTGAACTCTTCAGAGTGAAGCTAGGCATCCCTTGGTTAGTAGCTATGAATGTAATACCCTCAGTCATGCATAAATGTTTAAAATTTATCCATGAGGGTTCCATGCATGTGATTCATGACAACGGTTATAAACCATCGGTTGCCCATTGTAGTTACTACTTGGATTACTCTTGGTTTTCACCTATTGGTCCACTTCCTCCTAGGAAGGACCTCTTGTACTAATGAAAATTATAAGAGAGGGTGCTTAACATCGAGAGTGAGATACCCTCCATTTCCTTATGTTGTCTCACATAGGGCTTGCTTAAAAGTTGATAGTGATACTGCCAAGGCATGTAGAAGGGAAGAGGAGAACCAGTCTCGAGATCCTCCTTCTTCCTCTTCCATTGTTCAGTCTAACGCTCCTTCTCACCCTATTATGGTGCTATCAAATTATATTCTACGTCTGTGAGAGAATCCTATGGTGCCTGCTTCATGAAAGCTCGAGTTTCCCACATTTGAACTTCATGTTCTACCCACGAAAGCTAGGCCCGTTCGGTATGGTAGGAAGAAAGGTCATGGTGGGGAATCTTTTATGTCTTGGCCTCCGCAACCTCCTACCGCTTCTACTCCCAAGGAACTTAACAAGAAGAAGACTGTTGCCGAGGCATTAGAGTCGATTCCCCCTACTGTTTGTCAACCTATTCCTCTTGCTCCCATTAAACGACCTGTCCCTCCGTTGGAAATAGTTGTGGTGGAAACTCTCATGGCTATGTAGGATCCTTTTGTCCCTTTGTAGGCTTTGACCTCTAGCTCGAAGAGTAGAAGAAACCACCTTGTGATTGAGCACAAGTGCTGGTGAAATTCTCTTGTAGCTGAGCATACTTCCTTACAGAGGAAGGAAGAGGAGATGACCACCCTTGCTTCAAGGCCTCTTGCTACATCCTCCTCTCTCCTCCCCTCTGCTTTTGTTCAATCTTGCTTCCTGCTTTTGCTGTGAGTATGAATGCACCTGACCCCAAAAAGGTGTAGGTGTTTATCGCTCCTTCGGTAGAGCCACCCTTGTTGATGTCCCTCCTTTCCCAAAACCCATGGATATGTCAAACACTTTGGTGGTATATGTTGTAGTTTTTCCTCCTCTACCTCTGCATCTCTTTCCTTGTTTGTGGGGAGTTCACATTCCTTGATGGAGTGAGGTGGAGCATGGTCCTTCTAGCAACAAAGGACGTAATGGGGCCCCAATTTTTTTGAAAGGTGGTCCCGCACTGACTTTTTTCTATCCTAATAATAGAACCAACCCTGGCTTCTCCTGAATTCGTCACTACCCCCAAATCACTCCGTGAGCCTAGTGGTGAATCTCGAGCACAACCTTCTCTATTCGTTGAGGTACAACATGGCACTCCAGTGAAGTGCATGTTTAACTCTCTATATGAAGTTTCAACCTTGAAGCAATCTTCGCGAAGTCGCTAACCATAGCTCCACAAGAGCCTAGTGGAGGAGACCTTACAAGGCCTTCTTCCTTAGCCCTTGTTGTAGGAGGGTCATAAATTACTCCTTTTAACATCCCACCACTATAGGCTCATCCTCCTTCCCCTTATGAAGATCTAAATTGGGAAGTGGACCACCTCTTGGTTGATCAGTGTTAGGGGGAGGCCTCTTCTTTATCTTTAGATTAGATGTGTGTGTGTGTTTGTTGTGATTTATTCCCCCGTACTTATGTTATATGTTCCTGGATGACCCTTTTCACCCTTGTTGATGCTTGGATATAGGCGTGGTTTTTGTGTCATAAACCTTCTTCTATTTGTGTCATCATTCTTCCATGCTTGTGATTGATTTTCAGAAAATTGGGGACGATGCAAAGTGTTGGGGGAATTTAAGCTTGCCTTCCATATTGACCCAATTTTTTATTTTTACTTTGTCTTCTCGTGCATTCTTTACATGGTCTAATATAGTAGGGGTTGATGATAGTTCATTTATATACTATTATTATACTTTCCCTTTGTTCATTATTATCTCTTTTTCACTCTTCTTTCATCTTTCTCCCTTCTTTGCTTGAGTATTACCTTTCATGTGTGACAACGCCATTACTTTGATTTCTAGAAAATACATTCAATGCCAATGAATATTTTCTTGAAAATCTTGGCAAACTTTTTCGAAGAATCACATTCTTGACTTGTACTCCTAACAGAATGTGTTTCTTTCATCATCGGTTCACAAAAGAAAGAACTTGAGAACTTTCCTTCGAGGTGGGAGTAGCTTTGACCTTCCCCTTGCAAGGGGGCATCTTCTTCCTTTCAAATTCCTTGATGAAGTGAACATCTTTTGAAAGGATTCCTTGATGATGAATCGATTTGAGGAACAAAACCTCTTCTGCACTTTCAAAACAACACGTCCCTTGAGTGGAACCCTTCTTCGCATTGGGTTTCTGAGGGGCCCCTTTGAAAGATTTTTTGAATTGTTGACGATCTACATGATCGCTTGCTTACTTGCCTACATGGCCACTTTCAAACATGTTCTATCTGCAGGTAAACATGTTGCTTTGTAGGTGCGCCTATAAAGCCACTTTCTGACTCTACAGAGTCTCCTTTCTGGGTTTCCTTCATGCGAGAGATCTTGGGGGATACCTTCTTGTAGGTCTACAGTTCTGTAAGGAACTATCTTTGGGCTTCCTCCATGTGAGAGATCTTGAGGGTCACTCCCTTGCAAGTCTGTGGGTCTGTAAGGTACTTTTTCTTGGTTTCCTTTATGTGAGAGATCTTGGAGGACACCTTCCTTGCAGGTCTGTGAGACTATAAGGCACTTTTTCTGGGTTTTTTTCATGTGAGATATCTTGGAGGACACCTTCCTTCTAGGTTTGTGGGTCTGTAAGGCACTTTTTCTGGGTTTCCTTCATGTGAGAGATCTTAGAGGACACCTTCCTTATAGGTCCATGGGCCTGTGGGGCGCTTGTGTTTTGGGGCTTCCTTCATGTGAGAGATCTCAGGGCTTGCCTCCTTATAGGTCTATGGGCCTGTGAGATGATTTCATTCTACAACTTCATAGTTATGTGGGCTATAGAGTCCTTTGCCTACCCTGCGCTTTTGAGCTCATCAGCTTGTTGTCTGCTTCCTCAATGGTTTAGGTATACATTTCTAGCCCTACTAACTCTTTGATCTACTTTACTAAAGCACTCATTAGTATTAATTCTTGCTAACGTGGGGGAAAAATGTATAGGAGTGAATTTGCACCCCTCACGCAAATTCCCCTTTTGTACATCTTCATCTTAGAAAACCAAATCCGAAGTCAAAATTCCACATTAGCTAATTGACGTCCTTCCACTTGGCATTTGTGCTTTGTGTCGGTGGAAGAATATTTATCGGGGACATGCATGTGGCGCATCGACGTCCACGTGATGTGCTTACATACCTAATGGATTCCCATGTTTGAAGTTGGAAGAGGTGTTACACTTCCTATTGCGAACTATTTGTAACATCCCTCTTTGACAAACCAACCCCAAAAATGGTAGATTCTTCTCTCTTCTCCTTCAAATTAATCTATCTTCATTTCATTTGGATCCTCTAAGCATTCAACTTATCTCCTTTTGGCATTCTCAAGCATTCTCAGCCTTCACTTCACTCTCAACAACACTTCAACACTCCATTAGAACATCAACAACACTCCATCAACTCTGTAAAGAAAGTGCGAAGCAAGCCATTACAACATGGGCTTAAGGTTTTGTGAGACCTCCCTTCATCATAATCAAGGTTGTGGTGATTGTTCAAGCCTTCTTTCTCCTCCATTGGCTAGTGAGATCTTGGTGGAGGTGGTAACTTTTTGTTCCTCTCCTTCACGATTTGGTTGAGTAGCTCTTTACTATTTTGTAGTGTTATTTACATTCCTTCCTTCTTTACTTCTTTATCGCATACTATCCATGGAGGTGGAAACACCAAAATGGGGGTCTAATTGAGGTAGGCCCCTATACAGCCCTAACAAATTTCCCCTCTTTCTTGTGTGTAGGTGGATGTGCTTTTGGAGCTAGTTGGAGAATTGACACCTTAGTGAGATTATCTTCATCACTTTAGCTTTTATCTATATGTTTTATCACATCCATTTGTATTTCTCATACTTTATAATTCTGTTTTGCTCATTTAGGAGTCATTAGCTAGTCCGCCAACTTGTTTTCTAGAGGTTCATATTATATTTTACGTCCTCTAGTCATACGGATGCCAACACACCTGAGAGGTGCTAGTGCATTGCACTATCGTTGCAAAATCATGTTTTTGTCCTAGGGAAAAGAGCTACCCAAGGTACAGTATTGAATCCAAAAACTGGCTTGCCTAGCCTAAATTTGGATCTTGGGTTTGCAAAGTGATCGAACAACATTATAGTCCTCATCATTCTTGTCCATCATTTCAAACACCCCTTTAGAGTGAGGAAAGTTAGGGCATCCTTCCACTCTTTGCTCTCTGTGACCTAGGTCCTTGACATGGTTGGTCCCCCTCTCTTACAATATGTACATTATATGTATATGTATATGTATATGTATAGGTATACGCAAATGTATAGGTTTATGTTTATGTATTCCTCCTCAGTTTATATTTTATATTTTTATTTTTTAAGTATATGTATATGTATATGTATTCTTTCTTATCTTTCTCCCTTTCTTTTATATAATTTCATATTTATATATCCTTTTCTTTATATTCTTTTATTTTTATACTCATTTTTCATATATTCTTTTTGTTCTATTTTACACCTTTAAGAATATTCTCTCTTTCCTTCCCTCATTGATACCTATTTATCTTTTGGTTACATATTATTTACTCATTTCGTATCTTTTCTATATCTATTATCACAAACATTTCCTTCTTATAAATATATGGCTCTAGGAAAATTCACCGCCAGCAATTCACCGACAGAATGCTAACAATTAACCACCATGGAAAATTCACCGATGAAAAATTCACCACCGAGTAAAATTCACAGCCAGCAATTCACCTGCAGTGGAAAATTAACCGCAGTAATATTTTTAATATATATTTCAAAAACTTTGATTTTATTAAAAATATTAATGCAGTTAATTTTTTGCCACTATGAATTGTTGGCGATGAATTTTACTTGGCGGTGAATTATTGACAATGAATTTTTCCATTGGTGAATTTACCGTATGCCATATATATGTATGTATGTGTATGCGTGTGTATTTATGCTTTTATTTTCATTTATTTTCATTTTATGTATATACATATTGCTTACAATTTTTGTCTTTCTCCTTTCCATTTATATATATCCATATATTTTTATCCTTGCATTTTTATATTAATGCTTTTTTACTCATTAGTGATTTAATCTTTGTGCTTTATTTTTCTCTTTTAAGCATGTTCTCACTTTCTTTCCCTCTTTTCTTATCTTTTTTCTTTCCTATAATTAGGCTCCCTATCTATAATTATTTCTTATTTAGTTATAATTTGTGCTTTATTTTTCTCTTTTAAGCATGTTCTCACTTTCTTTCCCTCTTTTCTTATCTTTTTCATTTCCTATAACTAGGCTCCCTATCTATAATTCTTTCTTATTTAGTTATAAATTTTTCAAGTTATATGTTCTTATATCATAGGTATGCATAAGTATTATTTACTTGTTTAATTGTATTTTTTTTCATTTACTAATATCGCCACTCTTTCTTATTTTCATATTGTAATTGTATGCGTTTACTTTTTTTACTCTTCCATTTTTCTTTTTGCATTGTATTATTCTATAGTTATAATATAAACTTCTTGCTTTTACATTGTTTTGTTTAATTGATATTTAGACTTCTTTATATATATCCATTCTTTGTGCCATCTTTATATATATATATATATATTGCGTGTTGTCTTTCTTCCTTTCTTTTTTATAAATATAGATATATATCCTTGCATTTTTACTTATTAACTACATTCTTATAGTTCTCTTTTAAGAATCATCCCATTCCTTTTCTCATATATACCTAGTAATTATTTAATTGCATATTGATACTCTATCTATCTTTTTTCATTCTTAAAATTATGCTCTCTTTGTATAATTTTTGTGCATATTGATACAATATTTTCAAGTCATATATTTGATTGGTATAACATAGGTAAAAATAAGTTTTAATATTCTTCCACAATTTTTTTTTATTATTTTTCACTTATAATTTCCACTTCTAGGAAAATTCATCGCCAACAATACACTGAAGGAAAATTCACCACCAACAATTCACCACCATGGAAAATTCATCGCCAAGCAAAATTCACCACCAACAATTCACCAATATTTTTTAATATATATTTCGAAAACTTGGTGAATTGCTGACGGTGAATTTTCCTTTGATAAATTGTTGGCGATGTTTTCCAGATGCCATAATTTCTACCTCTCTTACCTATTTTCATATTTATTTGTGTTTCTCTTTTATTTTATTTTTACAATATTTTTCTTAATATTTATAATTCATGCTTCTTTATGTTTCCTCTCGAATTATATGTCTAATTTTTACTTATAAATCTCATTTATTATATATATATGAGAGTTTTCTTAGTTTTATTTTATTTTTAATTCTCTTTCTCTAATTTAGTTACCTCCCTTTCCTTAAATTTGTCTCTTATCTTATTCTTCCCCTCATACTTGAATTGTACTTTTTAATCTTCTTTTCTCAATTTTAAATTATTTTGCTATCCCTCTCCCTCATCTCTCCCCCTTTTAAGGTTTATTTTCACTCCATTTCTACATTTTCCTCTTTCTGATGATGGATCACTAAGTGTGATCCAAAACCTTGATCAAAAAGCATACACAGTTGAATCCAAAAGCTTTCTCTACAACTTCATGGATTGTGGAAAACTCATACCAACTATTTCTTTTTCTTTTTTAAAACTATTTAAAAGTCATTTTATAGTTTTAATTTTTTTAAAAATATATGTCAATTTGTTTTAGTTATTTTTATGTACATGGTTGCAACATAAAGTTCCATTGATGTCATAATAGAATGTTTGTTGATATAATAAATTTAATTAATGTGTTTGGATAAACTAATTTAAATGTAGTTTGATATTTTATTCTTTCTCTTACTTCTTTCTTTTATACGCCCCAATCTTATCCCATCATGTAGTACATTAATGGGCCTTATGACTCTCCATTCTAACATATTGTTCGCTAAACATTTTTTTTTACCATTCTACTTCTTTGGTGATTTATACGGTCAAAACCTAGCACACCACTATTTTAGACATTTTAGGAATTAGGTTTACTAATCAAATGATGACAAATTTATCCATAAACTTGAACTAGAGGCACTAGGTATAACATACACTATAATTTATTTTAGGTTTACAAAATATGTAATAATTTTTAAATTTATGTTGCATCAAAATGACTTACTTCCAATAAAAGTAAATAAGTCATGATAAAATAAAAAACATTTGAAATAAAAATATTTTTTAAATATTCTCTAATTATGTTGAGAGGTGTAACTACAAGGGCTACAAGGGGTGGAGTGTAGTGGCATGAATATGTTAACAAAAACTATTAAAAATTTGGCATACCAACTCTACAAAGTATTTATGTGCATGGTTATTTTTGTGTACCTATAGTTTCAATGAAATAATTTTACTAAATAAAATAATTTTATTTAGCAATTTTATAATAAAATATTTTAATTAAATAAACAAAAGAAAATATAGAATAGAAAAATTAATAATTAAAAAAATATTTAAATTGTTATGTAAATTTAAATGTTTTTCTACTATGTAATAAATTAAACAATACAAATAAAATATAATATTTAAATTTAAAATAAAATAAAGTGTAGTGCCCCTCCACGATTTACCCTTTCATGATGTTTGATTAATTTTGGTTAGGTTGTTTGAATTAAATTAGTTTTATAATGTTGTTTGTTTTTGTGATGAATTAAATAAATTATTAAATAAAGCATTTCGATAAATTGATATATATGTTGTTCTTTGATATTTAGTTTATTAAATTAAATTAATAAGTTAAAAAAAATGTACCTTGAAAATTAAATATAAAGATATTGATTATTAATGTAGAGTTTTAATTATAAATTAAAATGTGAGAAAATATTAAAGGAAAATAAAATATTAAAAAAAATAAAAAGGTGAAGTTGGAAAAAGATAATGAACAACTAGTTAAAACAAGTAAAATGATAGAAAGATTTTGCATGCATAACTTCGAACTATTGTCAAAAAGGAAACTGGTTGTTTTTACAATACTTTTATTCCCTTTTTGTTTCAAAAAACAAAAGCTTTCCTTGGTTATTAAATATCATTTTTGGAGGAGATTTTGGGTTTTTCATCTTTGATTTTTAGTTTCAACGAGAAATTTATCTGAGGAAATTCTCTTGTAGAATAGTTAGATTTTTATGAATTGTTTGGGAAGAAAATATGGAATGGAGAAAATGGATCGTTATTGAATTGTTTTGAAGAAGTGGATCGTTGTGAATGTAATAGTTGGTCTTGGCATCAAGTCTCCAATCGTGACTATCATGGAAATCCAGGTTCCATTATCCTTATGTTTGAAATAAGTGTCTGTTCGCTTGATATTGATGAAGAATGTGCGTTCCATTTATTTAATTTCCATCGAGAGATTATAATAATAAGTGTTCTTATTGTAACATTCTGCATTCTCTGCATTTCAGTAATTAGTTTTCCCTTCCACCGTTGCATTATGGCAGGCTCATAACCATCTTTCTTTTTCTTGGAAGTTTTATGTTTGTATAGGATTCAATTTTTACTTGGATTTGATTTTATTTAAAAGCTATTATTCATGCATTCGTTTTACTGAGTATTCGATTTGCAAAATCTACGTAATATTTTTCTTGGCAGTGATTTATATTTTTCTTGTAAGTAGCGTAGAAACTTAAGAAGTTACCTTTTGATAATCATAGTCTGCATCATGTTGTAGGATGCATTTTTATGGAATGGATCTGTATGTTGTCTACACATCATATGAGTATTGTGACTGTAAATACAAATCTCAAATGCTGGAATTCGATGTTGAAGGCTTGTTTCTGCATTAATGCTTTTATGTCAATGCATTCGATGGTGTTTTATTTGGGAATGTTATCTTTTGTCCATTTCTTGTTATCTAACCGCCTTCATTCGGCATACATGACACTCCCGCTACCCCCCACCCCTTGCTGCTACTCATCTCATGTTTTATCATACACCGTAATCTCTTTCATTCTATGCACCTTCTGCATGCAATACATGTACTCAACAAAATGATATCTTTTGTGGAGACACAACCTTATACTCTATTATCCTGTGTTGTTTCAACATATCCATTATATACTAAACCCCATCCAACCGTGCTAACATTTTTGGTAAAAATTTAGAATGTTAAGTGTTTCAATAAAACTTCCTTTGTTGATTCAACTTTTCCTTTTGGTGCGAACTGAGGCTATGGTGAACAGATGGTGGGGTGGGTTGTTCCAGATGTCGAATACTTCTACTAATTCTGTAGCAATCTTTTAAATTCCATGCAACCATGAAATAAAAATTGTCATTCCCATTTACATCTAATAGGGATCTAAGACAATCTTAGGAGTCAAATCTTTATCCAATCAGATTGAATTTATGGCAAGATCACCCCTTAAATTTGTAAGTTATAACTATTACATTAGTATTTTACCATTGAAGGGGCTTTGAAAATTATCCGATAATTGGTATTCTCTGCTTGTCTCCATTTGTAACTCCGCATCACTTATTGCGGCAGTAAGCAATTTTCATAAACATTCATTTTATTATACCTCTTTGATTGTTGAAACTTGAAGGACCTCTATTTTCACTATTGTTTAGCCAAATTTTAAACTCCTATCGAGCCAAGGTTTCATATTGCCTCCAATTCTTGTGATCTTACGGCCTCTTAATGTTTCTCTCTCTTCACCCTTTAAACTGACGCCACCACCTTTTTTCTCAATCTGCCCTCTGTATTTATGTTTTTTGCTTATTCACTCAAATAGAGTGTGCACCCTTTGATCTTCCAGCGCATATGTAGCCCTTAGTGCCTCTTTGGTTTCTAGTTTTACTCTCCTTCTTGCCGCAACCTATTCAATGCTTTACATTTAACATTCAGTGGATATTCTCGAACAAACTTGGATTTTAAATGATAATCGATGATTACATTTTATATTTGGTATTCAATGGCTGTAGTCATAATTAGTATCTGATACTATTTACTCCGAATTCATTTGATGATTATTTACTATATATACATGTGTAGATAAATGTATATAGTTATTTAAATATCACATGATAAGGTGAGATAAGATATTGAATTAAAATATTTAGAGAAATATGAGCATAGTATCGATAAGGTTTTATATACATGTCAAAAATAATAACAATAAGGTTATATGTGTATTTATTTATGTGTGTTTAAATATGCATATATAGAATTTTCTATATTTGGTCTATGAAACCAGCGTATTATAGTATGTATATTTATACATCTATATATTTCTATTTGTATATGTATAAATGTGTATAAAGTAAGGTGTTAGAAAGAAGAATATCTCTACTAGAATTAATTGATTTGATGATAGTGAATTTTGGAAATCAAATAAGTGAAGTATTGATAATTGAAAGATTTGATTAAGTAAATTGGGTTAGATTATCATTACTTAAATTAGGGAATGTTAATCTCTTTCAGAATTGTCTTATAAGGCCATTAAGAAATTAGTTATTGAATAGTTGATGAGTTAGAATTTCAATTATTAAAGTAGCCTTTAATTATGTTTTATAAAAGAAAGGTAATTTGATTGTGGGACAATAATTTGTTGATAAATTTTATATTGTGAGTTGCAATTGAATATATTAGGGTTAATATTTAAGGTAGGTTAGTGAGAAAGTAAGAATGTTACTAAATGAGTTATTATTATTAGTATTGACTATAGGAGTATCCTTTATGATTGATTAAGTCATTCTTTAATATGATCAGTTGTACTATTGAATTGATTGTTATATCAAGTAATGTGCTGATTAGTGGAGTTTGGGTGAACTTGGCTATTGTTCAAAATGGAAGTAATGATTTATCTAGGGAGTATTTATGTTTGTGATGCAAGGCTTTCTTGAATTGAATACCGTGTTGTTTATTGGAAATTGGGGGTGAATTTGATAATTGTTTTGAAAGCGGGTGTAATTGTGTAGGTTGAATTTATGATTGAAATTTTTATTTGTTGCACGTCTAGTTTGAGGTGTTGAATTAGTAAAAATGAGAAGCTTTTGATTACTAAGATTGATTTTGATTTTGAGTTGATTTTGGGATTTGTCTTAAAGGGGAGTTCTTGTGCGAAATTATTATGGTAATCTTCCAAAGGTTAGAGGGGAGTATGTTTTTACTTGCATGAGTTTGTATGGGGACTGGGGATTAGGTGAGGCTTCAAGGACAACCCAAGATGAGGGTCAGTGCCTAGGAAGATCCGCCAGGACAACCCATATCAATCTATGAGTGTTTGCATGAGTTTCATGTCATTTAACATGGTAGTGGTTGGTGTTTTGAGATTGTGTACAAGAGGGTCTCTAGCCTTGCACTATTGACTTCTTAGTATGGTTGTGATTTATGAGCAAGAGGTTCCATATCTTGCTCCAGATATGTGTTTCTTGTGGTTCTATTTAATGTGCAAGATGGCTTTACCTTGTTTGATGTATTGGGTCTTCTAATTGCAAGGGGAGTGGCTCTCAATGGGGGTTGAATCCCACAGTGGTGACTTGGACAACCCATTGGGAGTTTCTTAATTAAGTGATAACTTAAATAATGAATTGGGGGGATGTGTAACTTTCACATAAAAAGATAATTGAAGTCCTCGCCCATGCCTGTAGTGCTTGTTTAGGCTAAGGATGGGGTGATAAGGCTTGGTTGGAAAGGTGAACTTCCTTGTCCTCATGAAAGGATTGTTGTCTTTGCATGTATCACCCTATGGGGTCAGGTCCTAGTGAAGGAAATTCAGACAACCATAGATGGGGTTTGGGTCCTAGTGAGATGAATGTTAGAAAACCCATGCCAGTACCATGTGATGACACTCTTCCCTGCTATAGTCTAGGATTCCCTTGTCTTGTGTTCCTACTTTGTTGTTTGCATGCCTTTGGAAGTGGTGCCACTATTATGTGATGTTTTGTGTACCTTGTATGATCGAGTCATGTTAGCCCTTGTCTGCTTGATTGCTTGTGTAGTGGGTCCTTATTGTCATATCCTAGTATGGGGGGTCGACCTTAGGGTTCCACATGGTCGGGTGGAATGTGCTATGCACTCCATTGGGTTCCTAGTTGATGTTTGTGAGCATGGATGTTGTACCTTATGCGGAGATTCTGGATCTTGTACTAGACTTGAGATAACGAGGATGCCATGTAATGTAATTATTTCGGTTGTATCCTATCTTGTATTTGATGTATTCTTCCTATCATTTTTTATTAACGATAAATAGGTTTTGAAGGGTACTTGAAATCTTGAACAAAAAAGAAAGTGGCAAAAAAGATCAAATAGTAAACTACCCACCCAACAACACAAAAAACCAGCTGATTAACAGACCATCAATAGAACGTCAGTAGACTAAAATAGCCAACACAAAAAATAGAAAGACACACCCCATGGCCATTAGAGCAGTTCCTTAAGCATTTTTGTTGCATCCAAATCCTTAGATGCTAGCCTGTCATGAATCTCCATGATTTCCTCAACATCCCAAGTAGGGTCCTTTTTACCTTTCTTTGTTTTTCTCTGAGTACACACACTTGAACCAACCTAGAAATCAATAGCATGCACATCCATCCCACCATCCTCCCCATGTTCCATAGTTGCATGGTCATCAAATAGTCCCTTCCCAGTCAATTTCTTCACCTTCTAATTGAGGAAAATAATACCTTCAGCTAAGGCCTCCAACTTCTCTTTGATAATGTTTATGATCGTGTCCAAATCCCTATGAAGCTTCCTATTATGTCTTTCTAGCAAAGCCACCTCAGACCATAATCATTCTTCAACTTAGAAAGCTCATCCACCACACAACCCACATTGGTATTTAAAGATTTGGTAAGCCCAAAAGTAGATTGCTTCTCCTTAAGACAGCACAGAGTAGAAATGTTACAATGGGAAATTGTGTCATGCTTGTTGTGGAGGTCCTACACCTATTGGACAAGCAACATAAGAAGATTAAAAGAAATATCTGCCCCTTCTTTAACCAACCCTGATGCCAAAGAAAAATCCATCATTCCCCAAAACACACCCCTGCCCTAGTGTGAACCAACCGGAGGATCCTCCTCATGGACACCTTTAGAGAGAAGCTTGGCGTTTCTCCTATCCTTGGATGTAAAAACCTAAGCAGAGTCTTCCAATTTGACCACTGAATTCCTCTTACTAGCTAGAAGGGATCCACCAATCCCAGAATCATCACCTTGAATATTCCCTACCACCTCCTGAAATTTATATTCCCTACCACCTCCTAAAATTTATCATCCATAACCTTTGCACGACCCTTAGACCTCTTACCAACATAACCCTCAACAACACCCTCCATCACCTTCAACTTACATTTAGCATGTAGGTTAGCCTTGGAAGTTGAGGGATTAACACCACCCGTCGATGGTGTATAATCCAAATCAGTAGCATAGCCATTGGACCAACCCTCTGACTCCTCCAACTCCGTACCCTCTGAATCCTAAATTTCTTCAATCCTACATTTGACACTTACTTTCCCGTTCTTAGGAATAGGGGACCGAGGGATTCTAACAATGCAGTTTGCTTTGATAAAATCAACAATAAGCAACATCAAACCTTCATGCAAAAAGGGATTTCTAAGGTTTTTCCTAAAATTTGAAATACCCTCTTCCAGAGATATCAATAGGTAAAAAGGGAAAGACACCAACTTACGATGGCGAAAGTGGTTGAGCAACACAAAGTGATGACCATATAACGCCATATATCTGCCATAAAGAGTGAAGTAATGCATCAAAGCCACCGTAACCTCCTACCAAATTGGTTTGATCTTGGTTCTATCATAGCCTCCGCAGTCCAAACAAACTATTTTAGCCGTTTCTCTATCATGGAGAAAATTTTGTCTGGCTGACTGTGAAATGTTCTTATCCCTATAAATTTTTTTCCTTCCATTGACATACTCGTGACCTTAGCAATAAAATCTTCATTAATTGTAGTATCCCTACCAAACATACTCAACACACGGCCATGCCAAGTGTTGAAAAACTCCTTGGACACAGAGGAATTAAATCCATTCAATATCTCCATGAAGGGAGAAACACCACCTCTCTACAAGATTTCCTAAACATCAGCATTGGCTCTAGTTTCATCACAAGACAAAGGATCTGTTCAACACCTATCACCACCCATCATCGAATTACTAGTAGAAGGAAAACATAGCCGAAAAAATCCATTATCAATTGCCAAAAAAACCTAGAAAGCATGTGAGGCTATTGAGGGCAGTACCAATGAAAATAATGAGGAGGATACTTAAACAACTTGGCTAAATGAGGCCACAAATTCCAATGAGCGTCAGCTTAGCAAAAAGTCTAATAAAAATGCAAACTTCATGATACCCACACAAACCAAAGGAGGTAGGAAAAAAAAATTAACAAGGATCATTATGAATAAGGTTCCTTAAATCAATAGGAAGGACGTCATCCTCCCTTCACAATCTAGCCAATGTCACTCCATAATGCGCCAACCAATCAATGATAGCATTTGCTTCTCTATAGGCATGAGAAATATATATTTCTTCAAATTCACCACTTAAAGAAATGGAATCTCAAATAAAATTATTAATATACCAAGAAGGGGGAGATTTTTTCTTAAGGAAATTAACATTTTTTAACGAATCACCTTATATCCAAAGTTTAGAGATCCTCATATCTCTAACCAATTTAATACTATGATAGGAAACCACTACTTTAACAAGGTAGTTTGTCTGGATTTCCAAAGGGAGTACCACCACTAAAACAAACCTACCATTATGATCTCTCAACACTCCCCCAAACCCAACAGGACCTAAAATGCCTTTAGTTGAACCATCAAAGTTGATTTTAAACCACCCAGAGGGAGGGGGGAATCAAACCACCCCATCCCTTGCTAGATTGTCCTTCTTCAATGGTTTGGAAATGTCAAAGGAAAGTTTCCAATTGTTTTCCACCACAACATCATAATCTGAATCCAACACTCTTTTAGGAATATCAATTTTGTCCACCACCAACATCAAATTCTCTTTAATAGAGGAAAATTTTTTGAAGAAAAGGGAAAGAGGAGAGACGGAAGTATCCCTAAAAATCCTATTGTTCCTCTCCTTCCATCACCCCCAGAAGATATGTGGCAACATGAGAAACCAAATAAGCTTCAAAGAAGGATTGGAAGAAGGAGCATGCCATTGGAGCCACAAATCCCAGACTAAAGTAGGAAAAATCCACACCACACGCGACATATTGAGAAAAAGGGACCAAACTTCCTGAGCATAGCTACAACCAATAAACAAATGAGACCTATCCTCTGCATCCATCATACAAAGGTAGTATCTATTAGGCATGGAGAACCCCCGTTTCCACAAATTGTTAAGTAATAATCTTATCCTACACCATTAACCACAAAAAGGTATTAATCTTAGGTATAAGTTATGAATTCCACACTAGGCGCCATGGTGGCTTAGGGCCCAAAATATCATTACATGACTTGAATGCAAAGGCCACCGAGAAGGATCCACTTGGGAGCCTATTCCAAATCACCTTATCCCTTCGAAGAGAGACAGGGATGTGAATTCTTGAAAACTCATTAAAAAGATCCGCCAGCTCAGGGAACACCTCATGAATGTTTGTCCATTCCCCATTGAAAATGTAGTCTGCCACATGACTCCCAAATTCATGAATGCACAAGTCCCTCCAGGGGTTCACCCAATGAGAATCATGCAAAGGACAATTCCCAAACCACCAATCATCCCAAAGGAGAAATCCTTGCCATCCCCAACCACCCAAAATAAACCAATAGAAATCACCCCTCTTGATTTAGACAGTGAATTCCAAAAGAAGGACCCCAAAGGAGGAGAAAATTCCTTACTCAAAAATTCCCAAAATTTATCCACCTGAGGAAGATATTTAGAAGCCAAAATTTGGACCCAATCCTTCTCAACAAAAAGGAAATTCTAGAGCTCCTTGGCCACAAGAGCCAAATTGAAGGGCTTAATCTTGCGCAGACCCAGACCTCCTTATCCTTTAGACCGACACACCTCCTCCCACGATACTAAAATCAATCTCTTTTTAACCTCCACAACTAACCAAAGAAATTTCCTCTCGATACTCTCAATTTTCTCCCAAAATTTATGAGGCATCTCAAAGAGACTGAGAGAATACACAGGTAGATTATGTAAAGTAGTCTTGATGAGCACTAAGTTATCGGCCTGAATAAGTAACAAACCTTTCCAACTAGCTAGCTTCACATTAAATTTATCAATCAGTCCATTCTAGAAGGAGTCATGAGATGAATTGGATCCAAGAGGCAACCCAAGGTAGGTTGAAGGAAGAGATCCCACAGAACATTGAAGGATACCAACAATTCTCTGCGCCCTCCTTTCAGGGGTGTTAAGGAAGAAGATTGTGCTCTTAGGGAGGCTCACCAATTGGCTTGGCCCTGCTTCATACTTCTATAGGGTCGCCTTAATAGCTCTAGCTTCCGCAATAGAAGCCTCGCCCAAGATCAAGGTTTCACCAACAACTTGTTGATGCACATAAGAGGGTGAGGAAGAAGAAGGTCTCAAGCCCTTTAGGGCACCCGAGGAAAGCTTTAATTGCAATGATCTTCCCAGAGTCTCAGCAAGAATAATAAAAAGGAAGGGAGAAATTGGGTCCCCCTGCCAAACCCCCCTAGAACTTCTGAAGAAATACGAAGGAGATCCATTCACCAATGTTCATAGAAAATACGCAGAAGTGAGGCTCCTAACCAAATGAACAAAGACCATATCCAAGAAGCCATAAACAAAGATAATTTTATATAGAAAGGCCCACTTAACTCTATTGTAAGCTTTAACTAGATCCAATTTTAGAAAGAAGCCAAGCCTTTTGTTAACCATTAGCGAATGCACAGTGATGATAGGGTCAAGAATTTTCCTTCCCGAAACAAAGCCAATTTGATTGGGAGAAATAATCAAAGGAAAAACCCTTTGCAACCTCACAAAAAACACCTTGGAAAAGATCTTATAGATAGAATTACACAAGCTGATTGGTCTAAAATCATTAAAGGCTGAAGCCCCAAGAATCTTCGAAATCAACACCAAACAGGTAGATTTTAATTCTTTAAGAAAATTCTGACTACCAAAAATATCTTTAGTCACATCCACTACATCCTTAGAAAAAATCGACCAAAAATATTGAAAGAAGAACATGGGAAACCCATCAGGGTACGGGGCCTTATTACCAACAAAGGAAAAGACCGCACTCCTAACTTCCTCTGCTGAAGGGATGCTACACAACATACGATTGAGATCCTCCATTACCAGACGAGGAATAACCTCCAATTGTAGATCATGATTAGCTAGGGAAGGAACAAAATCATTAGACATGAGATTAGAAAAGAAAGTAATAGCCTCCCATCTAATTTCTTCCTCATTCTCAATCACCACAATTCAACCACACCACCCTTGATCTTTGTTTCCAAAATTCTTCCTCCCTAGCCACAATGTTATGAAGATAGGACAACAGAACACTCTGCTCATTAGACAAAACAACATCATAACCCCTAGCTTGAATACTCTGCTACACAAGATCAAGATCAACCTTGATATGGGCCTTCACATGGAAAATATGACCAAAGGAGGCTTTATTCCAATTTCTCGCATTGGATTTGACTTCCGCCAACTTCTTTGCTACCCTGTACATAGTCGATCCATCCACCTAAATATCCCACCAATCAGCAAGCTTAGCCTTAAAATACAGATGAGACGTCCACATTTTTTCAAAACAAAAAGGAAAAGCATGCCTTCGAGCTGCCACATCAGCCGACAGGGATATAGGAAAATGATCTAATCCCAACCTAGTCAAGGTAGATAGGGAGCAAGAAAATCAAGCCAGCCACTCATGAAAGAAGGGCCCTATCTAGTTTGACTTGGATTAAAGCATCACCCATCCAACGATTGGTCCAAGTGTAAGAGGCGCCCCACAAATCCACATCAAACAAGGAAGTGTCATTAACATAAGACATTAAGTCAAACCTACTCTCATCATCAATCCGAGAGACTTCCATTTTATCATCAGAACTCAAAGGAGTATTGAAGTCTCCATATTAGGGCGAGGCCCCATAAATTTCCCAACCAAATTAAGGTCCATCAAAACCAACTGATTCTCAATAATGCAGTTAGGAGCTAACACCAAGTATTCTCCTATAACCGGATTCGCTTGAAAGCTAACTGACACCAACAAGCTCTTTCCTTCAGGATTATCACCCAAAAGACTAGACCAGCTTGGACCATTTGATAAGACCTCCACATGCTTATGTCCTTCACCATTAGCACCTTTTCCAAGATTCTTTAGACAAGGGGAAGAGGACAGACTCACATCAAGAGGAGATGCTTCCACACCAAGTTTGGTAGGACAACCATCCAAGCCAAAGGAATCTGGAACAAATGACATAAATGTTGACCCACCATCAAAGCCCACAACCCCACTGCAGGCTGACAAATCCTCGCCAACACCGACAATAACATTTGACCTAGTGCCATTACCACCAAGAGGTGAACCAACAATTCGCGCCCTTGCAGAATTTTGAATGACCTCTACCCCACCAAAAGAGTATCCCATCGCATACTAGTTTCATCACACATATGACTCTATATTCTTCTAGTCGTTATAAGGGAAGTTGTTAAGTAATCCTGTGTCAATGTATTGATGTACCCTTATGTAAAAGAAATTGATCATGTACTTATTTGCTCATACTAAATGATATTTAATGGTGTTGTATCTATGGAATTTCACTTTGATATTGAAGACACTTGTGTCTACCCTCAAGAGGATGCAAATGACAAACTCAATGAAGAAACCCAATTCAATATTGAAATGCAGAAAGATGTAGATTGCTGTTATGAAAGCATAGAAATAAGGAAAGAAGGAAGAAATGGACATCCTATTCTCTTTGACTAGTTGTGACCATGTTTTTGACAAGGTTGTTAGCAATCCAATCTCCTATGATTGGGGAGATCCAATTTATGATCAGCCTACTGAGTTCTCAAACTTTGATGATGAAGACATCATGGGATATCTTGATTTGCAATTTGATAATGCATCCAATTCAAGTGAAGGTCAAGAAGAGGAAGTGGTTGAAAGAATGGATCAGAGCAATGATCTATTGAGTTGTGAACAAATATCAAATTTATTGACTACTGAATATAAAAATGTGCACATGAGAATGACTCTCATTTGTTGTGTGCATCCCCTATTGATTTTGACAGTGATGATGATCTTTAGTATGCAAGGTATGATGCATGTGTTTTTTATTCTCCTTCCGATTATGAACCATCTAATCACGATGATGATTATGAGGATGAAGTAAAGAAGCTATGTGATTGTAATGATGCATTGTATGATGAGTATGACAGTGTGCATGTTGATGTAAACTCAAAAATTTGTTTTGATGAGTTTGAAGCAGCAGATGACCATGACGTTTGTGCATCCAATGAGCCCAGTATTGAAGATTTTAGTGCAAATTTGAGTAAGTATTTGTTTGCTTACTTGACTGAGCCTAGTTATGAGTATTTTCACATTGATATAGATGCTTATTTCAATGAGAAATCAGATTGTTTTTCTGAACCAAAATTGTTTTGATGAGTTTGAAGCAGCAGATGACCATGAGGTTTGTGCATCCAATGAGCCTAGTATTGAAGATTTTAGTGCAAATTTGAGTAAGTATTTGTTTGCTTACTTGACTGAACCTAGTCATGAGTATTTTCACATTGATATAGATGCTTATTTCAATGAGAAATCGGATTGTTTTTTTGAACCAGAATTGCTCGTTGATGAGCAAGCTTGGGATGTTGAAAATGTTGATACCTTATGTTTAGAGGATGAAAATATGACCACAGATGAGGACAATTCAGAAATATCTGATGACTCTCAATACCAACATGATGAAGGATAGTTGCAGAGTGTGGCAGTGCATGAGTGTATCTCTTTGAATACACTTGGAGATAGTTTGCATGATGTGCAAGGTCTTCTGATAAGTTCTTGTGATAGTTTCACCTTTGATATGCAAACAAGTAATTAGATTGAACTTGATTGTACCAGCCATATGGCAGAATGTTAGTGCTATTTTTGTCATTTGGAAGAAGTTTTCATAGAATGTGGCAATGTGCAAGACATTGAGGAAAGTGGTTTTCAGCTTGAAAATGATTTATATGATGAACATGATAAGTTGTTGCCACATGATAATCAACATTTTGAAAGCCTTCCTAACTTTCAATTGCATAGTGATTGTGAATATGTTGATAATGTTGAATATGATTGCTTGTTGGAAGGTACCAACATGTTTAATCAGGTGGATGGTTGTGATCAAGCTATGCTTTCATATGGTATTGATCACCATTTTCAAATGTTGCAACTTGATACAAAATCAGAAAATGAAGAGAGTGGTAGTGATGTGGCCTATGTGATTTGGCTGCCATATGATGACAAAGCTTAACAAAGAACAATTTTCCACTTGTATGAAGACAACTCGATCCTTGTGTTTGTAGAAGTGCAGTCACTCATGTTGTTGTGGTTTGATAGAGGCCAGCATGAGTTGAGGGCGATCAGTTATTTTATTAGATTGGTGTTCGACAGAGGTAAGAATTGATTCCCCTTTTTCATCTGGTGGCCTGGGGTCACCAGATGAAGTTGAAATAAAAAAGGATGAATAAAGGAGCAGTTTGACGACACCTGATAGACTCAGTATTTGGTCTACTCCACAGAGATCTAGAATCTTACTATGCCTATAAGGGGTATACATCTCCAGTCAGAGCCACTGTTGGGACTCTCAAATTTTGTAAATTTGAAGTGCCCATTTCAAAAAATTTCCTCTGCACTCTCAGAAGTGCACTTGAAGAATCTTCTTAAGTGACCTACTCTAGAGGGTCATATTTCAGAGCTTGTTGATTTTCAGGCCAAAACCATTTGTGGAACCACTCATGTGTCCTATGTGAGCATGCATGTCAATTTTTCAGCTTCCCACAATGAGTTTTGTCAGGGTTTCAAAAAGTGAAGCTGGAAGGTTTTGTCACTTTTATGTTGTTTGCAAACTTTTAGTTTTGCAAAGTAGCCTCCCATTTGAGCTTGCATTTTGCAACTGGTTGACTATCAAGTCAAAATGATTGTTGCTCTCCATTATCCATACCAAAATGAACTCACATGTCAGGTTTTAGAGCTCCATGAGCTGATTTTCTATTTTTACTAGGTCAAAACCAAATGCAATTTGTTCAGTTTTGCACTTCCGTTTTCTGAAACCTTTCTGGGAGGTCAACTTTGACACCTAATATCTTTTGCAAAATGATGATTGAAGCTGAGCCCTCTTGCATACATTCTCACTCTACCAAAATGAACTACTGTGTCTAGTGGCAGCTCGCTTGAAGTTGATTTCATGAGTTTTAATTGGTTTTGAACGAGATGTTGTTGCAAAAAGTTCAATCGAGCAACTTTGACAGTGAATATCTTTCACCTCATAATTCATTACTTTGATCCGTCTATTGCAATCCATTCTTGGACTGAATGTCTACATTCTTGCAAATTTTCATAGCTCCAGGAAGTCATTTGACCAGTTTCCTAGGTCGATTCTAGAGCCAACTTGACCAGTTTTTCCCATTTTTCAAATGTGCCAAAAAATAAATTTTAATCACAACCCACTTTAGTTTTTCATCTTTGGAGTATTCTGAAGTTTTCTCGGGTCAATTTGAGCATAAAATTTGTTTGAAAACAATTTATTTTTAGCTGGGTCCACATCGGGACCCGACATGCTCTTGTTGGAGGACATTTTGGTTATGAAAGGCATGAACTTCTGAGCATGGTTTCATTAATGGGTTGTCATTTTTCATCATTATAAGCCCCTTTCATCTATCAGTTGAAGTTAGTGTTTCACTGAGCTACCATGGGATGTGACATAGTGGCAAAAGAGTGGCTCAATGAAAGTATGTATACAAAGTGAAGTGGTAACTATGGCTTGTGTAAGGCATTGAGGATCATGTTTGTATACTCTCATTTGGATTGCTAATGAATTTATAGATTTTCTCAATCAATAGCCCAACCTAACGTAGTACATATATCTCTATAAATTGATGTATTAGTACTTTCTTAAGAAAGGAATGAAATCTTGTCAACAACTCCAAGCAACTCTATCCATATCATTGAGTTCCCATTCAACCAATGTTAGCATAAATACTGAAATGGCAGATTTTATTGGATTACTATTGCTCATGTTTCCTCGTTGTGTGAGGACATGTCTACATGTTGGAGCCATTGAGGGAGTTTGGAACGAGACCTAGTTATATTTGTAATTGTTGTGGATGCACTTATAATTGAAGAAACTCACCAGATCCTTCATGTATGCTGGCAATATGGAGTTGCACAACTGATGATTGTTGCAAAGAAAAGAAATATCAATAGTAATATGAATGCAACAAAAGGCAATATATTCACAAAATGGGTATGTTGAAAATTCTTAGAGACTTTCCATTAAAGCAACTAAAGGTGCGGACTAAAAGTGGGGTGCAGAAGAATGAAGAAGGCCACCGCATATGAGAAAAAATTCTCAAAGAGGAATTTGTTGGTCAGTTTGTAAATATGTTGAAGGCTAGTGAGGCATCCATTACGCCAACAACAAGGGATGTGCTTTCCCCAAAAGAATTTTGAGAAAGGCATAGACTAGCATTTTGAAAGGAGCTCAATTTCATATTGCAGAGTGGATTTATTGACAAGCTTTAGAAGCTTTCAAGCAAATGCATAGAATGGAGGAATGCATCAGATGGAAGAATGTCACGCCATGATTGCAGCACATACACAAGGAAAATATGTTGAAAAGGTCTTAACAACCTTTAAGCCAATGCATTTGTGTTGATGCGCTGTGGGACACATTTAAACAAGGCATGTGAAATGTTTGAATAAATGCGAATAGGGAACTCCACAATGCAACGATACCCACAAGATGGTCTTGTTGAAGATTTTTTTAGAAAGTTTCAATGCAACATAAAAGGAGATAGAGGTATGAGAACTAATTTTAAAAAAATCTCAAATGTTATCGAAATAGAGCACAACACAACTATACACACCAATGTGATTCATTGAAAAATATTTGGAAACTTATTGGAAACTACAGTTAGCATGTATGAAGCTCAGCGTCATTTAAATACCATGAAGAGGCATCACCAAAATATGCAAGGAGAACTCATTCAAAAGGAAAAATAAACTCCAAAAGATGCGGCTAAACTCATAGGGTGCACACAAAATAGTCTGTTGAAAAGTCTTTAGAAGCTTCCAAAAAAATGTGGACCATCATGGGGTGCCACAGTGATTGGTGTGGGGCATTCACAAAATAGATATGCTGAAAAGGCCTCATAAACTTCTAAGAAAATGTAATGAATGGGAAGCCAATGCATCCAGAGAGGGCATGTGAACTGTTTGGCATGAACCCTAAAGGAATGTGGTCTCATGTCGCGCCAAAAGCCAGAAAATGAATTTTTTGAAATGTTTTAGAAAATTTCAAGTAAATGCAAGTGTAAAGGCTCGAACCTTGTAGGGTGCATCTGATTGGCACGAAAAGTAATGGCGATTGCTTGAAGTGGAAGGGTTGATGCATATGGATTTCAAAATGAAAAGAAATTTTGATTACTGTTTGGGGGGGAGCCATTGTGCATGAAAAGACATCAGAGAAATGCCAAGTCTGGGCACAGTAAGGGTTCTACGCATCTAGTCAAGGTGAGGGATCAATCCCAAGAAGTAGGTTAACTTGCTTTAGGTGATTTAAAGCCATGTGTCGACTGAAGATGGGAATTCATCAAAGGGAAGCATGGAGAAAATATAGTGGGGGACTCTAAAGCACTGCTTAATAGAAAGGAGGCCACCATCATCACCCGTGAAGTTGCAGAATGTCAAGCTCTAGTGAAGGATTAGGGAAAATAAATAGAGACCAAAGAGATCAACGACTCAGGATGTTGATGCAAAATGTAGCCAAATCCAAGCCACTACCTGTTGGCTCTCCCAAACAAGATGCCCACCAATTAATTCCCGTGAGACTAGCGAGATCATGCCACGTGGCATGTGGGTCCGGGAAAAGCCTTCATTGAGCGGGTGTGTTTTTATATGCACGGGTAAAAATTTTTAAAGGGGGCCCGATAGTTTTAGTTTTCAATTGATTTTTTTCTACAAAAGCAAGACTTTTAAGAAATTAAAATATTGCCAAGATGTAAAGGTTATGGCAGGCCCGACTGGAGTCTTTGAGCGGGTGGAATTTTAAGTGAAGCTCAATGGAGTAAAGGAAAAACATTGAAGTTTTTTTTTTAAACTTCAATATTTCCCAATAAGTGTGGGGGCTTTTAAAACATTTAAAAGCATGATTATGCAAACATGTGATTAAATGTAAAAGGTGCAAATATAAAAGTGAAAACTTGTAACATGGGAAAAATGAATAAAATATTCACCCAAACTTTCAAGTGTTGCTAGAAAATGAGTGTGAGTGGCACGAGGGGTATGTTTTTCAAAAGTGAATAATTATTCACTGGGTGGAGTATTGTTGGGTAATAAAATGAAGTCATAGCTTAAAATATTAAAGTTACAAAAATTTAATATTTAGAGAAAAATAAAAGTGTAGCTACAACAAAGAGTAAATGAGATTTTTTCACGGGAAAATTATTTTCAGCTGCTGGTGAATGGATGGAGATTCTCCACATGGGAAAAATTTCTATTGATGAGCAACTTGAGACAAAGGCAGAATTGGAGGAAAAATTTGTTGCAAGGAAGAGAGATGAGAGAAGCTTTTCATTTTTGTTGATCAATGGTGGATGAAGATTCCAGATGGCTTATGTTTCTTTTTATTCTCTTCTTCTTTCATTTGAAAGGGGTTTTGAATTCTTGTATGGGGCTGGATAGATAGAAAATGTTGAGTTTTGAGTCATAAATTGAGTCTATAAAGCTTTCATTGCTGATTTCATGAGTAAATTTTAGCCAGTTTATGCAAATAAATCATGAAAGTCATGAATGTCATCAAATTGTCTCCAAACTTATATAGTTTAAGTCATATGAACTCAATAATACATATTATCTTTGGATTTGTCATCTCAATTTTTTGAAATTGTTTTATCTTTTTATAGTTATGTTTCAATACAATGGTTAAAATACTTTGAGCAGATAATTATGATTGTAAGTGTGTAGGTTGGATCTGATAAGGAGAATTTTTTTGACACTAGGAGAGAATATGTTGACGTAATACATTAACAATTGTAAATCCACTGGTTGAAGTCTGTTTGCTGATGAATTTACTTTATCAATTTGACTCCATGGCCCAGAATTGGCACTAATCTGCTATTCAGCTTAATGCATCTTAGAAACAAGTTTAAATTCAAAATCATCTTAAATCCCTGTTGTTTGGTTGAGATTTAATGTTATGCTTCCTAATTGCAGAGTAAGTGTTGATACACTAAGAATTTAGCCATATTTGAATTTGTTAGTACTTTATTGGGTGTAATTGAATTGAGAATTATCTGCTATAAAAAGCAATGTTTGTGTAGGAGTGAATTAAGTTTTTAGGAATTGTATAGGTTGACCCACCTTGGTCCTACAGAGCCAGAAGTGCAGAAGATCTTAGTCTTTGACTGAATCTTGTCAATTGGCCAAATCCATCATTGAGTTTGATCATTAGAAAGTGGCTAGTCTATAGGATTCATTGGACTGTTCGATTTGGAGCACCAACAAGTTGTAGCATTGGTAGTGGTTTCATCATAAGGAATCTTCATGCCCCTATGTTTATCTTTTCATAAGACAAAGTTTCCCCTAGTGTTGTGGAGGTATTACTAACATTCTTTGATTCTACTGGTTTCAAGACATCATGTTTAACAAGACCTAATAATTTTCTCTGGTAATGTATCCCATGATAAAAGTCCACTAAATATGACTTTTCATGGACACATGATATCACCATTGGTTTGTGTTGTTTAGGAATATTAGCTATCTTATTTGATTCTAAGATACCCTATTTATATAAACATATTCCTTTTCTTGAATAATGTTGGATATCTTCATACTCATTGTCCTCCACTAGAAATTAGAAGGTGTTATTTATTGAAGTTGATTCAAGAGATGATGATGCATAATATCAAGAGTGGGAGACCCTTGTTTTGGATGAAGAACATCTATATTTCCATCAAAAGGAAACATCTCATGGGTAATATTGGGGATACCTTTGAAATTTTGAATGGGTTGGAATATGTTCATCAACTCATGATAATACTTTGGGGAAGTGATATCTTCGACTTGACTTATGGTAGAGAAAATATCACTTACAGATTAGAAGATATTATGCAAATCATGATAATATTATGAGGGTATGAGCTCTTGACCTTGACTTGATTCAGAGCTAGTTTCTTTATACTTAGTAGCATCGTTGAAAGACTTCACAAAATTTCGTAGGAATGGGTGAAATAAGGGATGTTTCGTGTTTCTTTGGAACTTCTTCAATATTTCCAATCATGAATTTATATACGAGAGGAATATCATAGTCTGAGACATACTTGATGCCATTTCTATATGAAAAATTGCTAGAAATTGTTGATCGATTTGGACTTTGTTTTATGAAAGTATCTTTATGCATGTCTATTTCCTGATGTTGTGATGAATGAGTAACACCAATGTGTCCTACCATGTTATCATAGGTATGGTTTTTTCTATTTGATCTTGATGCCTTTCTAGAATCTTTTTTATTTCCATGATTAGGCATACAATCCTTATAAAATTTTCAAATATTCATTCCCTATTTTTTATCAATGTTAACATTGCCTTGCTCAATAAGATCTTGGATAAGATGATTGATTGTGAGACAAATTTGTGTTTTATTTCCATTCATTTGGTGAAACTCACAATGATCTTCATCCCTCTACCATGGATGTTTGACTTGCATTTCTTTATAATTTCGGTAATCTAGAAGAGTTATGAGATTTGATTGAATTATTTTCTTCAACATCGTTTCAATGGGTTCCCCAAAGGAGTGAATTTACATCGTTGTGGGTAATTGTCTTTTCTTGGTTATGGTCCTCTTGGAGGTTTGGCATTTTTGACATTTTGTTGTTTATTTTGTTGTCTATTCTATTGATTATTCTATTATATGGTTTGTGTGTTTGATGGTGCCTTAATCACATCATTCGCATCTACCTTACCGTCATTAGTATTATTTTTAGCCCAATATCAAGATTTGTCAATAAAACTAGATGGTTTGTTTTTATTTTGTGTAGGTCCCCTAGAAATTAAGGTTTATTCAATGTTGATACCTTTTGATATTATTTCCTCATATGTCAACTCACATTGCATCTTCAATTGTAAGGCTAGATCAGTTTCTACATTTCCGGCAATGATCTCTACTTGTTTCTTCTCTAGTATTGACCATTTGCATTTTCTTTCTCTATGTCTCCATCATTGTAGTCCAAGTGTGCAAATTATTCTCCCTATTTTTTCTTAATGGTATAGATTTCCTCCAAGCTTACGTCCATATCAAGATTGTAGGAGAAATGTGCTACAAATTGATCTATTATTTCTTGGAATGTCTTGATTCCTGGAGGTAGGTGTGAGAACCGCTCTATAGCTTTGCCTCCCAAAACTCTTAGGAAGAGACACATCAAGTATGAATCATTGTATGCTACTTCCATGCATTCCTCATAAATTTTTGTAATGTGTTCCTTTGGATTTCTATGCCCTTTGTACTTGTCAAATTTAGTGATCTCAAATCCTGGAGGGAATGGTACCATCGCAATATTATGATCAAATGGATATGGACACAAATTTTTCACTACATATGTCGATTTGATTTTTCTTGTTTAAATATGTTGGATATGTTGCATGGGTGTCTTGATTTGTGAAGAATGGTACTCTTGATTATTTTTCAATGGTGGAGCATATGTGTTGAATTGTGGGATGGTAGATAAGTTGTAAACTAGATTTTTATATGATGGTGTGTTTTATATGTGTTATATGGTGTGGTTTGTGGATTGGTTTGATATTATTGATTTTGAGGTGATGATGGTGGAAGTGTACCATATGCTCGATATGAATTTTGATTTATGATATTTTTTTGAGAACTATCATATTACTATTATTGTTGATTATATTGCAAGCCTTGTTTTTGTTGTTGTACAAATAATTGTTGTTGTTTTTGGGCATATTGTTTTGAGCTTGCAAAGCTTGTTCATCTCATTGTTCTTGTAAGGCTTGTTGATCTTTTAAAGATTTTTGGCCTATTGTGCTTGCACAAATTGTCATTCTTGCAAATCTAGTTGGACTTGTTGTGATTGCAAAGCTTGTTGTTGTGCAATAGCCTGTTGTTGGGCTTGCCAAGCTTGTTTTCCTTAGGGTGAACTAATGATATGTTTTGAAGGTGGAATGTTTTGATTCTATGTGATGTATTGGTTTTATGGAATATGTGGTGGATTTTGGGGAAAGTTATTATCAGTATGTTGTAATGTATGAATGTTTTGATTTTGAAAATCTTAGTATTGATGTTGTGGAACCAAATTTTGATTTTGTGACACACGATTTGGTATATTTCGATTTGATATATGTTGATTTTGATGAGGGGAAACTTGTCCTTGATGTTTTTTTGATATAAGTCCTTGCAAATTTTATGTAGTGGGGAAACCACATGATTTTTTGAACCCATTTTATTTTGAAACATTTTTTGTGATCCTTGATTTGGTGAAAATTAATGTTGGGATGTGGGTTGAAGATTTCCTTGATTTTGTGACAATGGATTGTAGGATATTGGTTGATGTTGTGATGTGTATTGAACACCTTGGTTTTGAGATCTTAAATATTGTGAAACTTAAGGACTTTGTGGTTGTTGATGTATTTTTTGAGAACCTTGGGATGGTTGAACACCTTTAGGTTGTTTTGATATGAGTTGTGATCCTTGAGGTTGTTGTGATATAAGTTGTGACACTTGAGGTTTATGTGATGTGAACCTTGAGGTTGATGTGATGTGAGTTGTGAACCTTGTGTTCTAAGAATAGCATGGAATGTGGGTGGAACATTTGTATAATTCCTTAGATCTTGAGGATTTCCATGTTGACTTGTGAGATTAGTTACAACCACTCTAGTAGTTGTAGGTTTTTTTAGAACATATAATGAAGATGTTTATGGCATAGATTGAATGATGTTATGTACCAAAGGTGCATTTTAAGAAGATTGACCCATGTTTTGAGAAGGTTGACCCATGGATGCAACATTTGACAAGGGTTGTTCCCTAAGTGTGTTTACATCAAATGTAGAAGGGAGTTTGACTCATTTTGCTAATGTAAGAACATATTGGGTAGGATTTAGTTTCAACACTATGTTAACAAGATGATGAACCTTAAGGTCTTGTTGCATCTCAAGTATCTCATCTACGATAAGTTCAAAAGAATTGTTTGTAATATCTTCTATGTGAACCCTTGTCTCTTGTGATGTTTGAGATGGTTGTTGGTGTAGTCACAGTAGGAGGTTCCTCAAAGAGAATAGTTTGGACCATGCAACAAGAGTCACACAATAGAAGAAACATGGAATATGGAGGAAAATGTAGATTCTAACATTCAAATTATCATAAATCTTAGTTACAATCGACCGGCAACATCGAGGCTTATAGATTCAGCTCACAAGCTTGATACAACATGATCAAAATACAATATGCTTATATTCTCCTTAACACAATCGGAAATATTACACATCCATTCTATATTTATCTACTTAATCCCTTCCCCTATTCTAATGATCTATTACAATATTTATATCATATTCACAGATCTAGAATCTTTTGTGTCGGCCAAAGATCATCACAATCTCCAATGAAAGAAAATATAACATGAGAATGAAAGAGGTCAGCCTCAAATTTGAATTTCTCCTCAATAGGTGCATAGGATGAAGTGTGGACCTATAATTAAGGTCGAGGACACTCCATGGAACAATTCGAATCACACCATCAAGATTCACAAGTTACGGGAAATATCCACAAGTGATCAAACTAACCATTAGGCTTAAAAATTATTTTGGTGTCGGTTCAAGAAATTGCCACTTAATCCGGAAGTGATAACTTGCTGAAAAAAGATCCAATCATGCTCAAATCTTGGAATAAGGAAAATGAACATGTCCACAATGTAAACATAGATCCACAGGGTCTGGTGAACAAATATGATGAAATGTTGAATATGCCAACTTGATTTGAACAAAAAATGAAATGAAAATATTTTTGGTTGATGCAGGATTTCCAAGAACCAAGGATGCTCCTGCATCAGACATCTTGGGTTATTTAAAAAGTGAGTCCCTCACTTTTTTGGGGCTAGAGGGAAACCAATACGGTCTACCTTAGCCTAAGAAATGCAAGAAGAATCCTCCACTGGTCTTTCTTTCCACTTCACAAGATATTCTTTGTACTATCTTTCGTGATTTTTCCTCCCATCTCTGTTACCCAACATCTCTTCAATCTCATCAGATTGTTGTTAAGGAAACTGATTCTCCATTTTTTCTTTACTACCTTTAATGAATTCTACTTCATGGTACTAATGTAGATCTGTAGATCTGCAATGTTGAATATAGGTGATATACCCATGACATTCGGTAACTCCACTTCATATGCATTTCCTTAATCAAATTTCTTTAAAATATTTCAGGGTCCAAACTTCCTCATCTTGAGCTTATTGTATGTTCCAAATGGAAATATTTCCTTCCTCAAATACACCATCACTTCATCTCCAACTTCAAACTCCTTATGTCTCCTCTTTTCATCTGCTTTCTCCTTATACTTCCAGTTCATATCTTCCAATCGCTCCTTTACTTGGGTATGCACTTTCTCCATATGTTCTGCAAATTCCTTTGCTTCTGCACTCATTTTTTCTTCCTTACTGATATCTCACAACTTTTATATACCTCTAGGATGAACTCCAATAACAATCTCAAAAGGTATCTTTCTAGTACTCCTGTTCACTGAATTATTGTAAGAAAACTCTTCCTATGCAAGGATTAAATCCCAACTTTCGGTCTTCTCTCCAACCAAGCATCTTAGAAAATTCCCCAAACTCATGTTTACTACCTTTGTCTATCCATTATTCTGTGGGTGAAAAGTAGAACTAAACCTCAAATTTGTCTTTAACTTCTTCCAAAGTGTCCTCCAAAAGTAACCAACAAACTTTGTATCTCTGTTTGAAACAATACTCCTAGGTAATCCATGCAATCTGACCACTTCTTTGAATTTTTTTTTGCTACATGTACTACATCTATTGTCTTCTTGCAAGGTATGAAATGTGCCATTTTAGAAAATCTATCCACCACCACAAATATAGAATCATTATATCTCTATGTCTTTAGTAAACCAAGTATGAAATCCATGCTGATATCCTCTCAAGGTCTCTCCAGAACTGTCAAATGCTTATACAATCCAACATTTTTACTACTCCCTTTTTCCACTTGACAAACTCTACAACTTTGCACAAATTTCCTAACATCCTTATAAATCTATGGTAAAAAGTAATTCTCACTTACTAATGCTACTATCGTGTCAACTCCAAAGTGTCTTGACAATCCTCCACTATGATTTTATTTCACCAAGTTATCCCTCATTGAACTCTAGGGTATACACAACTGATTCCCTCTGAACAACATATCCTCCTAAATGAAATAATCCAACCACTGACTCCTATCCTCCAAGACTGGTTCTTTACAAGCTCTCCAAGGTTCTACAAAATCTGGGTCTTCCTCATACAAGTTCTTCAATTCATCAAATCCTAATACCTTCACTCTCATTTTTGCCAATAAATTCCTTCTCCTACTCAAAGAATCAACAACTCTGTTTGAATTTCCACTCCTATGTTTCAAAACAAAAGTATAACTCTGTGAGAATTCCACCCATCTCATGTGTCACTAATTCAACTTACCTTGACTACTCAAATACTGCAATACCTGATGATCTATATACAACACAAAATCCTTAGGAAACAAGTAATGTCTCCACTTCTTCAAGGCTTGAACTATGGCATAAAACTCTTGATCATACATTGAATATCTTCTCCTAGCATCATTCAATTTCTCATTGAAATAAGCTACTGG
Organism: Sequoia sempervirens; assembly: GCA_007258455.2. Classification (NCBI taxonomy): domain Eukaryota; kingdom Viridiplantae; phylum Streptophyta; class Pinopsida; order Cupressales; family Cupressaceae; genus Sequoia; species Sequoia sempervirens. The sequence continues at coordinate 339,508,305 of VDFB02281492.1, forward strand.
TCTTCCTTCTTGACTTAATACTGCTTCAATTACATTTCCACTTGCATCACAATCTACCTGAAATACCTTACTAAAGTATGGTAAAGCCAACACAGGCTGCTCAGTCACCTTATGTTTCAACAATTCAAAACTCCGATCTGCTCTAGATGTCCACCTAAAATATTTCTTATCCCCTCTCATTGTTTTTGTGATAGGACTACAAATAGAACGAAAAATTCCTAATGAACTTTCGGTAGAAACTAGCCAATCCATGAAATGATCTTACCTCTCCAATGCTTTTTGGTGTAGGTCATTCAACAATTGCTCTTACCTTCTTAGGATCCATTTTCAATCCAGCAACAAATATCACAAATCCTAGATATACCAATTCTTCCTTCATGAAACTACACTTCTTAATGATTATCAACAACTGTTTTTCTCTCAACCTCTGCAAAACTTGTCTTATATGCAAAAAAAATGTCGTTCTCTAGTCTTACTGAAAATCAAGATGTCATCCAAATAAACAATCATAGACTTACCCAAGAATTTCATCAATACCTCATTCATCAGCCTCATGAAAGTACTCGATGCATTTGTTAGTCCAAAAGGCATCACCAACCACTCATACAATCCTTCATTTTTCTTGAATGCTATCTTCCACTCATCCCCTTCTCTAATTTTGATATGATGATATCCACTCTTCAAATCTATCTTCAATGTAAAGTATTTAGCTCCACTCAAACAATCCATAATGTCATCCATCCAAGGAAAAAGAAATCTATACCACACTATGATTTTTTTTATGGCTCTAGAATTTGTATGCATCCTCCATTCTCCATCCTTCTTAGGTGCTAGCACAATAGGTACTACACATGGACTCAAGCTTTCTCTGATCAAACCCTTCTTGGACAGCTCTTGCACTTGTCTATTCAACTCTTCATTCTCTATCGATGTCATCCAGTGTGATGCTTTATTAGGAAAACTAGCTCCAGGAATCAGATCCATGCAATGACTAATACTCCTCACAGGTGGTAATCCATCAAGTACATTATCTAAAATGATCTCCTCATAGCTTGTTAGTAACTCCTTTATCTCCTCTAGTTGTTCTTCTACATGCTTCATTTCTTCAACCTTTTTAGGAACCAAGGCATAACACATGTTCTCATGTCTCAATCCATCTAGAAATATCCTTCCATAAAAAAAAACAAATTCTAGCACTCATACAAACCTCAACTCTAGGAACATCCTCCAATGGCAACACAGTCTACTTCATCCCATTAGCAACAATGGTATATGTATTCTTCTTTCCATCATGAATTATCTGTCTATCATACTGCCAAGGCCTTCCCAACAAAACATGGCATACATCCATAGGCATGATATCACACAAAACTTCATCATGGTAATTTCCTATCTTCAATCTCACCAAACATTGTTCACTTACAAGTATCTTATGCTCATCTTGAATATGCTATCTAATAGGGTTTTAGGTGTTTCAATCTTTCCAGCTTCAATTTGGTCACCATTTCTTTAGAAACTAGGTTTTTGAAACTTCCACTATCAACAATCACTCTGCAACATTTACCATCTACCTTGCATCCAGTCTGGAACAATTTTTTTTTTGCAATGGGTCTTGCTCCATCTCACTTTGATAGAATACTCTTCTATTCATCAACACTTCTCTATCTTTTAGTCTATTAGATGATCCAACATGATCCTCCTCAACAAAATTTGTTCTTCTATTGTCTTCTATATTTCTACTTGTCTCTCCTTGATTGCATTCAAATACTCTATGTCCTTCTCCACCACACTTAAAACAAGTTCCCCTGAATACTCTTTTCTCCTTATCATCTTTTCTATAACCCTCATTATGGTAACCACCATATCCTCCTCTTTGGTGAGAGTTTTCATCATCTCTATAGTATGAATTATCATTCTTACTAACTTCCTTATCTTTATTTTGATCTGCAAAAGTTCCTCTTTGAAATCTTCCACCTCTTCCTCTCTATCTCTACTCATGTCTTTTATTTAGCTTCTCTTCTGCTTTTTGGGCACATTGATATGTCTCTTCCACATTTTGTAACTTGATCAAACTAATCTCATCCTGTATAGATGGCCTCAAGCCATTCATATATCTAGCTACTTGTTTGACCTCATCCTCTAAATTTTTAGATCTGGTATTCAACTTGTAGAACTCCTCAGTGTAATATGTTACACTTGATTCCTTCTGCTTCAGATTCTACAACTTCTTAAACAAACTAATTTGATAGTCTGTAGGCATAAATTTTGTTTTCAACTTATTCACCATCTAATCCCATGATTTTATCTTCTCCTTTCCTCTTCTTTTCCTATTTGTCTGCAAATGTTCCCACAAAAGGGATGCATATCCTTTCAACTTTGTACAAGAAAATTTCACCTTCTTATCTTCAGTGGTACCTTCAAAATCAAAATATTTCTCCATATGTTATCCAATCAAATAATTCATCTGAATCCAACTTACCTCTATAATCTAGTGGATTGAAATGTGGTTTGGTATTTTCTCTAGTTAGGGCTATTATGAACCTCTCTTCCCCCTGATCCAGGCCAAGTTGATCTTCTCTTCCCCTTTCTTCTTGTACTTCTACCTCTTCATCACTCACATCATCAATTTTTCAACCTCTCCTCTGGGCCATTTTGACTACATCTAATTTGACAATAATTCCTCTCAACATCTCCATCATAGCTAGGTGTGCATTTCCAAACATTCCATTTCCTCTACCATTTCTTCCTCCTACCATCTGTACACAATTCCTCTAGAGATGCAGCTTAGATCCTTAATCTGCCACCCCGCAACAAATCTTCAATAGGACTCTGAAAACTCTGACAATCTCTCACAGAACAAACCTCTCTCAGATACCAATCTAGCATAGTCACGGTAGGAGGGTCCTCAAAGAGAACATTCTAGACCGTGCAACAAGAGTCACACAATAGAAGCAACACGAAATATGGAGGAAAATACAGATTCAAACATTCATATTATTAGATATCTCAATTACAATAGGCCAACAACATCCAGGCTTACAGATTTGGCTCACAAGCCTCATACAACATGCTCAAAATACAATATGCTTATATGCTCCTTAACACAAGTGGAAATATTAAAAATCCATTCTATATTTATCTACTTAATCCCTTCCCCTATTCTAGTGATCTATTACAAGCTTTATATCATAACCGTAGATTTAGATTCTTTCGCATTGGCCAAAGATCATCACAATCTCCAATGAAAGAAAATGTAATGTGCGAATGAAATAGGTCAGCCTCAAATTTGAATTTCTCCTCAACAAGTGCACAGGATGAAGTGTGGACCTATAATTAAGGTTGAGGACACTCCACAAAAAAATTTGAATCACACCATCAAGATTCGTAAGCTATGGGAAAGATCCACAAGTGATAAAACTAGTCGTTAAGCTTGAAAATTATTCCAATGCTAGTTTGAGAAATTGTGACTTAATTCGGAAGTGATAACTTGCCAGAAAAATATCCAATCACACTGAAATCTTGGAATAAGGAAAATGAACATGTCCATGATGTCAACATAGATCCGCAGGGTCTGGTGAGAAAATATGATGAAATGTTGAATCTACCAACTTGAATTGAACAAGAACTGTAATGAAAATATTTTTGGTTGATGCAGGATTGCTAAGAACCAAGGATGCTCTTGCATCAGTTGTGAGGGGTTATGTGGTGAAGTTGTAAAAACCATAGGATTAAACTCTTGCACTCTAAGGTTTTTTTCATTTGTGTCACTCATGATAGGTAAGTTACGGTTTTGTTCCATTTTTCTCTTGTGTTGTGATCTTTTTGTAACCATAAAACTTGTATAAACCTTTGGTGTTTTACAATGTGATTGGTATTGTCTAAATTATTGGGTTGATTAAAATTTTCCTAAAAGAGAACCTCTAATGGGTTTAGGACCAATGATGATGTGAGTGATGTAATGAAGAGATTAATGGTGTGAAACTCTCAATTTTTTAAACAATTTTAGATTCAAGTTTTGATGTGTGTATGATGATGTTGATAAAATTTCCAATCCTAGGAGTAGAATTGTGACTCTAAGATAAGTTTGTAAAAAATATGTGTACTAATCCAACTAGATGTATGAAAAGAGATATGTTACCAAACATATAGCCAAACTAGGCTATGTTTGATGAAAACTTAGTCTAACGGATTTGTTTGCCAAAATTTCAAGTTTTTTGTGAGATGGAATGTTGTAACAGTTTGATGTTTGATGTAAACCTAATGTTGATGTTTGATTTGATTGATCCTAATGTGAGACCTAAGAAGAAATTTTGATAAGAACAAGGTGTTGAAAAACATGCACTTTCTTTTGAGTGTCTGAAAACCTAGAAGACCAAATGATTTTGATAAAGGACTTTTGTATGATGTTTGGATGTGTGATACCCAAAATTGTTTTGATAAATAAACCTTTAAGTATGAATTTCCTTGTTTGTATTTGTTTGAGACCAAGTAACTAATTTTTTTTGAATCAAGTAACCAAGGGACACCTACTTTGTGGGTTCAATTCTTAAAGTCAGATTTAGCATGAACTATTTTTACCACATAGAAGTCATGATTATGAATTGTTTAAGATTAAGATGTCTAAAACAAAGCAATTTGTTTTCAAAAAAGCTCAAAATTTATGAAAACAAAATTGCTAAATCATGGTTCCCTAGGTTTACTTTGACATAATGAGCAAATATATGGACAAAAATACTAGGAAGCTCACTAAGATATTGTTTTGATAAAAAAATATACTTAGATGCACGCAATAGTATAATGTCTCTCAAGTGCACTCAATTATGTTTAAAGGGTTTGAAGTTTTAGTCATGACCATGTTTTTTTTTTAGAGTTTGAATGATAAGTAATGTTTTTACTGACTCAATAGGTGAGGTGGATATTCTGTAAGATTTCTTCCATAAAGATTACCAAGAAAGGTTTGATAACACTGATCAAGTACATTCCTATTTACTCAAGTGGTTACACCTCTTAAGTTGGGTCCACATGATAAAATACCTAGCTTGAGTGGATGACGAGAGTATGCATGCATACATGATACACCTCTTACCTTGAAAGGAAAAAATCTCCTTACATGGTGTTTTTTGCCTCAACAAGAAATCAGTACATGATGAATATCTTCCTGGATTGACCTTTTTTCCCATTGTACCTTCTGAAGAGATACTCAAAACTGGTAAGGCTTCTAAGTACAATAGTTTGTAATGACTTAGTGAATACTAGAGGTATACTTCAGATGTGAGATACTAAAGTCTCTAGTCAACATACGTGTGGTTTATACACCCACATCAAAATTGACATCATGGTATAACATCCCCGAATAATTACTACTTTCTTTCTCTTTAAAACCCTTTATATAGCCCACCTGAACATGTGCTTGAAGGTCACCTTGAGTTCTTTGTTGTGAGATGTGTCTCAATGAAGGCCTACTCTACTAAAAAAAGAAGGAATCATATTTCTTCTCACCCAAGATCACATGAAGTGCAAGGAGAGAGGACATGTAGTAATCCTTAGGTGATTTAAAAGTTAAAAATAGGAGTGGGTCAGTGTAGGATCATGGGGAGCCAAACCAGGCCCCTAAGTGGCAATAAAAATTCAAAAAGACAGAGTTACACAAATTTACATAAAAATTTGAATAGGATACTAAAAAAAATATGTAAGAACATAACTTGTAGAAAATTGAATGTAGTTTCTAAGATATTAGTCCTTTTTTAGAAAAAAGTAAATCTATTTGGTGAAAATTTAAAATGTCAATACAAGAGTACTAAATTTTAAAGAAAAAATAAAAAGCAAGTGTTTGTCTGGAGACCCTATCGGGGAGAAAAAATTAATAATTTATTCTAAATATTTCAATATAAGTAGAGGACACATTCCTGGATGTGACACATTTTTTTATATTTTATTTGCAAGTAAATATTTAGTTATGAATTTTCTAGTAGGAATTTTTAAAAATATTTAAAAACTATTTGTCTCGCTAGCCTAACTTGATCAAAAAATTATGAAATTTGATTTTTATTTTTCTTAAACTATCGTTGTGAAGCATAGTGTGTGATGCATCTTTTGGATTCAAAACATGTTTAACCATTTAAAAGTTGAAGATATTTTTCAATCATCCTATCAATTAGGAATTTAGTTAGAATGTATGTATAAAATCAATAATAATTATCTATTTAATTCAAAATAAGGCATACCTTATATTTTTGGAAAGATGACAATTTTCTCTATAAAACCTTTTCATTTCATCAAATTTGGATAAAAAACATCGTCAACCACTTTTATGTCATATTTCTAGTGTTTGGCCCCCCATGATCCTACACTGACTCGAGTGTTTCTCTTCATTGAAGATCGCACGAAGCGCAAGGGGAGATGATATGCACCACTAGTATACCAAGCAAAGAAAACACTTGTTCATTTTAGTGGACTAAAGATAAATGTGAAATAAATTTTAAAGCACCAAACTATGTGTGAGATTTGTTTTGTTCAATTTTAAAGCTCAAAGTAAAGTGAGGTTGTTTGATTCAATTTTAACTCCAAATTGAAAAAGTAGTTTGAATTGTTCATTAATAAGCCCAAATTGAAGTCTGAAGTTGATTTTTAAGCACAAACTAAAGTGTGATCCTTAGTTCATCCTTCTCATAAGTGTTTAAAAACACTTTAAAAAATTTGACAAGATGAATTCATTGATGAGTGTTAATGAACTCTTTTGCTTCGATCCATGCTTTAATGCACCAATCTAATCTTGCAAATTGTTAGTCCTTAAACCAGTAAACAAAAATTAGGAAATCATTAGGGATAGAAATTAAATAATATTGAAACTTCAGACAAAACCCTAAAAATTACCTCTCTAGTTTACCTACAAGTGTGCAACTTTGTAAGATAGGTGCACTATGATATCATAGACAACTTTGCTATTATTTTCAAGTTTTTTGATCTTCCTCCAAACAAGTGCACTAGTATTTGCAAGTGCACTCCTTTGGAGAATCTACAACAAAAACCTGAATTATTAGATGTGTTGCAATAACATGTGTGTATCTCTATCAACCTACACATGTGCACCAATGCTACAAGCGTGTGCTAATGCAAGAAGTGTGTAGCTTTGGCATGGAACAAGTGCATTGGCTTACTTCTGGTTCTTGCAAACATGAAATTATTAAGATTTTTTTTTCAAATTAAGGTATAGTGTCCCACTAGGCATGCCAAATATGTGAACATGAATATTAACTAGGTCAAATACAACTAAAATGAAAAATCAAATCAATCAATTAAACTAATTAACTCATATTCCTAATGAAATCTTATAAATGCTAACTAGGAAGCAATTAAACATGCAATTGTAAGCAATTGATAAATGAAATTTAATTAAACACTTGTAAACTTGATCCAATTGGGGGATTAGAGTTGAATTGATGTGGAATGATCAACCCTTTCCTAATCCCATTGTTGAAGCAAGCTTTGAAGTGATGCTTTAATGGAGAAATGGATGCCAAATTTTCTCAAGATGGATACAAAAGTGTGAAATGTGAGATATTGATTAGGACAATTTTATGTTTCTACAATATTGCAAAGACCATGATGGATCGATATTACTAGCCATCCTTGTTCAATGATTATCACAAATGGGTAAGAATTTGCAAAAAGTGTGCTTTATTTTCTAGAAATCAAAGGTTGGTTGCCCTCCCTCTTCATCCCATTTAGTCTCACTAGCCATTCACATAGTGGGGTTTGGATTTTATTAGAACAATAAATCCACCATCAAGTTTTGGTCATAAATGAATTTTGACAACCACAAACTAATTCACTAGGTGGAAAGAGGCAGTTGCCATGAAGGATGCCACTAATGCTTTAGTTTTAGAATTCCCTAATGAAATTGTTACAATATTTAGTACTCCTTCCACCATCATCCCTGATAATGCAAATAGTTTTTACTAGTTCTCAAATCTTGGATTGGGCAATTAGACATGGCATATACTTGAAGACTTCATCAAATTAATACCCTTAAGGTAATGTCATGGATGAATCTTTAAACAAGAATCTCATCAGGGTTATCAAAAGGACTATTGAGGACAACCAAATGGTCTAGCATAGTAAACTAAAGACAACCCTTTGGGATGATAGATTTACTCCTAGGAGATCAATTGGTAATTCTCCTTTCATGCTAGTTTATTGGGGGAGGCAAGGTTAACATTATCACTATAATTTCCCTCTCTTGAATTAGCGCATTAGTTGGAATTGGATGGAAATGATACCATGATAGTAAGATTGGAAAAGCTAATTGAGTTAGAAGAGACAAAAAAATGCTATGAAAACCCTTGAAACTCATAAAACACAAGTCAAAAGAAAATTTGATTAAAAAGCAGTCCACAAAGTGTTTCAAGAGGGAGATTTGGTGCTAAAATGGGATACAGACAAAGCCAAGGCTAGGAGGCATTCCCCCCCCATTCTCCTTAAGGGAATGCATGTTTCTAGTTTCCTTTATTTCCTTCAAGTACAGGCTTGCACTGTAAGGAAGATAAGGTAGTGGTACAACTTCCTACACTAATCTTGAGAGGAGGATAATGCAAAACTCTTACAAATCTTTAATATTTATAGAAACTTAAATAGAAATAAACATAAATATCATGAATACCATGGCATAGTGATTAATGTGGGGAAAACCCTTTTAGGAGAAAAACCCCACACTCCAAAAGTCACCCAATATATTATTCAGAAATCACAAAGATTACATTATACTTGCAAAGAAAAATTCTCACATGAGTATCACCAACCATAGATCTATAGGAAACACAACCACTATCAAACTCTTAAAATATGCCACAATACACAGTTGTAATACAACACACTTATAAAATAGGATTTCCTTCTAGGGAAAGTCAAGATAATAAAATATCGTCCATCAAATCTAAGATCTAATGATGAATGGTTCAGATTTACAATAAGAAAATATAAATAAAATTTTCCTTTCATGGGGGGGACCCTCTACACCCCCCAATCATTGTAATATGAATAGTACCTTATGTATCAACAATAACTTATGTAATTGCAAGGTTGAGACACATTTTACCAAAAAATCCCCCACTTGGCGGACATCTTGCAAATATAACATGAGGGTGTATAAACATCATCTCTTAATTATTGGGGGCCGAAAGGCCCATAGTATTTGAACACTATCTAACCTTCTTTGTGCTCATAGGCTTAGTTAAATAATTATTAACATTCATCAAATTCTCTACCTAAACTAGCTTCACACTATCATCTTTGACCATATTTGTAACAAAATGATACTATACATCAATGTTTATGGTCCTCACATGAAATGTCAGGTTCTAAGCTAGACATATCGCACTTCGATTTCCACAACAAATTGTCACTGTGTCTTGTTTTATTCCAATATCTAAACACAATCTCTTAATCCAAATGGCTTATTTAGAAGAACAAGTAGTTGTCATATACTCAAATTTAGTAGTGCACAAATCAACCACAACCTACCTCTTACTCATCTAACTAATTGCACCACCAAATGAATTAAACACATAAGCACTAGTGAAACATCTACTATCAACATCACCTACCCATTCTAAATCCACATAGCCATGAATATCAAGGGAAATATCATCTTTAGTCATATTACAATGATAAAACAAGGAATAATTTGAGGTACTATGCAAATATATACAGACTCTTAAATGTATCCTAATGAACTCTACTGGTATTAGACATATATCTAGAAAGAACTTGCATTGCTTGTGATTTAATGTATGGTCTTGTATAATCCATAGCATACATAAAGCTTCCAACTATACTCTAGTAAGGAACTCTACTCACGTCTTCCATCTTTGATGGAGATGTTGGAAATTTTGAAATAGATAATTTTGTTCTAGCTGAAATAGGAACAAATAATGGTCTACAATACTACATATCAAACCTTTGTAAAATTGAATCGAAATACTTACTTTATCCAAGCCATAGCTTTTTGTTCACTCTATCTCTTTTAATTTCCATCTCAAGAATGTTCCTAGCTACACCAAGTTCTTTCATTTCAAATTTAATAAAAAGTTAATATTTTAGTTTTGAAATCATACCTCTCCCTCTACAAATAAATAACATATCATCAACATCTAATGCAAAAAATAGGAAACGATCACCATCAATTTTATAGTAAACACAATGATCTGATTTAGAATTCTCAAATCCCAAACTCAACACATATGTATCAAATTTCTAGTACCACATCCTAGTACTTTGTTTTAAACCATACAAATATTTCTTCAATTTGCAAACCAAATTTCTTTTACCTTTCACCATGTAGTGCTCTAGTTGTGTCATATAAATATCCTCCTCCAAGTCATCATGAAGGAAAGCAGTTTTCACATTCATTTGCTCAACCTCTAAATCGTAAGAAGCAACAATAGAAAGAAAAAATATAATGGATGTCATTTTTGCAATAGGAGAAAATATCTCACGATAATCCCCTCGAAACCTCATGGAGGGGACCCCCCTGCACCCCCCAATCATTTTCATATGAAAAATACCTTATGTATCAATAGTAACTTATGTAATTGCAAGGTTAAGACACATTTTCCCAACATGCACATGTTTTGGTTTTTTTTGTTAAGAAGCCCAGTTGTTGTAAGTTCACTTCATGACTTTATGCCCAATAGACTAATAAGGCCTTTGTATTCCATGATTAGAAAAAAATCATCCCACAAAAATGACCAAAATCTTGGTCATTTTATCCCATCATTATATGAACCATCATTGATAATTGATTTGAGAAATCCTACATGGGACATCTTGCATGACTTTACCTTGAAGAAGTCTAAAAATTGGCTAAGTACTCATACTTTCACTTTCCTTCATAATTGCATGCTTTCTCCATCGCTACCGATCCTCCATCTCTTTCACTTATATTTTCCATTTTTCAACTAAAGTGTTTCTATTTTTGGTCATCGGCCTTTCCCTTTAACTCCTATCACTTCCTTTTGCAAACCTTAGGCCTTTTTCTCCAATCACTAAATTTTTGAGAGGCCTTTCAATATTTTTCTATCTTGGATTGTCAGACTTAGAGGATCAACCTTTTCCTCTACCTCCTATCATTCTTTCATTAGGTATCATGCCTTTCCTCTAACCCTAAAGACCCAATTAGGCATTTTCAAAATCTCATGTCATCATCTTTTGGATGTTGAGCATTGGAATTTTCCTTTGTCACTTTCGTCCTTTAATTCTTTTCTTCTTACCACTTATCTCTTTCTCTCGAAGCCCGAAGTATGACAATTTGATGCCAATGAAATATAGGGTATTCTATAGGCTCAAGGCTTTCCCTCACATAAATGAAATATTAAAAATGAAAGCCCATAGATATAGCAAGAAGGTGACAAGTGACATATTTCTATTCATTTCTTCTATTCCACATGAATATTTTCTCTAAGTCAAGAGTGGCCTATGGAATTATGGGATGAATGACATGTGGTAGAAATTGGTTGAACAAATGTCACAAGGCCTTGTGAGGTTCCCACCAGTTCCACATGTCAAAATTTGTAGTATTTCACCATTCCACAAAGCCTTACTTAGTAGTCCAAAAAATTTCTATTGAAGAAAAAAAGTGGTGACACGTGGCATTTTGAGCATTGTTGGTGGCAATGGGACCATTAATGGCCCCCACTGAGTCTGCATGGAAATTTTCTGAGAATTTTCACTATTTTATGGAGCCTCTTAAGGTGGCCCCACCATCATGCTATGAAAATGCAAAATGAGTGACAAGTGGCAGTTCTTCAAAGGTATACTATCACATTAGCTTAATGGGTGCAACATGGCATCATCTTATGACTTGTTTTCCACTTTTACAAAGTGTTTTTATAAAATCTTATTTGTGGCTATGGAACTACATAATGAATGACAAGTGGCAAGTATTTAGTTAAGTAGTGTTGTGAGCCCTTAAGCAAGGTCCCACCAATGCCACTTGTCAAGATTTGAGGCATTCTTCCATTCCATTGAGCCTTTAAGGATAGCCAACAATAATCCCACATAAGTGTAGAAAAGGTGCCACATGGCATATCGAGCATTCCTAAAACTTGCATCACTAGTTGTGGACCCCACCATGCCAGGTGGAATTGTTTCAATGGTATTCCACCATTCTACAAAGTCCTATTGGGTAGACACACAGATGCCTTTCAAAAGTGTGTTAAGAGGAAAATTGTCGAGTCTTAAGGCACTAATCATGAAACACATGGAACAATCTCAAATGTCTATGGAAACTTAGGGGGGACCCACTTTCTAAATATAGAGATGTGGATGGTTGACATGTGGTAATGTTTTAAGGATTTTCACCCTTTCGTGGAGCTCCTTAATATAGACCCACCATCAGTCTACAAAAGTGCAGGATAATGATGAGTGCCTTAGGAGCTACGTGGAAGCTTTTGGTTACATCATGAAGGTTCTTCAAAAGGGATAAATTTTCAAAGGTATTTCATAGAAGTATGTAGCTATTGATCTTGTGATTTTATCTCAAATGAATGGTCACATTTTAAACTAATAAAGTGAGCCTAGGATTCAATCTCAACCCTCTATCTTCGAATAAAATGTCCCAAACTCAAATCTAACAACAACTAACCACGCTAGTTCGTGGGAGTGGCTGCATTCATGGCTAAGAAATTTTTTTAGTTACTATAATTATATTCTCATTGCAAGGTTCATTATTCATGGATTTACGTGCCTTATTCAATGAAAAAGTGGTGCTCATGCTTCTTTATGTGCTATTGGGACATTCTTCTTATTGCAACATTAGATTTCTCAATAGATTTTGTGAGATTCCTCAACTCTACACTTATAGAAAATTAATGTTAAAGGCATGGCATGCACATCAGGGTTTTATAGGCTTATCTTCTGCATGGAATTTATTGATCATCTCCTCTGCTCTCTATTTGATTAGATTTCTTCTAAATTGCTAACCCTAGTAGGGTTAGGGTTTGGTCTAAAATCATATTTGTCATGCTTGAACTATAAAAGAAACACTTGTATTCATTTTTTAAGGGTTCTTATTCTAACTTCTCTAAGGTTTTTCTTTGGTATACACTACAATTTTTTATTTTACAATTGTAAAGATTACTTTTGAGCTTTATGTTAATGGTATTCAACCATTTATCACTATTATCTATTGCATGTTTGAGTAATATTCATTTACCTTCATGTTCTAGTGAGTGTTTTTGTTATCTTATTGTTTTATGGCTTCATTTGAAGTGGGAAGAAACAAATTTATATCCTGGTGCATCACCCCTTTTCCCTTCAAACCATTCCTTCTCCCCCTTTTCCCTTTTGAGTTGTTGGAATAGATTAGTAATAGGGTTTCATGTGTTGGGTTTGGCCAACACATTTTCACTTAGACTAGAAGAAGAAGTGACCACAACTTGCAAGGTCCCACACCTTGGGTTATTTCAATGATGTCATTGGAATACTTAAATCCATGTTCTAGAGGGTACAATTTAGGTGAGGGTCAATTTAGAATCATGTGGGTTCAAACTAGGCCCTTAAGTGGCAATGAAAATTTTAAAAAATATACTTAGTCAACTTGACATAAAAAATTGAATAATTTACTAACATAATTTGAAAACTATGTAAAAACAAAATTTATATCAAATTGAATTTAGTTTATAAGATACTATTCCTTTTTTGGAAAGAAGTAAATCTATTTAGTGAAAATTTAAAATTTCAATGTAGTAGTACTAAATTTTCAACAAGAAAAAAAGCAGGTGTACGTTTGACCAACCTAAGTACAATAAAAAAGTAATATATTTATTTTAAACTTTCAATATAAGTAGAGGATACATGCTTGAATGTGTTGCATATTTTTTTGTAATTTTTTTGCAAGTAAATAATTAGTTATGAATTTTTTATTAATTTTATTTTTAAATATTAAAACTTGTTTGTCTGACCACCATAACTTGGTCTAAAGTTTATGAAATTTAGTTTTTATTTTTTCAATCCTATAGTATGGAAATCATAAAATGTGCTACATCTTTTGGATTCAAAAAATCTGAAATCATTTAAGAATTATATATTTTTTTCAATCAACCTATCAATCAAGACTTTTGTCAAAATCTATGTCTAAAATAAATAATAATTATCTATTTAATTCCAAATAAGGAATATCTTATATTTTTGTAAAGTTGACAATTTTATAAATAAACCCTTTTCATTTCATTAAATTTGGATTAAAAAAAGTTGTCAGCCATTTTTGGTCATATCGCCACTTTTTTGACCCCCATGATCTTGCACCCACCCGTGACAACAAATCCCTCATTGGTTCATCAATCTCCTTCTTTAGTTGAGTTAGTTGAGCAAAGATAGAATTCTCATCTTTAGAACTATAGAATCTATCTTCAAATTTACTCTTCATAACATCCCATGAATTAATAAACCCATCAGGTAAATGGTAAGACCATTCTACAGTAGCATCTATTAGAGATTCTACAAATAACCTTATGGAAACATCTTCATTTTTCACCCCTAGTATCCCATATGCAACAAATAATTCATTCAAATTTTCATCAATAGTAACCTTTCCATCACCTCTAAACTTTTGAAGATGCTTCCTAGAGCCTTTAGGTAAGTCATGTAAATGGACCCCAAAAGCCAAGGCCCTATGGCTACTCCCCATTGTATAGGAGGTTGATGTGCCATGTTTTGAGTAAAATTAATAATAAAAGGTACTATAGTACCATGTAGAATAAGTTCTTGGAAAGTGGGAGAACCCTTTATATACCAAGGTGGAGAAGGGGATTTACTTCTAGACTTAACTTTTCTTGTAGGGAGTAATGAACCAGAAAAATTACTTTCTCCAACACTTCAAAAATTGAATCCCTAATGCCTCTACTATGTGAAATTATTGTGTACCTGCTTGAATCTAGTGTAACTATCAATAAATGTGCAAATAATTAAGAATTATCTCAATTTCTCCTAACATGGGATCTAGGAAGAGAAACAATTATGTCAATAATTGCTAACTATTGTTTTGGTCCAAGTCTTCTAAGTTCTTCATCCAATTCCTCCTCTTCTTCCATAACTTGGTTGACCCTATGGTACTCTTCAACACTCCTAAACCTCTGAGCCAAGGTATTAAATTATGATATTGTCTTCTTGTTTTGCTTGTAACCTTGAATTAAGATTCAGTTGGAGCATAGGAAAGATGTCATTATGTGGAAGAACCATAATTACTCATAGAAGAGACTAATGTACAAATATAAAAGAAAACATATGGATTTTTTATTGTTCGATTCCCTTATAGAGTCACCACAAATTTGTTGGTTAGCATATTTGTATTCCTTAAATCAACAAAACAATGAGTATATCATGTCGAAAAATGAAGAAAAAGGTGTAATGAATAGTTAGGTAAATTTATGATTAACTTCCCTCTAAATTTTATTAAGGTACAACTCTATTTTATAATAGATTTTGATTTTTAAAATTTTAAAATGGGTTATACTTTTAACCAAAAATTAGTAAAGGAATAATAACATTTATTTTTTAATGCACAAGACATCTAAGAAGGGTGAATCAGTTGTACATAAAAAATAAAAAAACCTCATTAATATTCAGATCTATATTAGTTCTTAAACCTCTTATCATGCATTAACATAATGTAAACATGAAAAATAGTAATGTAGAAATATCCAAATGCATAAGAACACAATATTCACATGAAAATCCCAAGGGAAAAACTGTGGTGAGGATTAGCTCACAATATAAAGTAATTACAACAACGAATACAATAAGCTCACTTCCCAAAAGAAAAGAAGGGTTCACTGCTAAAGGCCCACTACCAAATTAAAAAGAAGAAGAAAGATTATTTTTACAATGATAAATCCATCTCAAAGAAATAGAAAGATCCACCACAACATCAATAGTACATTTGTGGCCTCTCTAAAAAATGTAGACGCCATCTTCTCACTACTTCCAATAGCCTAACACATTAAATATTACATTACACTTCACAAATTCATACTTCACTTTACATCTCACATCACACACTCTTCACACACTTAATTCTCCATCAACTAAACACTTATTTATATCATCTTAAACCTTGAAAATAATTAAAAAGGTTGGCTATGAACCTCAATTGTGCAAATTCAAATTAAGTTGGCACTAAGCATTCCTACAATGGAAAGGAATGAAGGCAGAACACAACACACCTTAATGCATACCCAAATAAAATGATACATGGTACTTCACACTTTCAAAAAAACCTAAGCATATCCATAATTATTGTAAACACCCAAGGTCAACCAAACCAGTGTTAACACTGGATTAAAAAATTAAGTAATCACTTCCTTTGATCACAAGATGACTTGTGGACCACAAATAACACTTTAACATACTCTGGAATATGTTGGAAGTTGGAAGTTTATCATTGATGATGTAGGTTGGAAACATGAGAATGAAGGGGGTATATATTTCATGATCCAATGTTTTCATTGATGTCAACATTGTTATGATCATCCTAGCATAGTTTGGAAGCATTTTTTGAAGACATATGTATAGTGCAAGTTGGTCTAGAAAGTATGGCTAATCAAGAAATTGGCTAAGTATTTCCTTTGGTAGGTTTATGGTTTGATGCATCATTTTTTGGGTCCACACTTCACTACAAGTGGAGATATCACTCTGTGATTCTTGATATAGTTTTTAGATCATCAAGTGCAACTATATTCAATATTTTGTGACATTATGTGAAGTTTCTCGAAAGATATGAATGAAAATGCACAACCCTGTATATCATAGTTACTTTTTGTATAGTGTGTTAGTGTGGGAGATTCCACATTTCTTTGTGGATAATTAATTAATTTTTTGATGATGAAGACAAGCTAATAGATGTTGGCTAAATAGGAATTCGAAGAGAGATTGAGTTTGGAAGCATACGTTTGGCTAATTGTATGTACATTTGAAGTTTTTGTGTTTAGGTCTCATTTTAGGGCTGACCTAACACATTTTATGTTTTGGAAATAATAAGAGAGTAACTTTATCATGTATGGAATTTATATTATGTCCATCCCGACCTATCTCAATGTAAATTAAATTTTGAATTAAGGTGAAAAGTGTGGATAAACTATTTTAAGGATGACATACCTAATTTTATGTGTTACTTCTAATTAGGCTAACCTAATTGAAGTTACACTTGACATGGATAAATATATGTGTGTGCGTGATTAAGTTTCATGAACAGAAGGAGTGTGGTATATTTTCAAGAGATAGCATATGGTTTGCAAGTTTTGAGTGGCATATGACATGTATGGTGTTTGACCTACATGTGTGTGATGTAGAATTGAGCAGATTATGAATAGAGGGAAGTATTGATTCATATTAGAGTGAATATAATTTGGAACTTCATTGGAACTGTAATCTAGCATATTATAGATGCCATTATATCAGTTCAAATAGGTTGTATAGCCATCCCTTCTCTATTTCTTCACTTTCTTTGTGGGTTGTGAGCCATTCTGGATAGTATGTTCTATCATGATAGTGAGCCCTTCTATAATATACTATATCTAGATATAATATATTGTGATCTAATCCTCATTGTGGATTTTCCACATAAAATACTAGTGTTCATGTGTTATGTGATCTTATGGATGTTATCATGTTTTCCTTCACTATTACAGTTGGATGTATGTTAATGATTGGATGGCTTATGCTTAATTTTTTTAAAGGAATACTGATTCACCCACCCCCTCTCTATATTCTAGGTGTTCAAAAATTGGTATTAGAGCTTGGATCCCTGGAAGGAGCTTGACCACTTTAGGAAGATATTTGAGTTTGAACACATGGCTAATAGAAAGTACCCTATTCCTCTAGAAGAGATTCCTACCATTGAATAGATAGAATATGACTACATGATTGATAAAGAAATACTCAAAGTATGTCTTGAAGATCTTAGAAAAGTTGAAGATGAAAGCAAAGATTTGAAGGAAAACCTAAAAGAGGAAAATGAGTTCATTAGGAAACTAAGAGAGAAAATTAGGAAATTCAGAGAAAGGCATAAGGAAGTCAATGAACAATTGAGGTAAGAAATTGAATACATCATTGGATTAAGAGTATAAGTGGAAGAAAAGAAAATAATTGAAGAATTCCTGAATATAATGATAAAGAACAAATCTAATGAGTGCACTAGACTTGAACATGAAGTGGAAAATCTAAGATAAAATCCAAAAAAGGAAAGAATTCTTGAAGAAAAATATAAGACACACTATACAATGCTTGATGAGTTGATTGTAGGTCATAAGGCATATAAAGACAAAAGTGGATTTGGATTTGAAAAAGGAGAAAGCTCAAAAATATCTCAAAAACCTAATGCAAAAAGGAAGATCAATGAACCAAAGAAGACTGAAGACAAAAAGACTAATGAAAATATCTAGAATCAAAGAAGAAATTCTAGAAGACTCCCTATAAAAAAACCAAATGCTCAAAGGTACCCATATTTTAATAATATTTCTTATTTTTGTAATACATTTGGACATAGAGCAATGGAATGTAGAAGTAGAATGAATCAGAATACTCCATCCTTTACTGGTCAATGTTTTACATGCAAGAGATTTGGACACAGAAAATGAATGCAGAAGTAAAATGATGAATAACAATGGTAGAATGATCCAATATTTCAATGGTTACTACTATACATGCTATGTATTTGGACAGAAGGCTAATCAATGCAGATCCAAAATGAATGGAAGGAATAATTCTCAAAGAAATGTCACATGCAACAATTGTAGAAGTATAGAACATATTGCTAAATTTTGTAGAGGCAGAAACACAAGGAAGGAAATTTTGGTAAAGAAGAATGAACTACTCAAAAGGATTGATCTAACTTAAGAAAAAAGAAAATTGAAAAGGACCTAGAAAAAGAAAGAGAAGACTGGGGATAAGGGAGAATCTATACCATTCTATGGTACAAATGTTTCCTCCAGTAAATAAGCCCAAAACTATGGCTTAGGGGGAGCTTTAATGAATATCTTATATCCCCCATCAAAAACAAGATTTTGGAACTACAACACAGATATATGTCATGGATAATGAAATTCTTGAGCTATGGAAGAAAATTGTAGAAGAAAATATGCTAACACAGAGTTTTGGGAAGCTTGATAAGATGATTGTGCACACAGCTTTAGGTTTATCATGCTTTTGGTTTGAAGCACTTATTACAAAGTTAGGTAAATCAGAGAATTAAATTCAAATGTGTTGAGGAATATTTATTTAACTAAAATAATTTGAAGGGGAAGATAAGAGAAAAAGATGAAATTGAAGGGTTCAACATGTCTCTGAGTAGTTGAACATCAAAATGTAAGTTTTTCGAGCTGACTAAGACGTATTTTGCAATTCTTACATATTCCAGTCTTCAGGAACTTTTCTTTGAAATAAATTTAATGGTAATGAATACTCCAAAAGTTGTAGATGTATCACAAATACCACAACCTAAGCTTAAAAGACATTCCACCAAAGTTTTTCTAGATGATCCCTTAGTTACTTTCTACTACACTCCCTATGGGGTTTTTCCCACTAAATACATTAAAGCTTGTATTCATGGGAAAATGGAAGAAATTTCTCCTACTAGATTATTTGTTTTGTGGACAAAAGAGTTAGAATAAAATATTTACACTTTCAAATTAGAATACAAAGCCCTAAGTGAGAAGAGGCTACATGTGTGGAAATTTTTTTTGACATTTGAATACAAAGAGATGTATACCAAAATTGTGCAAAGAAGAATTCATGATCATTCCATATGGATTTATGGCCCTTACACGAGTAACCAAGGAAGAAATTATAGAAATAACTAGCTTGTGGTCCTTCGAACCATTTCCAATCCAAAAAAAATTCAAAGTCAAGGATGTAAAGGAAAATATAGGTACTACTATTGATAAAAAAGAACTCACATTGGATTCTATTAGAAACTTGGCAGTCTAGTATGCAACAATGCTCATAGGTCACAAGATTTATCACCCAAATAGATACAATAAAATCTCTACCATCATCATTCATGTGGCACAAGATATGATTGAAAATAATGTTGATTATGACCTCTATGAATTTCTCTGAAAACAATTTTTGGAAACCCTAAAGGATATTAAGAAGAAGAAGAAGCATACATTCAAGTATGGAAAATTGGTAATATGTTTACTTTTCTACTTCTTAAGGGAAGTACCAATGGTTGGGAAAGTTAATTGGACAAATGCATAACCTATTGTTCATTAAATAACTAACCATATGAGAAACCTAAAAGGTATGACTACTCAAGATGATTCCCTTGCATCATTCTTTGTAATATTTCAAAGAATAATGAATGAAAGGATGAGAATTCTTAGTAATATGGTCGCAAGTTACTTAAAAGACCTTAACTTTCTTGTTTCCATTGATTTTTTCTTTATGGAAGCAATCAAACCTAGGAATATTTGGATCTTAGAATTGGATTATGAAGTGTCAAAGGCAGAAGGTGTTAGCTATGCTGAAATAATTCTAAGAAGCCCCAAAGGCCCCAACAAACCAAGCATAAAGGATATTATTAGAGACAAGATGAGCGCAAAAGCCTCTGAAAGCTCTAGGAGATTAGGTAAGAAGAGAAATATCATAGATAGCCTTCCGGTTGCAGGTAAAGTTAAGAAAGAAGTTATAGGACAAAATGATACTGATGTCAACACTATTGAACAAGAAAGAATTCACATGGATGATGCTCAGCATGAGCATGGGACTAGTATCAGAACTACTAATGCACAAGATATGGATGAAGCTATAAAGGCCTTACAATAGGTAACTCCTAGTATAAGTATTGATGCATCATTATCTACTTTGGAAAATTTCAAAATCTTGGTTGATTCTTTCAAGGAATATGCCTCCTGGCTAAAATGGAAAACTAAAATTGAATCAAAGGCGAGGCTTGTAGAAAATAAATTATTGAATATCACAAGAAAGTGTGCAAGTGCACATCACAAAGTTACAAATTTTTTGAAGGGTGTTCAAGCCTGCAGGGAAGAATCGCATAAATTATTTTATTATTGCATGAAATGTCTGAATATCACACAAAGCATAAATGATGCTATGAGTAAAATTGAAAAAAAAAAACACTATAGGATATACTTATGATCCAATGCGACATAAATATGCTTAGACATGGACTACCATAATGCAACTACATGACAACTTCTTCACCCTATAGAGTCAGCAAGAAGAGACAATTAGACATCATGTGAAGCCAAGGGACTAAGTGAAGTTAAAATATATACCTCTCAAGTGCCCTTGCTAGTACTAATTAACTCTCAAAGATAAATGTCAACCCCAATACTCTAGATGAAGGAGAAGAAAATCTAATGGGGCTTGAATTACAATACAAGATGTTGCAAGAATGAAAATATTGAAGGTGTTGTGGAAAGTTTGCAAGTGTTGTCATTGATGCCGATTGAGCAACTAGTTATCTACTAGTTTCTATTGGCTATATATGTCGATCATATTGAGAAAATTGCAATAAAGAGATGTTGCATGTGTTAAGTGGTTGCTCTAGGTTTTGGTCTAGATTTTCTCTTGTGGTTTTATGGTTTAGATATGTTGTTCATGGTTTTTAGTAGATGTTATATCTATATTTTTGTTTTTTGATTCATTATATAGTGCAATTTTTGTTCACCAGTTGTGAACTATGGTTTTATGTGTTTCTGATTGAGGTCTGAGAGTATTTTTTTGGGTCTGGATTTCTCTTTGATGAAGTCTTATGACTTGTGGTTCTAGAGTTGTGTTTCTCTAGTTCTATTGAAGATATTTGAGGAATTTGGAAGATTCATGCTTAATGGTTCTATGTTTTACACTAGTGTGGCCAACCTTTTGTGAAATACTACTTTCGAGAATGATGAATCATGTTGGATCTATTTTGGGTCCCTTGAAGTGTTTGTTTGGGTTTCCCTCATTATAAATCCACCCTAGGATGTTTTGGCATCAACCTAATCTAAATTTGAATTTGGATGATTGACTTTGGATATGTTTCAAAGTTGAAGATGGTATAAATGCATGATGAGATAGCAGTGAAAAAAAAGGAGAGAGAGAGAAAGAGGAAAGTGTGAAGAAGAAGAGTGAAAAAGAGAAAAGAGAAAGTGTAGTTTTATGCGACATTGATTCTATTTTGTGAGTTTGTGTGAGGAGAGTGTGGAAGATCAATGTGAAGCTTAATTCTAAGTTTATGGATGTAGTGGGAAGAAAGAGAACTCTATCATTCATGCATTTGTGTGAGTAATTGTGGTGGAATCCTTTGTTGCATTGGGATTTTAGTCCCTCTGTAACAAGTCTTCTTTGTATCTCTATGGTAGTGAGCCCTCTGGGTTGTAGCCTTGTCGGATAGTTACTCCTTGTTTTGAACATCAAGTCCTTATCTAAGGTAGTGAGTCTTGTTTTAGGCAGTGAGACTTTTTGTAACCAGTTTCGATATTATCTATAGTAAGTTAATCCTCACCATGGTTTTTCCCTTATTGGGTTTTCCACATAAATCTAGTGAACTATTATGTTTATGTGTTGGATTTAAGTTTTTGCATTGACATTTGATGATTAATCATTTAATTATTATTAAATATTAGTTCTAGTGTATGAATTAAGGACTTAATTCTGTTACAATTGATTCACCCCCCTCTTAGTTGTCCAATTCAACAATTGGTATTAGAGCTTAACCACTTGAGGAAGGTCCGTGATGGCTAGCAAAATGGTTTATGATTATCTGAGATTTGATGGAACTAATTATGGTATCTGGAAAGTATTTATGGAAGAATATCTGGAGTCTTGTGGATATGATGTGGAGAAAGCTTACAAAAATCCTTACACTCCTCTTGCTAATGGTCCAAGTACACCTGAAGAGATCAAAGGACATGAAGCAAAAAATAAGGTGAAATACATTTTGAAGAATAGTCTGGTACATTCATAGTTGATTAAGGTTCATAATTTGAAGACAAATTAGAATGTTTGGGATGCTTTAGAAAGAGTGCATGATGGTGATGAAAGAGTTAAAGAGGTGAAATTATAGAATTGGGAGACATGGTTTGATCTTCTACATATGTCTAAAGATGAAAATTTTAAAGCTTATGTACATATATTGGATGAGATAGTGGTTGTAATGTGAGGACTTGGTGCTACTATTGATGAAACAAGGATTGTAAAGAAGATTCTCAAAACTCTCCCCAATGCTTATAGTGAGAAGGTGAGTGTTATTGAGTAGACTATAGATTATAAAACCTGTACTAAGGATCTATTATTAGGATTTTTGACATCTTATGAGATGAGGAAGCCGAGTCTAAGTAATGGAAGAAAATTAGAGACTAGCTTTAAAGCTACAAAAGTTGAAGATTTAGATGAAGAGAACTTTGATGAAATAGAAGCTAACTTTGTGAGAAGAATGAGGGAAGGCTCTGGTAAGTATGAAGGTAATTTTCCCTTTAAATGCTTTAGTTGTGGAGAAATAGGTCATTATGATGTAAAGTGTCCAGAAAGAGCTAAAAGGAATAAACACAGATTTGAGAAAGAAAAGAAAGGAAAGAAGATTAACAGAGCTTACTATGTGAATGAGAATGCTAGTATATTTGATGAGGATTCATAATGTAAAGATCTCGATGACAATAAATGCTTGTTCTTGGTGATTAAGGATGAACCTGATTCTACTAATTCTGAAAAATAGGTAAAGTAAAGCCCTTCGAAGAAGGAGAAAAAGGAAGGTATGGTTATCTCTACCTTGCATGCTAAACAATAGAAAAATTATTAGGTAGTTGATAGTGGTTTTTCACATCACATGAATGGTGATAAAATTAAGTTTGTTAAGCTTGAGAAATATAATGGAGGTTGGGTTATGTTCGAAGATGATACTAGTGATAAAATCTGTGGTATAGGTTCAATAAGTTTTTTTATGACAAGCATCATACTAACAATGTTTACTATGTTAAGGGTTTAAGTCATAATTTGTTGAGCATTGGTCATATGTGTAGAAAAGGATATGATCTTGTATTTAAAGATGAGAAATATGAGATCCATAAAGGATCTGAAACATTGATTGTTATAGGAAAGAAATCTAAAGGGAATATCTATCAAATTAAGGGTGTTGATGGATAATGCTTTATGACTCAGATTAATGATAGTTGGTTATGTTATAGGAGAATGTGTCACATGAATTTTGATAACTTGAAAAGGATTAGTGTTGTTCAGGCCGTGAGAGATTTATCAAGAATTACAAAGCCTATTAATGTTATTTGTAGGAATTGTCAGTTTGGAAAGCAATCAAGAAACCATTACAAATCAAAGGAAAATTCTACTCATTGACTCCTGGATTTAGTTCATATAGATCTATCTAGTCCTACAATAGTGAGAATTCTACTTGGTGAAAGGTACTTTATGATTTTAATTGATGATTATTCTAGATATACATGGGATACATTTCTTAGTGAGAAATAAGATGCATTAGATAGATTCAAGGCATTCAAAGAAATGGTTGAAAATGAAGTGAATTTGAAGATAAAATGCTTAAGATCCGACGGAGATGGAGAATTCACCTCCCATCAGTTTAATATGTTTTTTGAAGTGCATGGAATAAAAATAAAATTATCTGCTTTGAGAACTCCTTAGTAGAATGGAGTTGTTGAAAGGAAAAATATAATAGTTCAAGAAGCTACTAGGTCAATGATTACTGAGGCCAGTTTACCCAAAGTTTACTAGAAATAAGATATTCCTATTGTTGTTTATGTGTTCAATTGATTTCAAGCAAGAGAAAATAGTACAAAGACTCCCTATGAGCTATGGCATGGAAGAATTCCTACAGTTAAATATTTCAAGGTATTCAAAAGAAAATACTATATCAGAAGAGATGAATAAACTTTGGGAAAGTTTGATGCAAGAAGTGATGAAGGAATTTTTCTTGGATATTCTACTAAAAGAAAGGCATATAGTTGTTTCAATAAAAGACTAAGAAAGATTGTAGATAGCTCAAATGTGAAGGTTGATGAGATAATGAAGAATTCTATTGAAATTGATGGATATGTATCTGATGAACATGACTATACAAGAATAGAAGAAATTATAGAAGAACAAGAAAAATATGAGCAAGAGAAACAAGATGAACAAAATGAAAGAGAAGAAGATGCTCTACTAATTTCCTCTAAGACACCTAGATATGTACAAAAGAATCATTAAGAAATTTAGATTATTAGAGATAAGACAAGAGGTGTGTTAACTAGAAGCAAAGTTGTTGCTGAAGTGTATTTATGTTTACTTTCAAAGATAGAACCGAAGATAGTAAGTGAAGCTTGTAAAGATGAACATTGGAAGGAATCAATGAAAGAATAACTTTTGTAGATTGAGAAGAATCATACTTGGGAATTGTTCCCAAGACCAACACATATAAACATCATTGGGTCAAAGTGGGTATTCAGAAATAAGTTGAATGAGAATGGAGAAGTGGTCAGAAACAAAGCAAGGATTATATGTAAAGGTTATTCACAAGTTGAAGGCATATATTTTTAGGAAACCTTTTCTCTAGTAGAAAGAATGGAAGCTATAAGGATGTTCTTGTCATTTTCTACTCATAAGTACTTTAAGGTCTATCAGATGGATGTCAAGTTAACACTTTTGAATGGTGACCTAGAAGAAGAAGTCTATATAGAACAACCAAAAGGATTTCAGTTGACAGGTCAATTGGATATGGTGTGTATATTGAAGAAATCTTTATATGGGTTGAAGAAAGCTCCTAGAGCTTGGTATGCTAGGTTAGACAGATATTTGGTTCAACAAGGTTTTAACAAAGATAGGTATCATGCAATGTTCGCACACACACCCCGCTGAGAGCAGAGACCCTCTTTTATTGCTTTGTTTTCATGTTTGTTTGTCGTAGGGTTTTTACTTCATCCCCTTAAGGGATAAGTATCTCAGTCTTGGTCTTGTTTCACCCATGTACTTAATGGAAAATCTAGATTTGATATGTCATTTTGCAACTTCATGATGATTGCCTAACTCCTTGAGACTGACCCTTGCTTGAAATTTTGTATTTGAGGAAAAATTGGTTAAGTTTTGGGAAGGTTCGGTAATTTTAAGGCACCTTAAATTACATGAACCTTAATCTGGTCAGGTAATCCAAGCTACCTTAGATTACCAGATTCTGAGCTCCCATTGGGTTTCTGAGTTTTTTGCAGATGTATGCATGAGCATTTATTGCTTGCATTAATGAGTTTTAAAGCATCAACTTGGAAATATAATGTGGATTGATGGGTCATTTGATCATTATGATTTCATGTGTGCTTGAGCTAAGAAAGGTCTCCTTGGTCTTACACTCGATTTGAGCTCCAATGTTGGGTTTGTCTTCTTTGAGTGATTGTTCTAGGGTTTGAGAATATCTATTGCCGGTCTATTGTTGCATCTTTTTCCCCATTTGTTATTCCAAGGTAGGGTTTTGATATTCCTCGATTAGTTTTGATCCATTTTGTGCTTTGTTGTCGATTCTTTATGGAATATGCTAACCATCAAGTTGTGGGGCTTTTTTTTTGTCTTATTTCTTAATTGGTCATCTAGGGTTTTAGTTCTTTAAGATTTATTTTGAGAAGTTAAATGAGGGCTCAGGTTTGAACGAACTTGAGTAGATTGATTTGTTGAAAATATTTGAGATTTATTCCCTTACAGTGCATCTTAGTGTATGATGATAGAATTTAGGAGCGTTGCCCTATTAAGGGATTGGTTTGAAGCCCTAGTTTTATAGAACCCTAGTTTTAATAAATTAAGTGGGGATCTAAATGTGATGAACAAGGTGAGAAATTGAATAAGAGGGGTTAATGAATTCTAATGTGAAATCAATGATTTAAAGCTTGGAAGGAGTAAAAATGAATCTAACCTTTGTGGTGATCATGAAACAAATCAAAAACTTAAAGATTTTTGGGCTTGAACGAAAGAGGAAGTTTGGATATTTTGAGGTAACTTAGAATATCCAATCCTTAATCCGCTCAAAAATTCTGAGCCTCCTCAGATTTCCCAGATCCTCATTCATCTTTAAACCCTTATCTTTTGTTGTTTCTTTTGAAATTTGAGTTAGGATTAAAAGTATCACCATATTGCAAGATCTGATAAGTCTGAAGTTTCCAACATTTGATTTGTAAAGTCCCTTGTGATTACCAAAATTTTCACATCATCACTAAGTTGTTTATGCATTGTCAAGACCTGACATTAGAGACCTTGGGTTATCTCTTGAGGCTTGTTGATAGATATTTACCTTTCAAGAGAGATATGATACTTTTATTTTGTCTGGGTTGTTGCTATGCAGAAAACACCATCAACAAATTGGGGCTAGAAGGAGGGATGGATAAAGAAAGCTAGATCATTTTCTATTTGTAATTTCTCCTCAAAGGTTTTGAAGAAGAACCATATCTACACCAGGGGAGGAATATTTTCAAGAATTAAAAGCCCCTACTAGGTTAAGAAGGGATAGAAGAAGGGGTGAATCATCATCTACCCCACCATTTTCATCCTCTCCATCATCCTCACCTTCATCAAGCCCCTCATCATCTGATTCTGAAGCTATACTCATTCAACAGCCCCATAAAATTGTTAATCAACCTCTACCACCACCACCACCACCAATGGATTTCTTGTAAAATAACCCATCACCCTTGTCCTTTAACAACTACAATGTCATGCCAAAAAACCCCAAACATTTCTGCTCTAAGTTTCATGTCAATGACCCTAATAGGACTACAAAGGAGCACATTATGATTTTCCAGACTTGTCTTAGGGATAGAGGAATCAATAATGAAGATGTTTCATGTAGGATTTTCCCATATTCCCTAGGAGAGGATAGATTTTACTAGTATAACCATTTTCCTACTGGGTCAATTCACAATTGGACTAAATTAGAAAATGTCTTTCTACAGAAGTTTAAAATTCCCATAAGTGCCAACGAGTTGTATTTGCAATTCACTAAGGTTAAGAGGGAAGTTAATGAACCAATAGGGTCATTCAATAATATATTTCATCATGCATACACTAGGCTGCAAGCTCCCTATGTTGTGGATGACACCACTACCTTGGAAGTTTACTATGAAGCCCTTGACAACCTTATTGCTACCTTAAACGGATAGCTAGTCCTGCTAACACATTTTTGGGTGCCTATACAGAAGAAGTCAAGGTTAGAAAAAAATTAAAGAAACATTTGTTGGAACCCTTACCATCTCTAGGACTTGTTTCTCACCTAGGATAGGTGCAAGCACTCAATCAAGATTTGACTAACCATACACCCATTATGAATCTAGTGGCACAACTACCTTTGGTTCAATATTTGGGTCCTCCAATGAATCAAGCCCCACCAATGCCTAGTTATCCTTAATAAAATGTAAATCAACCCCTCCATTCACAACAATAGGCTGGTTTTCCCACTTATTTGAAAAATTCTGAAGTATTGAACCAGTCCATAGGCTCAGAAGTAGCATCAAAATACCCTCAGAATAATGTTAGTTCAATTCCTTATAGTAATCCTAATAAGGAAACATTAGATGAGCTGAAAGAACAAGTTAAGAAGCTGAATATGGAAGTAACTTATCTAAGGAACAAGAATAGTCAATTCCAGGTTGCTCAGAGGAATATGCAGTCCAATTATAATAGGGAAAATAGAGATTTTGCACAAGGACATGGAAAAATTTTTGACAAAGGGAAGCCATCTGGATAGAACTTTGACAAAGGACAACAATCTGGACAAGGATTCGAAAGAAGGAAACCTTGCATAAAGAATAGAACATGGAATACAAGGCCAAATAATGGAGGTGTCCCCGCCCCATTATATCAACCTCCTAATCATGAAAATTCTCTGAGTGGTGTGTATCTAGCAGAGGCAACTCTATTAGGATGGTGTAGACTTCACAGGACAAGTCAACATTATGAGTTGGATTGTCTTGAGTTTCAAACTGTCGCATCCATCTTTAAGTATGAGGTTGAAAAAAATTCTAGCAATCAAGAATTGATACCATTTGAGCCTTATGATTCTTCAGTAATGGTGTTGAATCATGCTCCTTTCCCACGAAGTAAAGAGAATAAGCCAAAACAAGAATCAAGTGAGCAAGATGATAAGATAGAGAAAGTGTACAATGGGGATGAGATTTCACAATTGTTTAATGAAGGAATTAAGAATGATAATGGTCCTTTGGATGAAGAAGAAATAGTTGTTGAAGAAGTTCAAATGTTTCAGCAGCCTACGAGAAAATATGACTTGAGAAACAAGCCAACTAGAGGACCACAAGTTGGAGCCCTGTTCACTACATCAATTCCTCTGAACAACTTCACCATGCCGCCTGACCCACATGCCTGTAATAATCCATCATATCCTCATGTTCCCACACAATATTTTTCAAAAGGAGGACAGTTTGATCCCCCTAAAGGGAAGAACATCAATGAAGGCAAGGAGGAGTTAGTGGATCATCCCAAGGAAATTCATGTTGATATGAACATGGAGAAATTGGGTGAATATGTAACTGAGGAACTCAAGAAATTAAAGGTAAGTCTTTCTAATTCTGAGTTGCTAAGAGTTCCTGCTATCAGAAATATAGTCCTAGGAGTTGTTAAAGAAAATGTAGTCCCTCAAGATAGGACAACTAGTGAAGTAGTTGGGAAAACTTCTAGTTGAAAAGCACCAAAAGACCAAAGTCAATCATAGCCTAGAGATAAAGGGAAAGAAAAGGATAGGAATCAAGTTACACAAGTTGATACTCATTTGAGTCTATTTTAAGGCAAGGCTAAAAACCCTCCTTTCCTAATTTCTATCCGCCTCTTTGGGAAAAACTTACATAACTGCCTTCTAGACTTAGGGGCCTCCACGAATGTTATGCCTTTTGTTGTTTGTAGAGCCCTAGGTATTAATCCTACAGTCTCTCAACGAAAGGTTACTCAGTTGGACAAGAGAGAGGTGAATGTGGTGGGAGAACTAAATATGATTCCTATGAAAATTGCATTAGAACCTAGGATTTAGCAAATTATTAACATCTAGGTAGCAGATATTCCAGATACATATAGTTTGATCCTAGCCAGAGATTTCACTAAGGCATTGAATGGATATGTATCGACCAATCATTCCCACATGTGGCTTCCCTAGAAAGGAGTACCAAATCAAATTAGGATTGAAAGGGAACCAAGAATGAAGTATGCAATTACTGAATACTAGAATACTTCAAATGAGATATTAGTATCAGAGGCCAGTTTAGGGAATTATGTACTAGGTGCCCCTCCTTCAAAATCAGATACAACTAAAATATTCATGTTGCAGAGCACACCCAATGAGCTCACATCATAAACTAGTAGCACTATAGCATTGGTTGAATCAATAGAGGAAGGTGATGACCAAGAAGATGGTCCACTCATCCTGTTGAATAGTTTTCAAGAGTTTATTCAGAAGTTTATAGAAGATTAAATTCAACTAGGCCAAACTATTGTAGGTCCCACAATGCTTCTCACTCAGAGCTGGAATGTTACCTATGCCAAACAACAGTGGAGAAAATAAAAAAGTTGCAACAATCCACCTCCAACTATCAAGATAAGAATACAAGGAGTCCAGGATGATCTCAAAGGTAAAGGCCTAATGCCTCCAGAAGAACCTCTCAGAAATAGAAAAACTAAGGATAGATCAAGAGGATCATAAATTGCTGGTGTTGGACACTTAGGTTTGATGGATCCAAGTTTAAGCAGTGTGATGAAGTTGGGTTTGAACTGATTAGTCCTAAAGGTAAAACCTTTTTTGCTACTCAGAGACTTTAGTTCCATTGTATCAATAATTTTTTCAAATACGAAGCCTTAATTCATGGACTACTAATGGCATTAAGAAAGAAAGTCAAGATTTTACAAGTTTTTGAAGATTCTGAATTGGTAGTTAGGCAAGTTAGAAAATAGTACTCATGTCATGATAGAAGGATGAATAACTACAGACATAGGGTTTGAGATCTTATAGAGGGGTTTGATGCTTTTAACATTCAACTGATACCTCACAGTAAGAATCAAACTAATGATGCCCTGGCACAGGTAGCAAGCACATTTCAGCCATTGTCACTTTTAGGTTTGAAGAAGTTCACTATGAAGCTCACCCTAGTGCCCTCAGTTCCTGATAATGTAACCAATTTTTAGGTATTTGAAGATGACAAGGACATTCTTGATTTCATTACAAGTTCTTATTTGTTTACTTCTCAAATAATAGATGAGCTAGAACCCCAGGAAGCATAAATGGATCTAGGAGTTGTTAATCTGAAAATAAACACCATTCCAAGAGGGATGGTACAACTAGAGAGAATTTTTTATTTGCATAGGATAAAGTATAAAAAAAAAACAAGCTAAGGAATCTATTAGTAGTTAGTGTGATACATATAATATGGGGACTCTAGATAATGTTAACAACATTTTTATTGGAAAGGTATGCACTCCAGAAGAAAAGAGAGGAATAATAAATGCACTTCATGCATATCAAGATGTAATAGCTTGGAGTTATGAGGATTTGGAAATGTATGATATGTCAATTATTACAAATACTATTCCTCTCAAGCCAAGTTCCAATCCATTTAGACAAAGGAAGAAATTGATCAATTCCCTATTGGAACCCATCATTCAAAAGGAGGTGTTAGAACTATAAAATTTTGAAAATTTTATAGTCGATTATATTCATGAGTTTCAAAAATAAGTCCTCATCATAAGCATAAAATTCCCTCCTCATAACTCTTGCCCATATTTTTGTCATATGATCCATTAGAATCCATCTAATCCTAGATATTTAATTGTATTACCCATATCGGCAGGAGAGGGTGAAGGTCTCCCCTTTCCATTTGACATCGTTAATAATGTATGTTTTTGTAGCCTATCAGTAGGATACATTTTATTGTCTTGGTGAAAGAAGAATCATATCGGCAAGAGAATTATTATCAGGATGAGTCATAACAAACTCATATGTGCCTCACCGACCAACGCATGGAAAAGCTTTTTGACCAAACTAATGTCAGTCAAGTGAGGTCTTGCCGAAAGCATCGGGTCTTTCCGATAAAGCGCAAAGGGATTCCATTAGAAGACTATCGAGATGAAGTCATATAGTCTTTCTGACTCAAATTCCACATCAATAAAGATATGCATCGGCGAGAGAAAGGTCATCGACATGAGTTCCGCTAAATATGAAAGTTACACCAATGAAATACTTCGAGGAGAGTCTCACTGAATAGAATATATTGGAGAAACAAGTTCGCCGAGAAAATTTGCATCGGTATGAGTCTTTTCAAGTTTTGAAAGTCACGCCAAGGTGTGGTTTCATCGGCGAAAGTATGATTATGTCTCAGTGACCAGAAAGTTACCACAAGGTGTATCACGATAAGACATAATGCAATCTATGAGACATCTCCCCGACTCGGAATTGTCATAGCGACACATAAAACTAAAGCAATACCTGTCGGTAAGACTTCATGGTTTCAGGAAGACTACATGATGTTTTGGTGAAAGCTTTTAATGAACATTCAAAAAGATCATCGCCCCAGATTTGAAAATGTCTCACCGACAAGACATTTGATGTGACAGTATGAGTTTCAAATAAGTTTTCACTCTTGCTTCAGCTGACACATTAATGGCACGACAGAACATAACAAGGACACTTCAATTGAAATCATTTGTGTTGAATTGATAGCAGAAGAATTAGCAAGGTGGAGAGATTTGGGGCATTCTTTCATTATGAAGGTTTCAAGCAGATACAGTAAGTTTTTACATATTAATTCCTCTCATTTTAATTACTGTAATTTTGAGGAAATGGAATCACCCAGCTTAGGGAAATTGAAGGGTAGAAAACATGGTGAAAGTAGTCAACCAAAAGGAAAGAAACAGAAAACTAAGACAAAACATGAGGGCAATGAGTGAAGATTGAACCAGGACCTCATTGACCAATTGCCTGGCTCTGGGCCTAAAGCTAGAAGATTTGCACAACTTAGGGCAGAACTAGATAAAATGGATGATAAATGAAAATTCATAGGAGATGTTTGGATTGCCATAAGGGGGTATGAGTTGTTTAATTTTCATTATCATCAGAGAAATCATTTTGAACCAGTGTGCAATCCATGGAAACTCAATTTGGGGAAACTGGTGTGCCCTAATGTATTTGTAAATGCAAAATTGGTAAAATTGCTAGCTGATCATTATGACCTGAAACATAAAGCTATATGTGACCCGTCTAGAAAACCACAGATACATATGTCAAAAGAGGCAATAGGGGAGGTTTTTAATTTGAAAGGTTTCAACGATGAAGAGATCATATATGAAGAATTGGAGAAGGAATTCTCAAGAATGGATACGATTTACAAGGGTTGGAGGCTGCCAATTCACAGGACTAAGCAGAGTGGAAAACCAGTTCCTTTACAAGATAGTGATGGACCTCCCTATCATGTGGACCTATTTGAACCTTACATGAAATACACTTACTTCTCAGTTTTCCAGGTATTGGGAATGGATTCCCTGGAATATATGTCAATTGTGCAAATGATAATTGCAGCATATATCCAGTACCACAATTCTAGGCCATTTGACTATGCCTCATACATTTTTAAGGGGTTTGATTAAGGATTAATGACAATAAAAAGTGTATCATCTACATTTCATCTCAGGCATTACTCATTATTGATGCACATGGTGTTATACTTTTGACAGGAGTTGGGACTATGGCCTCCGGAGATGAGGATTTCTCAGTATAATAAAGATGGTGAAGCATTGCCAGTTCAATTGTGGACTGCTATTTGGGATAGTAGATTTTCCAATGCCAGTTTTATTCATTTTGAAGAATATTTTGTGAAGACATTGTACAAATTGTACAATCATCCTTGTAATTATTCTTTATCTAAAGAGATAAAGAGATTTCTTCGGCCAAAGGATTTCAATGGGCCAATTGATCATAATTGGGGAGATTGGTACTACTTGGATGGAGCTACTATGATTAGAGTTTATGGGTTTGAGGATGCCCCTTTCATTTTTCCAAAAAACATTCCCAAACAGAATTGCATATTTGGAGATTGTTAGACAGATGGATTATTGTATTGTAATGAATTTCAGCTCTTTTGGGAAGCGGGCTTTTATGCCTAGTACATTATGTTTTGGTGATTTTACTGTGTTGGCCAAAGAAGGATATAATTTGATCCTTGACAAGTTGCTTCAGTAAAATATGAAGAGAGGACCACCCAGAAAGAACTTTGACCTATAAGGGTATATTAATTCTACTAAAATGAAGATAAACTTTAGACGGTATCAACATGTGCCCTATCACTTTGATGATAAGGATTGAAATATCAATCCGGAACGCAGTTGGAGATGTGGATACTCATGAGCACTAGGATTATTTGGATGATCTAACTAAAACTCATGTGTGGCTAAACAGAGCTTAATTATCCTTTAATCTATTTGTTAAGAAAATATGTCGCACTTTTGAAAGGATGCATCCTTTTGCACTTTTGATGTATAAATATTTGTTTTGGTAACGAAACAGAGATATAAGATATAGGATAGAAGATAGTATAAAAAGATATAGTAGAATACAATGTTTTTGCAAATATGAGACTATGATGCATGTTTGAAAATATGGAGATATCAATGAGAATCATTTAATGTGCTAGTGTACTTCTGGTGCCAATTGTTTGTTGTGTTCACTGAAAGCATTACTGTAGTTGTCTCCAAGATAAATGTTTTTTGGTTATTTAAATTGATGTAACAAGTTTATAATCAATTTATCATTACACATTTGTTGTATCTATGTGGTTAATTAATTGGTTCTTTCAAAGAAAGATTGAATCCTTTTAACTGATCACAGTAGTTAGGGAAGTTCATCTAGATCATTAAGAAGAACTTGGTAGTCGTAGTCTTGCATGTTTATACAAGTTATAAACTGAAATATATGCCAAAAAAATTGAATGTTCTCTAGAGGGAAGTTATTCATTTAGATTTCATTTGACTTCGCATACCCAATAAGGCACTAGTCTCTACATTTTCACCATTTGGTTTTATTTAATTCCTTTTTTACATCTGTTAACTGAACATATTAGGTTTTAGTTTTAATATTGTATACAATTAATACCAAATTTAGTTTTATTTGTCCACTCCGATTTGCCATTGTGGGAAAAACACTTCAAAAGAGATAATCACAAGTCAAGTCTGCCTCACACATATAGGTACACCCACCTAGGTCTAGCAGCACCTAAAGAGTAGAAGGTCTAAGCAATTCGACCTTGTCTGTTACCCTAAAATGTGCTAGGAGATTGGCAACCTCTTGAGGTATTCTCACCTGCATTTTTGAGAGCTAACAAATTGGCGACTCTACTGGGGAATTGAATTAGAATCTGTGCCTTAATCATAGAGTCGGAAATCTTATATAGACTCCACTGAGAATAACAAGTAACAAACTTTTTCTCACTTTTAAGAAAGTGAGTGGCAACTCTGATAAAAAAATTTCAACATGAATGGTAGAAGATCTCAATACAGGGGAGGTCATACTGGAGCTCCTGTTGGCAGTAGTAAGTGGACACACAAGGATGATAGGGTTGATAAGGGTAAAAGGATAAATGAGGACATGTGCATAACAAATAAAGACAAAACACTGCGACAACATTGTGAATCTTATGACCGATATGACATATGGAGAGATAACTCAAGTGTAGAACCTTGTACCCCAGAGGAACAAAGAAACCCTTTCTACGATCCTCAGAAATAGGCAGTGGCATGCTAAATTTGAAGTTGAACAGCTCAAATGTCAACATGAATATGATAAAAAAATGGAGGGTAACCAAAATGAGTCTAATGATCATGAGATTCCTCAAGAAAATTATGAATCTTTAACTCATGAAGAAATAAAAGCATAGTTTGAGTTACAGAAAAAGGAGCTAGAAGAACTAAAAGTTGAGCAGGAGAAAGCCCAAATGATACAAGCAATGAGGGAATTCAAATTGCAGAAAGCCTAAATTACCAATCAAGCAGCCAGTCACTCAAAATATGTACAACCTCATAAGTAGGGCAATAATGGTGTAGGGCCTTCATATCCATCAAAGGCTCCTTGCAATCAGATGGGGAATCAATATGAACAGCCAAACCATCCACCACACATTCCCTCACAACATACATATACACAACCATCTCATGTTCAGCATTATGTGCCACATCATAATATACAATACAATAATCCAATGTACCAGTACCAGTACCCACCTAACCCTCCCCCTCATCAGTATACCACAATGATCAGACAATTTGATTTGGCAAGGTTTCAAGTATACCCTTACCCTATGGATGGCAGTTGGAGAAGTCTGGTGCCTAATTTTATAGGGAGTAGTCCAATTACTGCTGAAGATCATTTAAGGAGTTTTAATGCCTTCATTCAAGATTTGGACGTACCTTATGAAGATTTACATATGAGGCTATTCATGATGTCGCTTATTGAAGAAGCTAGGGATTGGTTTAACAGCCTAACAACAACCTCTATTGATTCTCTTCAAATATTTCAAGACCGATTCCTCAAGCAATATGGGAATCTAAGTGCACCAGATGTGGTTCTTCATGAATTAATGTGAATTCAAAAAAATCAGAATGACTCAATTTATGATTTCAACTGGAGATTCAATAAACTACAAAATAAAATACCTCCTGGGTCAAAGTTTCTAGACTTTGTATCATTGAGTGTTTATTTGAATTCCTTTGATCCTAAAACAAGGTATGCACTGAGAAATAGGTTCCCAAGAGACTTAGCTGAAGCCTAGAAGATAGCATTAACAATTGAAAACAATAAGAAGGATGTTGGGATATTCAGTAAAAGAGACAACCCTAGGGCTCCTCAACAAACCAATAATTATCAATACAAATAGGAGAATACATATAGAAATGAAAGGTCTAAGTTACATGACATTCCCTATAACACAAACTGGAAAGATGGAAAACCTATAACATAAAGGCCTAGAAACAAAGAGACTCTTGATCCATTAAGAAAGAAGGGAACATATATGGTGAATAACAATTATTTTTGTGAAATTTGTGATAAGCCACATTCCCCAAATTATTGTGTTGTAGCCCAAAGAATGCAAGAAGAAGGAATGTTGATGGGAAATGATGGAGAAGATCACACAGTGTATTTGACTTCAAATACTTTTGATTGTGTTGAGGAGAGGTAATCATCTTCAGAGGAAGAAGGATATGAGTACATGTTGCAAATCAAAGGTACAATGTCCACATGGCTGAACAACAGGTTTTTTCTGACTTTGATGATGATTATGCAGAACCACATTCTGTTGAGAACCCTACTCAGTGTAGTATGAGGAAACTCATTGAAGAGGAGATAGAAAGATTAACCATTGCTACAGTTGAAGAAGCAAAGAGCAAGTACTAGTTGAGAAACATGATAGTAAATGAGGAGGGTGTCCCCAGGGGAATGTTTATGAAAGATCAAAAGGTGACACAAGGAATTTCGAAGAAAACATAAAGCAAACAACATGATAAAAGCGAATAGAAGCCTGTCCAAAAGGAGGAAGTAAAGGAATTACATAAAGAAATGCAAAAGACTGATTAGCCAAGTAAAAAGGAAAAAGAAGAGAACAAAGGAGAAACATCAGAACAAAAGAAAATGATTAGGGCTGAGGGTTCTTCTTTTGACTTCACTCAAGATTTATCTCAGGTAAAAATGTCTATGCCACTAATTGAGATGATGAAAATTAAGGAATATAGGGAAAATGCAGTTCAATTGAGAACACATGGTAATTCTAAAAGTAAGATGGCCACTAAAATTATTAATAAGCAAGAGAAAGTAAATATCCCAGAAGTGTGCCTTAATAATTCAGTATTAAATCCCTCGCCAATTGATCCTTTATTCACAACATTACTAATAAATAAAAAATTGTTGAGGAACTGCATGATAGACTCTAGTGTTGCCATAAATCTTATGCCAGTAGGAGTTATGAAACAACTTGGTATGTTGGTGGATACTACTGGAGGGAAGTGCTATGCAATGGATAACATACTTGTTCCTATGGTGGGTATAATGAAAGATGTTGAAGTCAAGTTAGCTGCTTATCCTCAGGTGGCCTATAACATTGATATAACACTAATTGACACCCCTCCTCAATTTGGGATGCTTTTATCAAGATAGTGGGAAACAACGGTTGGTGGAAATGTCTAGTTTGATTTGTCTTATGCAACAATTCTAGTGAATGGTCAGGAAGTGAAGTTGTACAGAGAGCCAAGGATGAGCTAGGTTGTTGATTGTGTACCACAAGATCAAATCAATTATTTTTGTGATGTCAATCTTGGGAGTTTAAGATAGAACCAGCCCAGCTAGAATTAGTCAATGTTGACCCAATTGAAAAGCATGTGCACAAAATTGCAATGGTGTATGGAAAATGTACTTTGATGGAGCATGCAGCCAAGAAGGTAATGGAGCAGGGATAGTATTTGTTTCACCTGAAGGAGTTACATTTAAGTAATTATTTCTATTAGCATTTGAATGTACAAACAATGTGGTGAAATATGAAGCTTTATTAACAGGTTTGAATATAGCTGTGAAACATAAAATCAAGTTGCTGACTGTTCTAGGGGATTCTAAGTTAGTTGTTTCACAAGTTAAGTTAAAATATGAAGCAAAACATAAAATATTAAAACAATACAGGGATGTTGTTTGGGACACAATTGAGTTGTTTGATGCCTTCTCAATTGAGTGGATTGATAGGTCAAAGAACATAATGGCAGATTTTTTAGAAAATGTGGCACTGAAAAGAGATGATGTTACATTGGCTGGAGTATCAAAAATTGAGTTCAAAACAAGGCCTGCTGTGCCTAATAACATATATAGTTGGAAAGTTTTTAATGATGATATTGACCTTTTGAAATTTCTTCACTGTATAGATCAGTATGAAGCCCAAGAAATTGATTTCAATGCCTATGTTGAAGAAGTGGATGGGAAGCAGGCAGTATTTGGGAAGGAGATCCTACAGCTCAAAACAAATAAGCTTCCCAAAGGGTTAGTGGCATTAGAGAGGGTGTATGATGGAAGTGATCAGTCCCTCATGAAGCAAACACCAGTCAAAAGAGAGGATATTGAAGAGATTAACTTGGGGACTAAGATGGAACCAAGAAAGGTGTGCATAGGGAAGAAGATAAGTTCAATAATTAGAAGAATGTTGATAGCATTACTGAGAAAATATAAACATGTGTTTTCTTGGTCGTATGAAGATCTAAAAGCATATAGGGAAGATTTGTTCCAGCATTAAATACCATTGAAGCCAGATGCAAAGCCCTTTAGACAAAAGCAGAGACCCATTAATCCAACATTGGAGCCCAAAATGCAGGAAGATTTGGCAAAGCTCAAAGACGGTGGCATTATCAAACCAATCAGGCACTCAACATGGGTCTCAAACCTAGTCCATGTGAGGAAGAAAAATGGAGATATTAGATCATGTGTGGACTTCAGGAATTTGAATATGGCATCTCTTAAGGACAATTATCCTCTACCCAATATGGAGGCTATATTACATAAGGTGACAGGGTGCGAGTTGTTATCTATGATGGATGGGTTTTCAGGTTACAACTAGGTTAAAGTTAAAGAATCTAAGTAGTATAAAACAACTTTTACAACCCCATGGGGAACATATGTTTATCTAAGAATGTCATTTGGTCTCACGAATGCAGGGGCAACCTTCCAAAGAGCTATGGACGTAGCATTTGCAGATTTAATTAATGTTATCATGGTGGTGTATCAGGATGACCTTACTGCTTACTGAAAGAAGGCTGAAGATCATGGGAGCATCTAGAAAAGGTATTCATTAAAGCCTTAGAATATGGGATTAGTTTGAATCCTAAAAAATGTCATTTTGCAGTCACAGAGGGTAAGCTCTTAGGACATATTGTGTCAAAGGAGCGGATTAGAATACATCCTAAGAGAGTTGAAGCTATAGATAAAATCCCAAGCCCTAAGAC
Organism: Sequoia sempervirens; assembly: GCA_007258455.2. Taxonomy (NCBI): domain Eukaryota; kingdom Viridiplantae; phylum Streptophyta; class Pinopsida; order Cupressales; family Cupressaceae; genus Sequoia; species Sequoia sempervirens. The sequence continues at coordinate 339,548,295 of VDFB02281492.1, forward strand.
CATCAAAGCCATCCAGTCATTCTTTGGAAAAATCAATGTTGTTAGGAGATTTGTTTCTAATTTTGCTGAAATCATTAAGCCTATATCAAAAATGTTGAGGAAAGGACAAAAAATACATTGGACTGAAAAAGCATTAGATTTTTTATATCAATTAAAAAGGCTATCAAGGAATCCCCTGTCCTCAAGTCTCTAGATTTTTCAAAACCTTTTCAGATATTCTCATTTGCTTCATTACATACTATAACTATTGTCATGTTACAGAAAAATGAGGAGGGTTATGAACAACTAGTGTCCTTTTTCAGCAAGTCATTACAGGGGTCAGAGTTGAAGTATGGTATAATGGAAAAACAAGCTTTTGCATTGGTAAAAGCTACAAAGGCTTTCAGACCATATCTTGTTGGAGCTAAAGTGATTTCCTATGTCCCTCATGTAGCCATTAAAGACATTTTGGCATAGTCTGAAGTAACAGGAAAAAAATGTAGATGGATTAATAAAATCCAAGAATTTGATATGGAGATACAAATCACTAAACTTGTAAGAGGTCAGGGTTTGGCTAGGTTAACGGCAGAAGCGAACATTGAAGAAAATCAAATTTACAATGTAGAAGATGAAGAGAATGCAATTGCGAGCATTGAGAATACTCCTTGGTATGCAGACATCATGCATTATCTTAAGTATATGCAGTGTCCAGAAGGAATGAGTAACAACCAAAAAAGAACTTTGAAGCTACAAGCATCCAAGTATGTGTTCATGGAAGGAGATTTGTTTTGGAAAAATAGGGATGGGATATTGTTGTTATGTCTGGATGAGTCACAAGCTAAGCATGTCTTGAGTGAAATATGTGAAGAGGTTTTTGGAGGGCATTACTCTGCCAAGAGAACTGCACATAAAATTCTTAGGGCAGGATACTACTAGCCAAGAGTTTTTAATGACTCTTTCTCATATGTAGGAAGATGTGAAGCATGTCAAAAATTCTTTGGGAAGATGAAGTATCAAGGAGATTTACCACTTAGGCCTTTACAGACTGAAGCCCCTTTTCATTAGTGGGGAATCAATTTCATTGGGGAGATACAAGAAAAATCAAGTGGAGGACACAAGTGGATACTTGTAGTAACTGATTATTTTACCAAGTGGGTAGAAGCAGTCCCAACCAAGCAAGCTACAAGTAAAGTTGTGACAAATTTTCTAATGGAAAACATTATTACCAAATTCGGTACACCAATAAGACTGATTACTGACAATGGGATGTGTTTCAGATCTGATGAATTCATAAAATTTTGCAGCACGTATGGCATTACCATTTCTTATGCAGCTCCTTACCATCCACAAGCTAATGGTCAAGCAGAGTCTAGCAATAAAAGTCTTCTGAAGATTATAAGGAGGATACTAGGTAAGAACAACAAGGCTTGGGATTCAAAACTAAGATTGGTTGTTTGGGCTGATAGAATCACTGTAAAAAAGGCAATTGGAAAATCCCCTTTTGAATTGGTGTATGAAACACAAGGTAGGATTCCTTTACAAAATTTGTTACCAGTTTATAAATTTATCCTTCAAGAAGATTTGGATATCCCAGAGCCTATGGAGGAGAGAATGGAACAACTGGCTGAACTTGATGAGATAAGAAGAAGAGCTCAAAATCAGAACATAAAGTTATAGACACAGATGAAGTATTTATTTGATAAAAAGGAAAAAGATAGAAAATTTGAGGAAAATGATTTGGTACTGATGTAGAATGCAAGATGTTAGGAGAAGGGAAAGCATGGGAAATTTGAAACCTTGTGGCTGGGACCTTTTGTGGTTGTTGGAAAGAGAGGTGAAGATTCATATTATCTACAAAATATGGTTGGTGAAGATCAGGAGTTTCCCATACTTGGGAAATTTTTGAAACATTTTTTTCTCTTGAGCAATATAGAGGATCAAGGTTTTCCAGTGCATGAACAATCCTTAACAATCCTCTCAAAATTCTATCTTCCATGCATAGTAGTCTAGGAAATAAAATGAACAGGAATTGCAAGTACATGGACAATCCTGGTTTTACATCTTTTAAAATATTTTTTTTCAATGTATAGCAGTGTAGGGTCATATTCATTTCCATTCATTTCATCTTGCTCACATGATCCATCACCTTGAGTTTGGTCTGCTCACCTAGAAATCTGGATCCTTGCAATGATTTCACAATCATTAATCCCCAGACAGAGCCATTGTTAGAACTATAAATTTTGAAAATTTTACAGTCGATTATATTCATGAGTTTCCAAAATAAGTCCTCATCATAAGAATAAAATTTCCTCCTCACAAATCTTGCCCATATTGTTGTCATATGATCCATTAGAATCCACCTAATCCTAGATATTTCATTGTATTACCCATATCAGCAGGAGAGGGTGAAGGTCTCCCCGATCCATTTGACATCGTTAATAATGTATGTTTTTGTAGCCTATCGGCAAGATAAATTTTATTGTCTCGGTGATAGAAGAATCATATCGGCAAGAGAATTATTATAGGGATGAGTCATAACGAACTCATATGTGTCTCACTGACCAGTGCATGGAAAATCATTTCGGCCAAACTAATGTCAGTGAAGTGAGGTCTTGCCGAAAGCATCAGGTCTTGCCGATAAAGCACAAAGGGATTCCATCAGAAGACTATCGGGATGAAGTCATATAGTCTTTCTGACTCAAGTGTCACACTGATAAAGATATGCATCAGCGAGAGAAAGGTCATCGGCATGAGTTCCATCGAATATGAAAGTTACACTGATGAAATACTTTGGGGAGAGTCTCATCGAATAGAATATATTGGAGAAACAAGTTCAGTGAGAAAATTGGCATCGGTATGAGTCTTTTTGAGTTTTCAAAGTCACACTAAGGTGTGTTTTCATTGGTGAAAGTATGATTATGTCTCAGTGACCAGAAAGTCACCATGAGGTGTATCTCGATAAGAAACAATGCAATCTATGAGACGTCTCCCCCACTCGAAATTGTCACAGCGACACATAAAACTAAAGTGATACCCGTCGATAAGACTTCATGGTTTTAGGGAGAATACACGATGTTTTGGCGAAAGGTTTTAATGAGCGTTGCAAAAGATCATCGCCCCAGATTTGAAAATGTCTCACTGACAAGACATTTGATGCGATAGTATGAGTTTCAAATAAGTTTTCACTCATGCTTCAACTAACACATTAATGTTATGATAGAACATAACAGGGAGAATTCAATTGAAATCATTTGTGTTGAATTGATAGTAAAAGAATTAGCAAGGCAGATGGAGCTGGGGCATTCTTTCATTCTGAAGGTTTCAAGCAGATACAGTAAGTTTTTACGTCTTAATTCCACTCATTTTAATTACTGTAATTTTGAGGAAATGGAATCGCCCAGCTTAGGGAAATCGAAGGGTAGAAAAGATGGTGAAATTAGTCAACCAAAAGGAAAGAAATAGAAAACTAAGATAGAACATGAGGGAAATGAGTGAAGATTGAACCAGGACCTCATTGACCAATTGCCTGGCTCTGGGCCTAAAGCTAGAAGATCTGCACAACTTAGGGAAGAACTAGATAAACTGGATGATAAATGCAAATTCATAGGAGACGTTTGGACTGCCATAAGGGGGTATGAGTTTTTAAATTTTCATTATCATCATAGAAATAATTTTAACCGGTGTGCAATCCATGGAAACTCATTTTGGGGAAACTAGTGTGCCCTAATGTATTTGTAAATGCAGAATTGGTAAAATTGCTAGCTGATCATTATGACCTGAAACATAAAGCTATATGTGACCTGCCTGGAAAACCACATATACATTTGGAAAAAGAGGCAATAGGGGAGGTTTTTAATTTGGAAGGGATCAACAACGAAGAGATCATATATGAAGAATTGGAGAAGGAATTCTCAAGAATGGATATGATTTATAAGGGTTGGAGGCTACCAATTCACAGAACTAAGCAGAGTGGAAAACCAGCTCCTTTATAGGATAGTGATGGACCTCCCTATCATGTGGACCTATTTGAACCTTACATGTAATACACTTCTCAGTTTTCTAGGTATTGGGAATGGATGCCCTGGAATATATGTCAATTGTGCCAAAGATAATTGCAGCAGATATCCAGTACCACAATTCTAGGCTATTTGACTATGCCTCATACATTTTTAATGGGTTTGATTCAGGATTAATGACAGTAAAAAGTGGATCTACTACCTTTCATCTCAAGAATTACTCATTATTGATGCACATGGTGTTATACTTTGGATAGGAGTTGGGACTATGGCCTCCGGAGATGAGGATTTCTTAGTATAATAAAGATGGTGAAGCATTGCTAATTCAATTGTGGACTGCTATTTGGGATAGTAGATTTGCCAATGCCAGTTTTATTCATTTTCAAGAATATTTTGTGAAGACATTGTACAAATTGTACAATCATCCTTGTAATTATTCTTTATCTGAAGAGATAAAGAGATTTCTTCGGCCAAAGGATTTCAATGGGCCAATTGATCATAATTGGGGAGATTGGTACTACTTGGATGGAGCTACTATGATTAGAGTTTATGGGTTTGAGGATGCCCTTTCATTTTGCAAAAAATAGTCCCAAACAAAATATAATAATTGGAGATTGTCAGACAGATGGATTACTGCAGTGTAATGAATTTCAGCTCTTTTGGGAAGTAGGCTTTTATGCCTAGTACATTATGTTTTGGTGATTTTACTGTGTTGGCCAAAGAAGGATATAATTTGATCCTTGACAAGTTGCTTCAATACAATATGAAGAGAGGACCACCCAGAAAGAACTTTGACCTAGAAGGGTATAGTAATTCTAGTAAAATGAAGATAAACTTTGGAGGGTATCAGCATGTGCCCTATCACTTTAATGAGAATGATGGAGATCTCAATCTAGAACACAGTTGGAGATGCAGATACTCATGAGCACCAGGATTATTTGGATCATCTAACTAAAACTCATGTGTGGCTAAACAGAGCTTAATTATCCTTTAATCTATTTGTTAAGAAAATATGTGGCACTTCTGAAAGGACATTTCCTTTCGTGCTTTTGATGTATAAATATTTGTTTCGATAATGAAACAGAGATATAAGATATATGATAGAAGATAGTATAAAAAGATATAGTAGAATACAATGTTTTCACAAATATGAGACTATGATGCATGTTTGAAAATATGGAGATATCAATGAGAATCATTTAATGTGCTTGCGTACTTATGGTGTCAATTGTTTGTTGTGTTCACTGAAAGCATTACTGTAGTTGTCTCCAAGATAAATGTTTTCTAGTTATTTAAATTGATGTAACAAGTTTATAATCAATTTATCAATACACATTTGTTGTATCTATGTGGTTAATTAACTAGTTCTTTCAGAGAAAGATTAAATCCTTTTAACTAATCACAATAGTTAGGGAAGTTCATCTGGATCATTAAGAAGAACTTGGTAGTCGTAGTCTTGCATGTTTATACAAGTTATAAAATGAAATATATGCCAAAAAATTTGAATGTTCTCTAGAGGGAAGTTATTCATTTAGATTTCATTTGACTCCGCATATCCAATAAGGCACTAGTCTCTACATTTTCACCATTTAGTTTTATTGAATTCCTTTTTTACATCTGTTAACTGAACATATTAGGTTTTAGTTTTAATATTGTATACAATTTATACCAAATTTAGTTTTATTTGTCCACTCCCATTTTCCATTTTGGGAAAAACACTTCAAAAGAGATAATCATAGGTCAAGTCTGCCTCACACATATAGGTACACCTGCCTAGGTCTAGCAGCACCTGAAGAGTAGAAGGTCTAAGCCATTCGACCTTGTCTATTACCCTAAAACGTACCAAGAGATTGGCAACCTCTTGAGGTATTCTCACCTACTTTTTTGAGAGTTAATAGGAGGTACAAAAGTTATTATCTACTCGTATCATATTTCTAGTCAGGCACTCCACTTGGGTTGCGATTTGGTTCCAATAAGGAAGAAGATTAGAGAAATCAGGCTTTGTGTCAATTTTAAAAATCTCAATCGTGCCTTGGAAAAGGACATACAATCCTATTATTGGACTAAGTGTTACAAATAGTTAATGGATCCCATATGATGTCCTTTCTAGATGGATATTCAGGGTATAATCAGTCATGGTGCAATATGAGGATAGGCACAAAAATACCTTCACCATGAAGTAGGGGACCTTTTCTTATAGGAGAATTCCTTTTGGGCTAATTAATGCAGGGCAACCTTCCAGAGGTTAATGGAAATTTCATTCAAAGACATCATTGTTAAGTCTATCATTATTTACATGGATGATTTAACAGTCTTATTGAAGAAACAAGGTGATCATATTGTAGATTTGTGCAAAGTATTCCAAAGGTGCAAAGAATTTGGCATTTCACTTAATCCTAAGAAGTGTATCTTTGGAGTGACAAAAGGAAAGTTATTGGGATATGTTATTTTAGAAAAAAGGTATCTCTATTGATCTAGAACGAGTAGAGGCTATACTGAAGATCTAACCCCCAACAAGTAAAAATGAAATGAAGTCCTTTGGGAAAATCAATTTTGTTAGAAAGTTTATTACTGGATTTGCAAAAAATAGTTAAACCTCTAAATGAAATGCTCAAGCAAGATACGAAGGTTGAATCAAGTGTTGAAGCAAAGGAGGCTTTTGCAAAAATCAAGAGGGTAATAGTTGATGCCCCAATATTGGTGAGACCTGATTACCGCAAGTCTTTCTATATATACTCGTTTGCATCTGATCACTCTTGTGCTAGTAAGTGATCACTCTTTAACTCAAAAATATGACCAAGGAAGTGAGAACCCTATAGCCTTCATGAGTGCTCCATTGAAAGATGTAGAATTGAGAATCCTAGTGTAGAAAAGAAAGCTTATGCTTTGGTCAGAGCTGTGAAGAAATTCAAGCACTGCATCTTGAGGAATAAGGTATTTGCAATAGTTCCAGATCCTACAGTCAAGCTCCTATTGATGCAAAATGAATTGGGAGAACGTAGGGAAAAATGGGTTACAATGTTACAAGAGTATGATATTGAGATACAACCCATGAAGCTCATGAGAGGACAAGGATTAACAAATACTATGGCTGAAATTGGTCCTGATATTACATCCTAGCAGTACCACCTAGAGGATGTCTCCCCAGGTGAATGGTATGATGACATTGTTTATTATTTTCTAAATTAAAAGTGTCCTGATCATCTCAACATAGTGCAGGGGAGAGTCTTGCATTTAAAAGGTGATAGTTACATGCTAAAGGGAGCTATCCTATATAAGAAGAAGCACGAGGGAATTTATCTTCGCTGTCTTGGAAAGGAGGATGCTACTCGAGTGATGATGGAGTTCCACAATAAGTATAGCACAAGCCATGGTTCTGGACTATCTACTGCTCATCAGATCCTGAGAGAATCATATTATTGGCCAACTCTCTTTAAGGATGCACACAATCACGTGAGAACCTACCATGTGTGTCAAAATACAACCAGCAAGGAGAAGCATGCAACACTTATGCTCTAGCTAGTAATTGAGGTAAAACCATTTGCGTAGTGGGGATTGGACTTTATTATTCCAATCAACCCACCTTCCTCGGCAGGCCATAGGTACATTCTCATTGTAACTAATTACTTTACTAGATGGACTGAAGCTCTTTCCTGTAAACAATGTACTTCTAAGGTGGTAATCAATTTTCTAGAATCAGTTAGACATAGTTGCAAGAGATAGAATTGAGATAAGAGTTAGCATTTTTTTAGAGCAAGTATTGATACATTGAGAATACATGAATTGTTGCAAATTTGGGTGATCCAATATAAGTAAATAAATTTTTCTTTGGCACTCTTTCTTTTGTTGCTTCACTTTGCATGGTTCTTGTTGTTCTAGATCTTTAAAATTGCTTTGAGATTATTAGTTGCATGTTAGATTTTAGATTTAGATATGATGCAATGGTGTTTATGGTTTAATATTTGAATTGTTTGAGCAATCCTTGGTCCATACTTTTAGTATCTTGTTGATTGTAAGTTATTGTGTAAACTTAGCCTGGGCCTTGAGTCTACGTGCTAAGTTCAATTGCGGGTTTTTATTCATTTCAATTGCAAAATAAGGTTGATTTGTGTGAATGCTCCATGATCTAAAAATCTTTGTTTCCATAGAATATTGCACTATTTCTGTGAGATTGTAAATTTAATCTAGGTTAAGCAGGAATTGGTTTTGAAGGATTGGTCCACTTTATGTGTTTAATCATTTGCAATGTTGGTCTTAGGAATTAGTTTAGTTTCAAAATCTATTTGAACCCTTATCTTTTGTTGTTTCTTTTGAAATTTGAGTTAGGATCAAAAGCATCACCATATTGCAAGATCTGATAAGTCTGAAGTTTCCAACATTTGTTTTGTAACGTCCCTTGTGATTACTAGCATTTTCAGATCATCACTGAGTTGTTTATGCATTTTCAAGACCTAACATTAGAGACCTTGGGGTTATCTCTTAAGGCTTGCTGATAGAGATTTACCTTTCAAGAGAGATAGAATACTTGTATTCTATCTGAGTTTTTGATGTGCAAAAAACACCATCAACAGTAGGACATATAGTAATTTTTACTTGAAGACGGATAATGACAAAATCTTGATTGTAGTTATGTATAATGATTGTAGTTATGTATAATAATGCAATATGTTTGTGGAAGAAATGTAGAAATAATTTGAAATTTCTATGTTTGGGATGATGAATTTCTTTCTTGGGCTATAGATTAATAAAAAAGAGAAAGGAATTTTCATATCATAATCTAAGTATGTGAGAGAGATGTTGAATAAATTGGGATGGATGGTTCCAAACCGGTAAGTACTCCTATGGTGATTGGTTGTGAATTGGGTAAAGATGAAAATTCACCAAAGGTTGATCAAAGCAAGTATAGATCTATGATTGGCAGACTATTATATTTGATTTCTACTAGAATGGATATCATGCATTCAGTTTGTCTTGTGGCTAGTTTTCAAGAGGATCCTAGGGAAACACATGTTGTTGATGTTAAAAGAATATTTAGATATTTGAATGGCACTCTAGATTATAGATTCTGGAATCTAAAACATATTAAATTTAAACTTAGTGCCTATACAAATGCATATTGATGAGTATATTTTTATTGCACCTTGGTATACACAAGTTCTATGGATGAAACAAACATTGAAAGATATCACAGTGCTATATGATGATCCCATTTATATTTTATGTGATAATACAAGTGCAATTAATATTTTTGAGAATCCTATGATGCACTCGAGGATGAAGCATATATCTATCAGATATCATTTCTTGAGAGAGAAGGTGATGGAGAGTGAATTCAAGCTTGAATATATTCTGACAAAGGATCATATTAATTGCAAAAGATTTCTGGATTCAATTATGTGTTAGTTTTTTCCATCAATCGAATCCATAAATCTTTTGCAATTAACAATATGGATTGTGGAAACATATTATCTTTAAAGGATCAGATTATTGATATTTTAATGAAGGCTCTTCCTAAAGATACTTTTGAGTATTTCTAGGATAATTTAGGGGTTATTTCCCCTCCTTTCTTGAACTAGATGCATATGGAAATGCATCATTCTGATGGATATATGGATCTTTCTTTTGGACTAATGTTTTGGTGGCTACCTCTTAGGGGAGCAGGTCGTATCAGGTGTTGTAATTGTGCATATTCTATTGTTATGACAAAGGAGATATCACTAGAAAATATTCTTTTTCCTTTTCTATTGATGTCAAAGGGGGAGAAGAAGCATGTGAAAAAGGAAAGAAATATTGGGAGAGAAGAAGTGTATAAGAGATTATCTTCTAAGAGGGAGAAAATAGAAAAATGTGTTTTAGAGCTAGTATGTTGTATTTGATGGTTTTTCACATCATGTGTTGCCACCAATGAAAAAGGGGGAGATTGTTACAAGAATGAAAAGACTGAAGGTGTTGTGGAATTTTTTTAGGTATTGTCATTGATGTCAATTGGTCAACTAGTTGCCACTAGTTGTATATGTCAAGAATATTGAGAAAATTGCAATAAAGAGATGTTGCATGTGTTCAATGGTTGCTTAGGGTTTTGGTCTAGATTTTTCTCCTATGGTTGTACGGTTCAAATATGTTGTTCATGGTTGTCAAAAGATGTTATATCCATATTTTTGGTTGCTAATTCATTGTACAGTGCAAGTTGTGTTCACTAGTTGTGAACTATGGTTTTCTATGTTTCTGGTTGAAGTCTAAGAGAGATGTTATTGGTCCAGATTTCTCTTTGATGAAGTCTTATGAATTTTGGTTCTAGATTGGTGTTCCCTTGGTTCTATTGAAGACAGTTTCAGCATTTGGAAGATTTTTGCTTAATGGTTGTATGTTTTTTACACTGGTTTGGCCGACCTTGTGTTAAATACTACTTTTGAGGATGATGAATCATTTTGGATCCATTTTGGGTACCTTGAAGCATGTGTTTGGGTCTTCCTAATTTTAAATCCACCCTAGGTTGTTTTAACATTGACCTAATTTGAATTTGAATTTGGATAGCTAACTTTGGATATGTTTCAAAGTTGAAGATGGTATAAATGCAAGATGAGTTAGTGGTGAACCAAAAGGAGAGAGAGAGAGAGAGAGAGAGAGAGAGAGAGAGAGAAAGAGGCAAGTGCGAAGAAGAAGAGCGAAAAAGAGAAAAGAGAAAGTGTGGTTTTATGTGAAATTGATTTTATTATGTGTGTGTTAAGAGTGTCACAGATCAATGCAAAGCTTAATGCTGAGTTTTTGGATGTAGTGAGTAGAAGGAGAACTCTATCATTCATGCATGTGTGTGAGTAATTATGGTGGAATCCTTTGTTGCATTGGGATTGTAGTCTCTTTGTAACAAGTCTTCTTTGTCTTCTTTGCATATATGTGGTAGTGAGCCCTCTAGGTTGTAGCCCTATTAGACAATGAGTCCTTGTTCTGGACAGTGAGTCCTTATCTCAGGTAGTGAGCCTTTTAGTAGTAGGTTTTGATATTCTCTATAGTGTGAATTAATCCTAATCATGGTTTTTCCATTATTGTGTTTTCCACACAAATCTGGTGTTATTGTGTTTGTGTTGGATTTAAGTTTCTACATTGACATTTGATGATTAATCATTTAAGCAGTATTAAGGATTAGTTTTGGTGATTGAATTAAAGGCTTAATTCCGTGACAACTGATTCACCCCCCTCTTAGTTTTCCTATTCAAAACAAGAAACTTGTAGAATAAAAGAGGCTTTGGGAAGAAGGTAGATCTTCTTGGAAAGACATCTTGTAGATGCTCAAAGGGTCGACATCCTCAAGTTTATAATTTTCACTCCTATGCATTTTTCTACATTTTCAGAATCTATTATTGCATGAATTTAAAGGAATAAAAGTTCTTTTTCTTGGGTTAATTCCCTAAGGGGGAGTGAGCACATTTTTCACACATATGTCTAAGGGGGAGTATATTGAGTTTTTGCACATCCATTGCCATTAATGTCAAAGGGGGGGAGATATTTGGAAAAACTTTTACAGAAACTTTTGAAAGATAATTAGAGAGTTATTGGATAAATAACTTTTGAGAGATATGAGTAAGGGGGAGAGAATTTTTTTGAACACATGTTGCCATCAATGACAAAAGGGGAGATTGTTGGAAGTTTGTCATTCATGATGCTGGTTGGAAACATGGGCCTGAAGTGTATATATATTGAATGATCTAGTGTTTTAATTAATTTCAAAATTTCTATGATCATCCTAGCATAGTTTGGAAGAATTTTTTGAAGACATATGTATAATGCAAGTTGGTCTGAAAAGTATGGCTTATAAAGAAATTGGCTATGTATTTACTCTAGCAATTTTATGGTTCAGTGCATCATTTGGGTCCACACTTCACTACAAGTGGAGATATCACTCTGCGATCCTTGATATAGTTTTTAGATCATCAAGTGTAGCTATATTCAATATTTTGTGGCATTCTATGAAGTTTCCTGAAAGATATGAATGACAGTGGTCATCCTTGTATATCGTAGTTAATTTTTGTATAGTGTATCAGTGTGGGAGATTCTACATTTCTTCATGGATAATTATTTTGTTTTGTGATGATGAAGACAAACTAATGGATGTCAGTGGAATGGGAATTCAAAGAGATGTTGAGTTTTGAAGCATACGTTTGGCGAATTGTATGTACATTTGAAGGTTTTGTGTTTATGTCTCATTTTTGGGCCGACCTAACACGTTTTATGTTTTGGAAAGACTAAGAAAGTAGCTTTATCTTGTGTGGTATTTATATTAGGTCCATCCCAACCTATCTTAATGTAAATTGAATTTTCAATTAAGGTGCAAAGTGTGGATAAAATGTTTTGAAGACAACATACTTAATTTTGCACATGTTACTTCTAATTAGGGTGACCTAATTAAAGTTACACTTGACATGGATATATATATGTGTGTTTGTGTGTGTTTGTGTGTGTTTGTTTGTGTGTGAGTTCAATTAAAAGGAGTGTGGTGTATGTTCAATAGATAGCAAGTGGTTTGCAAGTTTTGAGTGACATATGACTTGTATGGTGTTCAACCTACATATGTGTGATGCAAAATTGAGCAAATTGTTAATAGAGAAAAATATTGATTCATATTAAAGTGAAGATAATTTTTTAATTCATTGGAATTATAATCCAACATGTGATAAATGTTATTGTATCAATTCAAATAGGTTGTATAGCCACCCATTCTTTGTTACTTATTTTTCTTTCTAGGTTGTGAGCCTTTCTGGACAATGTGTCCTATCTTGGTAGTGACCTCTTTTGTAATATACTATATCCAAATATAATATATTATGAGCTAATCCTCACTGTGGTTTTTCCCTTTTTGGGTTTTCCATGTAAAATATTGTTTTTCATGTGTTATGTGATCTTTTGGATGTTTTCATGTTTTCCTTCACCATTATAATTGGATGTATATTAACAATTGGATGGCTTATGCTTAATTAGTTTAAAGGAATACTAATTCAACCCCCTCTCATTATTTTGGGTGTTCAATAGAATATTCCAAAAACACCTTGAAATCCAACAAGTTCTTTTGCAACAACTTTCATTGGAAAAACATACTCATCATGTGCAACTAGTTAACATTCCACACACTACAACATCTGAATCCAACCTTACAAAGCACCAAAAACAAACAAATCATACTAGAGATATATACTAGAAATATAAGCATACTTCAAGATTGGTAAGACCATAAACCAATATGTGGAGAAATGTAGAGCAAAACTATTTCTCTTAGAAACCATTGCTTGCACATTTCACACATTGGTGAACACAACTTCCTCTACACAATGATCTAAAACCTGAAACTTTGGATATGACACCTCTGAACATCTTTGAAAAACATATCTAAACTACACAAGCATAACTTTAACCTAGAAGAAATGTAGAGAAAAAACATATCACTACTGTGTATGCAAGAACACCTCTCAAACACACTATTTCCTCATTTATTCAAATTTTCTCAAAAGCAATTGGAAACCAAGCACCAAATAAATATTCTCATCATCTTTAACACTTACTCATCATCACTAAACTAACAACAACATAACAAATCAACCAAACAACATCCATTGATAGAATCTTATCAAAGTAACACTAGAGCTTGACACTAGTGACTTTACTAATGACAACACAATGCAACTAATCAAAGAAAAAAATGCAATAATATAGAATTACAAGTAACTTCCCTATAGACTTGTTAACATAAGTGATAAGACCATAGCTCTGTTAAAATCAATGAAAACACAAACTACTCATACTTGCAACAGTCTCCCCCTTTGTCATTGATGACAACACATGATGTGAAAAATGACCAACAACAAACACAACCACTTTGATCACCAACACATTGTTTCATATAAATAATTTTTCTTTGTTCTCTTTCTTTCTCTTTTCTTAATCTCTTTTTTTTAACATGATTCTTACCCCCTTTGACATCAAAGGAAAAGTGAATCACATCATTCTCCCTTTTTACTACTTTGCATACTCCCCCTAAGGAGCACACCAAAAATTGTACCAACCAACAACTACTACACATATCCTTTGTCATAGCTAACAAAGGACAACACCAATCCTACAACAACCAAAAATACCAGTAACAACTCCCCTTGAGAGGTAGCCTTCAACATCAGCCCAAAACAAATAATGAATATTGAAATCCACTAGACTGATGCATATCGTTATCCTTCTAGTTAGAAGGAGGGGAAATAACCCTCAACTTCTCCTAGAGATACTCAAAAGTATCCTTAGAAAGAGACTTCATGAAGATTTCTAGAACTCGATCCTTAGTAGGCACATACTCCAACTTCACCTCATTCTCTGCAACCTTCTCTCTCAAAAAGGGATACCAGATTGAAATATGCTTTGACCTTGAACTAATTACTATATTTCTTTAAAATATTGATATAACTTGTATTGTCACATAAGATAGAAATAGTTTCATCATGTATCACTCAAATATCCTTCAAATCTTTCATCATCAATAACATTTGTGTACAACATTAATGTGCAACAATGTATTCTACCTCTACAATAGATAATGGCACAAAATATTGATTCTTACTTAGCCAAGACACCAACTTGCTTCCAAGAAAAAAAGCACCACCACTTGTACTCTTTGGATCATCCACACAACATGCCCAATTTGCATCTATATAAGCACTTAGAGATAAATCATTATCCATTCGATACCATATGCTATATTTTTGGGTGCCCTTCAAGTATCTAAGTATTAATTTTACTACTACAACATGTGACTCTTTTGGATCTTCTTGAAATATTCCCACAAAATAAACTACATGCATGATATCTGGTTTAGTAGGAGTTAAATATAGTATTCTTCCAATCATTGATCTATACTTTCTTTGATTATCCTTAGGAGATTATTCATTCTTACTCAATTTGCAACTAGTAACCATGGGAGTACAAACAAATTTAGAGTCTTCCATCCCAAATTTCTTCAAAATTTCCTTGATATATTTTGATTGTGAAATTAATAACCTTATTCTATCTGATTTATTTGAAGACCAAGAAAAAAATTCATCTCCCCAAACATAGGTATCTCAAACTCTTTTGCATCTCTTCTACAAATATTTTTCACATAACTTCATTTCCCCCATAAATTATGTCATCAACATACACAACTACAATAAAAATTTGATCCTTTTCAACCTTAAAGTAAATATTTCTATCTTTGGTACCTTTACTGAAACCTTTCTGCAACAAGTACATGCCCAACCTTACATACAAAGCTCTAGGAACTTACTTCAGTCCAGAAAGTTCCTTCTTCAATCTGCAAACTATATCAGTATTATCTAATAATTGAAAACCTTTTAGTTGTTCAATATACACCTCTTCTTCCAACTCACCATTCAAAAATACAGATTTCACATCCATCTGATAAACCTTGAAATCCTTGTGTCCTACAAAATCCAAAAACATGTCCTAATAGCTTCCATTCTTTCCACCAAATAAAATTTATCCTCATCTATTCCTTCTACTTGTGAGTTTCCTTTTACACACAAGTCTTTCCTTGTTTCTCACCACTTCTCCACTCTCATTCACCTTGTTCCAGAACACCCACTTAGTTTCAATCAAATTATTGGTTTTAGGTCTTAGGACAAGTTCCCAATTCTGATTCTTCTTAATCTACATTACTTCTTCTTCCATAGCCTTCATCCAATGTTCATCTTTGCATGCTTCAATCACTATTTTAGGTTCAGCTTTGGAAAGTAAACATAAGTTTACTTGTTCTTCTATCAAAGCAACCTTTCTTCTTGTTAACACACCTCTACTTTTTTCACCAATGATCTGATCTTCAAAATTATTCTTCTACACATACTTAGGGGTCTTGGGATCCTTTCTAAAGCTTATTCCTCTTCAACCTATAATTATGTTTCCTTACCACCATCTTTCTCTTCTTCTTTGCAAGAGGACTCATCTACTCATATCTATCTATTATCACTGAACTTTTGTGCAATTCTTCATCCACCTTGACACTTGCACTTTCAATAATCTTTTTCAACCTCTTTTTGTAGCACCTTAACCTTTTCTTCTTATAGAATATCCAAGAAAGATACTTTCATCAAATATTGTATCAAATTTTCATAAGTTCTCTTCATCTCTTCTGATATATAGCATTTGATTCGAAACACTCTGAAATATTTCATAGTAGGATTTCTTCCATACCACAACTCATAGTGAGTCTTTGAACTATTCATCCTTGCTTGTGCTTTGTTAAGAATATACACTGCATTATGAATTGCTTCTCTTTAGTAAACTTTCAATAGGTTTTCCTCTTTCATCATTGTCCTTGTTGCTTCTTGAACATTCCTATTCTTCCTTTCAACCACTCCATTATATTGAGGAGTGCTAGGGGCTAAAAAATGCCTCTTTATTCCATGAACTTCACAAAAAGTGTTGAACTCATTGGAGGTGAACTCTCCACCTCTGTTAGACCTTAAGCATTATATTTTTAGGTATGTTTCATTTTGAACCATAGCTTTCAATTCTTTAAAATTATATAGAACTTCTAATTTTTCTTTGAGAAAATTAACCCAAGTCATTCTAGAATAATCATCAATTAAAAGCATGAAATACATGTCACCTTGAAAACTTTTGATTTGAGTAAGTCCTCAAAGATCTGTATGCACCAACTCCAAAACTACCAGTAGTATATTTTTCTTTGACTTTGAAACTCTTTCTAACTTGTTTCCCAAATTGGAATTCCTTGTAGACAATATTGATAGGATTTGTAATCTTTGGTAGATATCTCACAACTTGAACTAAACTGATACTCACTAGGCTATCAAAATTTATGTGATACATCCTTCTATTTCATAGCTAGCTTTCATTAATCTAGTCATAAAGCATTGACCATTTACACCCTTGAGCTGATAAATATTTCCATCTATTCTTCTTCCTGCTGCAACCATAGTTTCAAAGCCTTTTCTGATCTCACATCAATTGTCTTGAAACACAAGACTATCATTTGCTACACATTTTTCCCACAATCAAAAGGTTATGTTGTAGACCCTTAACATAAAGAACGTCATCTATATTATATTTTCCATGAAAATTGATTAAAGCATTTTCAAATATCCTAGTAGATGTATCATCACCAAACTTATCTAAGCCTCCTTCAAAATTATCAAGCTTAACAAACTTACTCTTATTACCTATCATGTGATTTGAGCATCCACTATCAATAACCCAATTGTTCTTCTCTTCTCTAGCACAAAAAGAAGACACCATTTCTCCTCCAATATTATGACCTACTCTTTGAGCACTTTTCTTTACTCATTTCTCAAATTTTGTAGAATTAGTTCTAACATTTAGAACCATGAACAAGAATTCATCATCTTCATTGTCTAGATAGTTAGATATATCATCAGATATGCTAGCATCTTCTCTAACATAATTTTTTTAAAAATTTCTTTACCTTTATTCTCCTAAGGTCTATCTTTTGAACCTTTGACATGAGATATTGAAGCATAATGACCAATCTTTCCATAGTTAAAGAATCTGAAAGGTAACATTTTTGCAAGTATGAATGAGTATGGTGGTGTTTCCATTAATGTTGCCATTGATGTCAACATAGTATAGGTTGTTGCAGAGAAAGGAAACAATTGATTATAGGTGGTGCATGCATAGTTGAGATACTGTAGAGATGTTGTGAGTACATGGATATATCTTTATGGTGTTGCAGGTGTATTGATATGATGATTTACCAAGTGATTTTGAGAAAATTAATAAATAGTGAAGACAAAATTATGTGTGTGTTCAGAATGTGCTCTGATATCTGCTCCAAATTTATTCAATGTTGAGCTCATGATTGTGTGTATTTGTAGTGTTGTTTAAGGGAATCCTTGGGTGATATATCCTATATTATAGCTTCTGGATTGATGAAAAGTGAAAGTTGAGTTCACCGGTTTGTGAATTGGTTTGGCAGAGTTGTTTATTTATGGATAGAGAGAAATGTATTTGCTCCATAGTCCTTTGCTAGTTTGTTTCAAGTCTCGCAGATATGGAAGAAGGATTGTAATGGTGTTATCTATGTTCTATCAAAGGTTTCCATGGTTTGGTGCTTCGAAGGACTAGTTTTAGAGTTACTATGTGTGTCAGTATAGTCCAGATGGACTCATGGAAAGTGTTCTATGTATGAAGGTTGTTGCAATGGCTGCAGATGAATTTGAAGGTATATAAGATGTGTTTCAATGTATGGTGAAGCATGTTATGTGGTCTACATGTTATCTTCTTGTTGCGAAAGTGTGTGCTTCAAAGTTCATTGGCATTTTCATTTGGTTTGGCCAACCTGGTGTTTACACGTCATGTGAAGGATAAGTATCAATTAAGGAAGCATGTGATTGATCCAAGATGTTGTTTTGGGTCCTAGATTAAGTGTTGGTTTGGTCCACTCTCATTCTCATCCACCGCAAGAATGTTGAGTTACCGACCTAATTTGAATTTGTAAAGTGAAGAGTGTGTAGTCGAATATGGAGAAAGTTTCTAAGATTGAAGATGGTATAAATACAAGACAAGATGTTAAGGATTGAATGCCACAAGTGTGAGAAGAAAGGTGGATGTGAGAGATTGTGTGAAAGTGAATTGAGGAAATGAGGAATTCAATGTGTTAGAATCCTAAAAGCAGTGAGTTGATGGTGTCTGCAATTCTCTGATCAAGGCTGTGGATGCGTGTAAGTTGTTGTGGTGGATCTTCTATTGCATTGAGATAATGTTCTCTATGTAATAGTCTTCTTTATTTATTTATTTGTAGGAAGTGAGTCACCCTTCTAGACACTGAGTCCTATCTGCATAGTGAGTCCTATTTGTGGTAGTGATCCCTCTCGCAGTGAGCCTCTTTGTAAATGGTTTTACAGTTACTCTTATATTGTGAGTTAATCCTCACCATGGTTTCTCCCTTATTAGGTTTTCCACATAAATCTAGTGCCTCTTGTGTTTATATTGTTTTCTATTATTTGTACTTCATTCTCATACTTAATAACAAATTAAAGTGAATTTGGAGCTAATAATTATTTGAGATTGTGATGAATGTGATTGGTGACAACTGATTCACCCCCCTCTCTTAGTTGTCTTGTTCATTTCAACAATTGGTATCAAAGATTTGGTTCCTCGAAGAAGAGCTTAACCGCTTGAGGTAGATCCGATGGCACACAAATTGATAATCCTTGTGTTTGATGATGTGACTATAGTTTCAAAAAGTGCATATGAGAGGTTACCTAATCTCTCTTGGCTACAAGACTTGGAAATTTGTTGAGACAAAATATGTTGAGCTAGCAAGTGGTCCTTCTTTTGTAGATGATATTTCTACCTATGAAGAAAATGAAAAAGCAAGGTATGCAATCTATAGTGTTTTATCTAAGACTGAGCTAACAAAAATTATTTCATTAGGAACTTCTTATGAAGTTTGGGAGAAGTTGAAAGATATCTATGAAGGAAATGATATAGTCAAATTATAAAATAAGTTAACAACTAAGTATAAATATGAGAACTTGAAAATGGAAGAAGGTGAGGACATAGCAAGCTACTTTCAGAGGGTTGATATTGTAGTAAATGAAATTAAGAATCAAGGTGGTACTCTAATAGATGAAGATGTAATGGAGAATATTCTGATGACCCTACTGGAGACCTACAGTGACAAGGTCTTAGTCATTGAGGAAGTTTATGATAAAAATAAATCACTAAAGAACAACTATTTGGCACATTGACTATATTTGAAATGAGGAAATTTGGAAAACAAAATGAGAAATCATAAATAGCATTCAAAGGAACAAAGTCAAAAGATGATCCAGATAGTGAAGGTTTAGAGGAGTTGGAGCAAATTTTACAAGGAAAATGAAGAAAGGTAATGGAAAGTACAAAGGTATGTTACCTTTTAAATGTTTTAGTTGTGGAAATATTGGTCACTATACTTCAAGATATCCAAATAGAGCCATACACAAGAAGAGAAAAGACAAGAAGGACAAAAATTTCAAGAAACTGTGTTATGTTAGAGAACATGCTAGAATTTATGATGATGAATCTGATATTGAGGATGATAAAAATGAATGCATGTTTCTAGCCTTAGAGAATAATTCATTATCTACTAACCATGGAATATGTGTAAAGGAATGTGGTACAAAAAAAAAGAAGGAAGTGATGGAAGGTACTCTGGTTTCTACCTTTCATGCTAGAAAAGACAAATATTATTGGGTAATTGATAGTGGCTGCTCAAATCATATGACCAGAGACAAAAGTAAGTTTACTAAACTTGAAAAGTATGATGGAGGATTACTCATGTTTGGAGATGATTCTGTTGCAAAGATAGTTGGAAAAGGAACAATTAGTTTTGATGGAAAACACAATACTGATGATGTCTATTATGTTAAGGGATTAAGAAATAATCTCTTGAGTCTTGGAAAAATGTGTAGTAAAGGATTTAAGCTTGTGTTTTAGGATAATACTTGTGAGATCAGAAAAGGGTCTGGAACTGTGCTAGCTGTAGGAAGAAGAACATATGGAAACATTTATCATCTTAAGGGTGCTGATGGTTAGTGTTTTGTGTCTCAAGTTAATGAAATTTGGATGTGGCACCAGAGGATGGGACATGTAAATTTTGACAACCTAATCAGGATTAGTTCAAGAGAAGCTATCAAGGATCTGACCAAAAACACAAAGTCTACCTGTGTTGTTTGCAGAAGTTGTCAGTTGGGAAAAAAAGGTTGCATCTTTAAAGGAAAAGAACAATCAACTACCAGAATGTTGGAATTGATTCATATAGACCTCTATGGTCCTACAACAACAAGAATTCTTAATGGTGATAGGTATTTTATGCTTTTTGTTGATGATTATTCTAGAATGACATGGGTTACTTTTCTTAGGGAGAAAGATCAAGCTCTAGATAGATTCAATGTGTTCAAGGATATGGTATAGAATGAAGTGAATCTAAAAATAAAATGTTTAAGGTTTGACAGAAGTGGAGAATTCACCTCTAATGAGTTTAATATGTTCTGTGAAGAAAATGGAATAAAGAGGCATCTTTTTGCTCCTAGAACTCCTCAAGAGAATGGAGTTGTTGAGAGGAAGAACTAGATAGTACAAGAAGTTGTAAGGAATATGATGAATGAGGAAAATGTACCAAAGGTATACTAGAGAGAAGTAATTAACATTGTTGTCTATATTCTTAATAGAGTTCATATAAAAAGAAACAACACAAAGACTCCTTATAAACAGTGGTATGGAAAAATTCCTACTATTAAGTAATTTAAGGTGTTTGGAAGAAAATGTTATATTAAAAGAGATGATGAGAATCTAGGAAAGTTTGATGCAAGATGTGATGAAGGTATTTTTCTTGGATATTCAGCCAAAAGAAAAGCTTATAGATGCTACAATAAAAGATTAAGAAAGATTGTTGAAAGTGGAAATGTAAAAGTTGATGAAAATATGCACAGTTCAATTGAAATAACTTAAGATGAACCAAATGAACTTGTTTGTGGACAAGAGAAAGAGAAGAATAAGGAAGAGGAATAATATATATATTGAAGAAGCTCCAGAACCTACTCCTAAGACTCCAAAATATGTATAGAAAAATCATCTAGAAGAACAGATAATTGGAGACCTAGGCAAAGTTGTAATGACAAGAAGCAAACTGGCAACATCTGAGGTAAATTTATGTCTACTTTCCAATATAGAACCTAAAACAGTGTGTGAAGCATGTAAAGAAGAAAATTGGATTAGAGAAATCAAAGAGAAATTATAGCAAATAGAGAAAAATCAGGCATGGGAATTGGTTCCTAGACCGGTAAACAAGAATATAATTGGTACAAAATGGGTATTCAAGAATAAGCTAAATGAGAATGGTGAAGTAGTAAAAAAAAAAAAGTAGGGCTTGTGTGCAAAGGTTATTCACAGGTTGAAGGAATAGACTTTGAGGAGACATTTTCCCCAGTGGAAATAATGGAGGCTATTCGGATGTTTTTGGCATTTTCTGCTTACAAAGATTTCAAGGTATACTAGATGGATGTTAAGTCTACATTCCTGAATGGAGAATTGGAAGAAGACATCTACATGGAAAAACCAGAGGGATTTTAATTATCAGATCAACCAGACATGGTTTGTAAGTTGAAAAAGACACTATATGGACTTAAACAGGCTCCTAGAGCATGGAATGCAAGGTTAGATAGGTATTTGACACAACAAAGGTTCAACAAAGGCTCTATAGACAATAATCTTTATTTCAAGATTGATGGAAACCAAATTTTGATAGTAGTTTTGTATGTTGATGATATTATCTTTGGAGGAAATGAGCATATGTGCAAGAAATTTGTAGAGGATATGCAAAAAGAGTTTGAAATGTCTATGATTGGTGAGTTTAATTTCTTCCTTGGACTTCAAGTGAATCAAACTGATAAGGGAATATTCATTTCAAAATCAAAGTATGTTAAATAATTACTAAAGATTTTTTGAATGGATGACTCCAAACCGGTCTGTACCCCTATGGTGACTGGATGCAAACTAAGGATGATGAATCTCCTAAAGTTGATCAAAGCAAGTATAGATCTATGATTGGAATACTATATCTTACTACTACTAGACCAGATATCATGCATGTAGTATTTTTGGTTGCCAGATTTAAAAAAGAACCTAAAGAAACACATGTTACAGTTATGGAAAGGATATTCAAATATCTAAAAGGGACTCCAGATTATGGTTTGTGGTATCCTAAGGATAGTGATCTTACTTTGAGTGCTTACATTGATGCAGATTGGGCTTGTTGTGTAGATGACCAAAAGAGTACAAGTGGTGGTGCATTATTTCTTGGATGGAGGTTGGTTTCATGGCTAAGCAAGAAAAATGATTCATTTTATTTATCCATTGCAGAGGCTGAGTACATAGAAACAACATATTTCTACACACAAGTACTATGGATGAAGCACACATTGAAGGATATAGGAGTGATGTGTGATGAACCTATCTCTATCTTCTATGATAATACAAATGCAATAAATATTTCAAAGAATTCGGTAATGTATTCAAGGACAAAGAATATATCTATTAGATATCATTTCTTAAGAGAGAAGGTATTGGAGAATGAAGTCAAGCTTTAATATGTGCCTACAAAGGATCAAATTGTTGATATATTTACTAAGGCTCATCCTAAGGATACTTTTGAGTATCTCCAAGAGAAGTTAGGGGTTACTACCCCTCCTTCTTTGAACTAGGTGCACATAGAGGTGCATCAGTCTAGTGGATCTACAGATTCATCATTTGTCTAGACTGATGAATGGGGTTTATTCGTCAGGGGGAGTAGGAAGTATCATTGTTGTTATATGAGATGTGTGTTGTCATGGGTGAACTCCTAAGGGTGAGTGATCAGAATCAAATGTGGTTGAAGAATTATGTAAAAAATATTTTTTCTTTGCCATTAATGTCAAAGGCGTGGAGAGAGTCATGTGAAAATAATATATTTTTCTTTGATGGTTCTTTACATCATGTGTTGCAATCAATGACAAAGGGGGAGATTGTTGAAAGTATGAATGAGTATGGTGGTGTTGTCATTAATGTCATCATTTATGTCAACACAGTATAGGTTGTTGCAGAGAAAGGAAACAAGTGATTGTAGATGGTGCATGTATAGTTGAGATATTGTAGAGATGTTGTGAGTACATGGACCTATCTTTATGGTGTTGTAGGTGTGTTGATATGATGAGTTACAAGTGCTTTTGAGAAAATTAATAAATAGTGAAGAAAGAATTATGTGTGTGTTCAGAATATGCTCAGATATGTGCTCTACATTTCTTCTGTATTAATACTATACTTGTGTGGATCTGAAGTGTTTCTTAAGCACATCCTTGGGTGATATATCTTTCATTATAGCTTCTGGTCTAATGAAGAGTGAAAGTTGAGTTCACTGTTTAGTGAACTATTCTAGTAGAGTTATTTATCTATGGAATGGGAGAAATGTATCTGCTCTATAGTCCTCCACTGGTTTCTTTTAGGTCTTATCAATCTGGAAGAAGGCTTGTAATGCTTTTATTTGTGTTCTATCAAAGGTGTTTGTGGTTTTGTGCTCCGAAAGACTAGTTTCATAGTTACTATGTGTGTTTGTACAGTCCAGATGGACTGATGGAAAGTGTTCTATGTATGAAGGTTGTTGCAATAGCTACAGATGAATCTGAAGGAATCTAAAATGTGTTTCAATCTATGGTGAAGCACGTTATGTGGTCCACAAGTTATCTTCTTGTTGTGGAAGCATGTACTTCAAAGTTCATTAGTGTTTTCATTAGGTTTGGTTGACCTGGTGTTTACACATCATGCAAAGGATAAGTATCAATTAAGGAAGCATGTGATTGATTCAAGATGTTGTTTTGGGTCCTAGATTAAGTGTTGGTTTGGTCCACTCTCATTCTCATCCATCGTAGGAATGTTGAGATGTCAACCTAAATTGAATTTGTAAAATAAAGAGTTTGTAGCCGAACTTGGAGAAAGTTTCTAAGATTGAAGATGGTATAAATACAAGACAAGATGTTAAGGAATGAATGCCACAAGTTTGATAAGCAAGGTGGATGTGAGAGATTGTGTGAAAGTGAACTGAGGCAGTGTGAACTTTAATGTGTTACACTCTTGAAAGCAGTGAGTTGATTGTGCCTATGATTCTTTGATCAAGGTTTTGGATATGTGAAAGTTGCTATGGTGGATCTTTTGTTGCATTGAGATAATGTTCTCTATGTAATGGTCTTCTTTCTATCTTTCTTTATCTATAGGTAGTGAGCCTCTCTTCTGGACAGTTAGTCCTATCTAGACAGTGAGTCCTATATTGGGCAGTGAGCCCTCTAGTAGTGAGCCTCTTTGTAAACAATTTTGCAATGACTCTTATATGGTGAGTTAATCCTCGTCGTGGTTTTTGTCTTATTGGGTTTTCCACATAAATCTAGTGTTTTTTGTGTTGATATTTCTTTCTGTTATTTGCACTTCATGCTCATACATAATAATTGATTAAAGTGGATGTGGAGCTAATAATATTTTGAGATTTATGATTAATGTGATTGGTGACAACTAATTCACCCCACTCTCAACTATCTTTTTTATTTCAAAAAACTTACCTCTATATTTTTCAATGCCCTTTTTCAACCTTCTTACAAAATTTTCTTTTGCATCATCAACATCATATTGATCCAATCCCTCATTCTTTTCTACTTTTCTAGCTTTAAAATAAATCTCCTTTTTCACATAACTTGGACCAAACTCTCTTAATTCAAAAGTGGTTAATACACCAAACAAGTGATCTCTAGAATAAGTACTCAAATTATGAATTTCCTCAATAGAAGAAACCTTATGATTGTAGGCTTTAGTAAGAGTTCTCGATACCTTCTTTTCCACCTCATCATCTTCAATATTTCCTCCAAGACCTTTGATGGAATTGAAAACTTCATCCACTCTATGCATGTAGCATGAAATATCTGCATCTTGTGCCATCGTTAGGTTTTTAGACTTGATCTTTGGATTTTTCATTTTTTCTTGCTTGCCCTTGTCATCTCCTTCATAGATACTTTCCAACATTTTCCATAAATTTCACTAGTAGTTTTAAGACTCATAACTTTCACATGTTTTGAATTAGAAAGACCACTTAAAAGAGCACACCTTTCTTTGCCATTATTCTCATATTCCTTGATCTCATCTTCAATACTTGGATTGTTTGTAGGTATTATATATTCAGTCTCAACAGATTTCTAGACTCTAAACCATAGAGATACTAAGAAAACTAAGAGGGGGTGTGAATCATTTGTACATTAAAACATCAAAACCCTCATTAATATTTATATTTTCATTAGTTCTTAAACCCTCAACAACCATTAAAACCCTTATCATGTATTAGAGGAATGTAAACATGAAAAACAATAATGGAAACATATCCAAACATATAAGAACAAATTTTCATGGAAAACCCAAGGAAAAAACCATGGAGAGGATTAGCTCACAATATAAAGTAATTGCAACATCAAATATAATAGGATCATTGTTGGAGGAGTCACTATAGAAAAGAAAATAAGGGATCACTACCAAAGGCTCAGTTCCAAATTAGAAAGATGAAGAAACAATATTGTTATAATGAGATCCAACTCAAAGCAACAAAAAAATCCACCACAACATCATTAGTACATTCACAGTCTCTCTAAAGAATGTAGACACCTTTTTATCACTGCTTGTAGTAGCCTAGCACATTAAATATCGCACTACACTTCACAAATTTTTACTTCACATTATATCTTAAATCAAAAAATCTTTAGACACTTAATTCTCCATCAACTCAACACTTATTTATATCATCTTCAACCTTAAAAAAAATTAACAAGGATGGCTATGCACCTTAATCATGCAAATTCAAATTAGGTTGGCACTAAGCATTCCAATGGTGGAAAGGAATGAAGGTGGACCACAACACACCTTAACTTAGACCTAAACACACTCATACACACTACTTCATGCTTTCATAAACACCTAAGGATATCCGCAATTAGTGTAAACACCCAAGGTTGACTAAACCAGTATTAAAACCATTAAACAATTAGGTAATCGCTTCCTTTGATCAAAATATGACTTGTGAACCACACACAACACTTTAACATACTATGGAATATTCCAAAAGTTCCCTAAAATCTTAAAATCTCCTTTGCATCAACTTTCACCTAAAGAATATACTCATCATGTGCAACTAGTTAACCTTCCACACACTGCAACATTTGAATCCAACCTTATGCGACACTAAAATAAAAAAAACCTCAAATGAGAGATAGATAGTATCAATATAAGCATGCTTCTGAATCTGCAAGACCAGAAGCCATACTATGGAGAAATGCGGAGCAAAACCATTTCTCCCATACACCACTGCTTACACATTTTCATACACTAGTGAACACAACTTCCTCTACACAAAGATCCAAAATCTAAAACTCTAGATATGACATCTCTGAACTAGTCTAAAAATATATCCAAACTACAAAAGTATATTTTCAACATAGAAGAAATGTTGAGGAAAACTATAACACTACTCTATATGCAAAAACACCTCTCAACCACACTATTTCCTCTTTTATTCAAATTTTCTAAATTGAACTTGGAAACCAAGCATCAAAGAAATATTCTCATCATCTTTAGCACTTCCTCATAATCACTAAACTAATTGTAACAAAACATCTTAACCAAAAAACATTCATAGATAGAAGCTTCTCAAAGCAACACTAGAGGTTGACTCTAGTGACTTTACTAATGACAACATAATATAACTAATCAAAGCAACAATGCAATAAAATTAAATTCCAACAACTTATAAACATTTTGACATCAATGATACCACCATAGCTCTATTGACATCATTGACAATGCAAACTACTTATACTTGCAACACATTTTTCCATAACCATGACACAAATGTGATTGAGAATTCAAAAAAAATGATGAAACAAGCTTTACATTATTGACTTTAACACAATGTTTTAAATATTAAAAACTATCAAAAACAAACACCACAATTATTTCAGCACAAATATTTTAAATACTAATGATAAATAAATGAATTTTAGGTTTTAATTCTAGCACATCCTAGAAAACATGAGTGCAACACAATTGGATGCCACCTTTGCAAAGGAAAGTAACATTCAAGTATTTATTCAAGCTCATATATTTAGAAACAAATAATAAGCATCACATTCAATATCTAATGCTTTCAAACAAAATATTTCTTCATGTAACAAGAAAAATTCAATTGATCCTTCTTTGATTAATTCTCAATATTACATCACAGTGTAATAGATATCAAAATTTTGGACCCCATACTATCCATTCATTACATATTTAAAGTATTTCAAAATATAACTGTCACCAAAATCTTCAGAATTGATTCTTTAAAAGAACCACAAAAATAATGCTTAATACATTAAATCTTATGAAATCAAACATCTAAATAAAAAAATGCTATTATTGAGGTGGCTGAGTAGGTGAATCCACAACTACTTCATTGGTGGATTGGTTCTATTGACTTGATGTTGCTTGTGCTTTGTAATCACTTGAGTGACAATAAAAATCTCAACATGCTAGGGAATTATAATATTTCTAACTTTCAACTTCCAAAGAGCTTTGTTGCTATGAATGGTATTAATTTGGATTGTGAGGTTTCCTAGAAAATTCTCATACCAAGACAATGTATAGTTAATCCTAGCCAATTTATTTACAATTTACTTATTGATAGTTTTGTCACTAGAAAATCTATCAACAACCTTCATGAATCCTTCCTTTAATTCATCTACCATGGCCACACCATAATTATGACATTTCATAAGTTGGTAGCCAAAGTTAGAACTCTTTGGTGAGATCTATATTAGTGTGGTTGCACTCTTTTTATAGCTTGTTTTTCTCTTAGATAATTTTCTTTAGAAAAGGGAGTTTCCACTAAATTATTTTCTTACACATTATAATCCCCAGATCTTCTATACATGAAGTAATCTTTTCTACTACAACTTTCTTCAAATCCATTTCCAAAAAAATCCATAACTCTTTATTAGCTTGTAGCTAGAGAGCCTCTTCTTCTTTCTAATTTTCTATTTTAGTCTTAAGAGCATTCCTTATCAGAATTATTTCATCATGAAACTTCTTCATTTTTTTAATTAAGTGAGGTCCTTTGGATTTTACATCTATTACCAATCTGTAAGTAACTCTTCCATAATAGCTATCTTTCTTCACTTTACTAACCATTAATTTCCTAGTTACAAAATTTAGGTCAAATGAGTTAATTTTCTAATTGGGAGGTTGGGGAGAAGGATCCATTAATGACCTTACAAAATTAGAGACAACCTCTACTTCCTTTTCCATTTCATCCTTATCTTACTTTTCTTTCTCTATTCTCTCCAGTAATCTTGTGGCAGTCACCTGAAAGTTATGGACATCTACATCCCTACTCAAAGAGCCCAAATCTAATTTTTCATGTTATAGTCAACAACAATAGCCTAAATAGGGTCCTTATATGTGGATGGGTGTGAAAATTCTATGAACAAGTTCCCAAAACTACTATTCTCCATTAGCCTTGAATTAGTTTTTAGTTTCTTGGACTTAGGAGATCTTTACAATAGTTTCCTTATGATATTGTCATTTGGTAGGTTTACATGCACTATTTTCCTTTTCTTAGAAAATGTATTCTCTAACAGTGAAGTGGAAGAATTAGTGCTAATAGAACATTTTGTATATCAAAGAGAAATGAGGTACAATGTTTAACTTTTTTTCTACTCTTCTAAGTCACATCTTAGGATGGGATTTACTAATCTCCAGAAGAATCAATTTCCATTACCTTAGTTTCATATTCTTGTTTATTTCCTTTCTCTTTTTCTCTTTTCTTCTTTGTTTCTTCTTCCTTACCACTATCCTTTGGGGGATTATTGTGATATCCTCTTAGGACTTCCTCTCTTCTTTGGGGGTCCTTCTCCATCTCCACTGCTACCTGGTTTTATTGTGGGTTGTGTGGGAGATGTCATTGTTAATGATGAAGAGGTCCCCAGTTGAGTATGAATGATATGCTCTTCTATCCTTTGCCTACCTTTAGTTTGATATTTGGAATCCTCACCCTTGATTTTGGCAAGCCATATCTCTATCCTCCTTATAACTATTATAATCCTAGCCTCTAAGTCCTTGGGATATCTTAGACTCCAATCAATAAGCACCATCGGTTGCATCTATATATGACTAATGTAGATAGGATCTATTAAATTTGAGTCATCATTTTTGGCACCATTTATATCTTAGCCCAATATAAATGATACAATTTTCCTTAAGGTCATTCTCATCCAACTCATTTTCTTAGTCTCATAGTCATCAGAACATTTGGCCCAATAATCTTCCATATGTGGAACATGATAAATCCAAGAATGAGATGAAGATTATCTTTCACAAAATTCTTACTATCAAAATGAAATTTGGTATAAGTTGGAATTTTAATTTAGTCATAAAATTCCTCAACAATATTATGTCCCAACCAAGGCCTAGTGAATGACAATGCATAGAAGAGATATGAAGACATGTAGAAATATTTACTCGTAACTAATCTAACTATCATATCTTGCAATCTATCACTGATTAATGTTTCCCAATCCAATTACTATTTTCCCCCATAAATTATTTGAACAAAGAAAAAAATACACTCATCGAAATCATGGGAATTTACATTACCTCTCAACCTATGTAATAGAACAATGATATCAAAAATCTCATCCCTCAATTGTGACCTATGTAGGTTTTTAGGTAATTAAGACTTCCCTTTCTTTGGGACTAGAAATCACTCCTTAGCAACATGATTTTTTTGAAATATCATTTATTTTCACTAAAATTATGTGATAATATAATTTTTTTTTTTTAATACCTCCCTTTCAGGTAATCTGAAATAGCCACTAAAAATATCTCTATCAAGGGTTATCAACAAATTATCATCATTTTCCCTCATTTTCTTGGTCTCAAGGTTATAGTGATTAATGCATTCAAGAACAAGGTTCATGCATTATATAGCTACAAGGAATGCAACTCCTTCCAATAAACTACTCTTGACCAACCTTTGGGTAATAGAGGTCCTACCTAGCTTATTAACTCTTTTCCAAAATTCTCTAAGGTTTATATACCCAAGTCATGGTGGGAAAGGTACTAGCTAAACCAACTAAGTTTCTATATTCCAAGTATTTATACTTCATCCTTAAATATTAGTTTTCAATTTTGGCTATTAAATTCTAAATTTCAACTTGAGGAATTTCATTGATACAAGTGAATAAAGTAGTTAAAATAACATTAAGAGTGTTCTTACCTGTTTATGTCTTCTCTGAGAAAAGCCCTATGAAGAAATCTATTCAAATCTTGATTGCAATTTTTTCCACAATTCTACTTCTTTGAGCTATAGAAACCTTCAATTTCATTTACAAATGTGAGGAATAATCATTTTATAAGGTATTTTACTCTTCATATACCTCAAAATTTATTTTACCTTACTCAGATTTGATAGGAATTAATGTTGATAGGTGACTTACTTGGTGCCAATTTTGAACCCATTTAGCACAAACAAGAGTCATACATTTGAAAATTTCTTGAAACCATGTCAGAGTCTGGCACAAATTTTAAAACTTTAATTAACTTCCACTTCAAGTATTTCTCATATTTTCATCATAACTCTATTTTAGAGGAATTGAAGTTATAAGTTATGAGTTGAGACCTTCTTAGATTTTGAGAACCTTGTGAGGTCCTGAAAAAGTTTTCAAAACTTCACAAAATACCATGGAAGATTAAGGAGTGACTTATCATCTTTCTCTTGACTATAAAACATAAGGTTCTCAGTTCAATGTTAGAGCCGGACAAGGTTGTGAGAAATTTTCGTCTCCCAACGATGGTTTTGAAACCAAGAAAAATTCCCAATTTTTTATTCCTTTGATCATTTTCTCTTCAAAGAAAAACTTTCTTTGAGAGACTAAAAGGTTTTGAAAATTTTGGAAACTATCAAAGTAGTTTTGAGAACCACATTAAATACCGACTCCCTAAGGATTGAACTTTTAATAACTCTTCAAAAAAATTGTGAAGACAAGGCTTTGTTAGAAATAGATGGGTTGTGAGAACTCCATCAAGTCCTGACAAGGATGTGAGAACCTTGTCGACTCCTGATAATAGTTCTAAAACCACATTGAAATGTCAACTTTAAGAAAAATTGGCTAAGTAT
Source organism: Sequoia sempervirens (assembly GCA_007258455.2). Taxonomy (NCBI): domain Eukaryota; kingdom Viridiplantae; phylum Streptophyta; class Pinopsida; order Cupressales; family Cupressaceae; genus Sequoia; species Sequoia sempervirens. The sequence continues at coordinate 339,580,053 of VDFB02281492.1, forward strand.
TAAATTATTTTTAGGGACCCAAAAGGTATGGCTAACAACCAAAGAGACTTTAAAGACTCACAAGGCTCAAACTTAACCAAGAATAAACAAAAATAAGATTTGAAAGGGAGTGAGTTATTTTGGACTAAATTCAAGGAAACACAATACAACATTAATAGTAATTTATAAATTTCCATTTAAAGAATTATAAATATTATTTAAAACTAAGTCAACTTCATATCACCATAAATATTATTACGTAAATTCAAAACTCATAATATCAGTAGGAGTATTATTTTTATGTTATGTCTACGAAGCACCATGACTAATATTTCATTGATCAACAAACTCTCATATGACCATTTAATAATAATTTAGATTAATTTATTTAATCCACAAGATCATCAACAAATTCCATATAAATAAGAATTCATATTCAATCTAAAATAACAATATTTTTATAGTTGATCAATTCATAAAAAATGAAGTAACATCATGTTTATTATTATTAGTGTGTCATTAATAACCTTCTAATTCATAGAATAATAATGATAAATATTATAGTTAATTAATTCCTCCAATAACAATAATACAAAATCATTCTCATAACAATCACTTTCCCTAATCCTGACCAAACCCTTGAAGTCTAGCACACACCACATTCTTCATCTAATAAAATATATACCGAGTTTGAAACCAAAATTTTATAAAAATGGTTATGAGGTAATGATATGGACCATATAAAATAAAGGAAATTGAATAAAATAAATATGAATGAGAACATTATAATAATTTAATGATAATATAGTCAACATGCATGAGGGAGGTTGTAGTGCATTCATTTCACAAGATGCAACATCATCAATATCAAAGAGCGTATGTGATGGAAATTAGCCCTAGGATGATGAAGGACTATTTATATATCTAGAGTTAACATGCACTCAAAAATTATATTATAAGAATTATACTTGCACCAATACTAGATAAATATTTTCCAATATTAAAATTATGTACCTATATTGTAAGTGCATTATTATATTAAAAAAATGGAATGTGAATATTGTGCGAAAATTATCTCTAGACTATTATATCAAGAAGGATGGAATGAAATAAAAATTATCCTATCAATGTTAGTAACTATTAAGATTATTATATGGTGAAAATAATAAAATTAAAAATTAATATTCTAATTAGTTATAAGCACATACTAATCATTTATCTAATAGACCATAGAGTAAATTCTAAACACATCTATAACAAGATCAATTACAATTATTAACTATTCCTTCAATGTATCAATATAAAAACTAAGGGAAATATTACACAAAGGATAAATAGTTGCAACTATCTTAGTAAACGTACATGTGAACAGTTGAAGCATAAACACCGAATAGAAACTATTTGACATTTTCACTTCAAACATAGATCTCATAGATTGTAGTGGTTGCAGTATATGCACAAAATGAATTTATTAAAAAAAAAAATAGAGACTTTCACACATAAACATTAGATAGGTATAATCATCAAAAACCTAGATATTACCCTCCCTACCATGTCAATAGGGAAAATCTTAAATAAAACATGAAAAACTACAACTACCCCACTAAATATGCATGTAAAATGAAAAATTCGAGATAGTTCTCTCAAATGGTTTGGTGAATAGATATAGAAAAAAGGAGTCCCATGATCTATAATGATCGCTAGGTTATATATATAATGCAATTATTGGTGAAACTTGAGATTTATTCACACAAATGAAATAGGATAAGTGGGAAACCAATAAATAACAAGTGACGCAAGCGTCGAGTTCCTGCCGAGGGATAAAAAGCATCTAGCTGTGAGTTAGAAAAAGTAATTAGATAGGAGATAGGAATATAAATGTATTAAATATAGCTAGGAAAGTTTGAAGTTATTTGCAATGGTGCATTAATGCGTGGAATGTTTAGGGTCCATGGGCAATGTGGTCCATAGAGACATGTGAACAGTTAACATGTGTTGATGGATGCATGCAAAATTGTATTTATGGGTACCATGTATACGTGGACTTTTCTATAGATATACCAATGAATACTTGTATTTTTATGGGTGTATGTATACATTTGTGACAAGAAAGATTCTTTATGATCTTAATTAGGAAGAAAAAATGCATTATTTTTTTGTTTTAATTATTGAACGCAAATAATCTGAAATGTTTGTAACAATGCTTGAGACATCTATGGATATATGTATGCATGTATACATGTATCCACGTGCACATAATGCATAGAAGAGTGAAAAGCATCGTCGGCATCTGAACGAGTCTCAAAGCACGATGAGACTCAACTTGCATTTATATGCATTCTTTACATGACCCATATTTATATGCATGGTGAAACAAAGCTTACCATATCGCTTTTTTTGCTTCTATGTCTATTTGTAAATTAAATTATGTTTAGTGTACTGTTCTAAAACACATGCTATGTTAATTAATACAATTGAGTTATTTTAGTTTATCATATCACAATATGTAAGTGCTAGTAGAAACACTAGTGTTAGGTGGAACATTGATAGGGGTAGCTCATTTGAGTGTAAACTTTTCTAAGATTAATCAATCTTTTTTTTAACGTAGTATGAAGGTTACTTCTATATAAAGCTATTGATTTTATTATAAATAATATTTTAATCTTGTCTATGTAATACGAAAACATTTTTTTGTGTATAGAAGAATGTAATTATATTACAATAAATTCTTAGATGAATCACTAGAAAGCTATTGATTTTATTATAAATAAGATTTTAATCTTGTTTATGTAATACGAGTAAAGATTTGTGTATATATAATAAACAAAAAGTAATTTGCAAAGATATAATAAAGAACCTTATTACCTAAGATATAATGTAGCTAGACTAAAATAATTCACATGTTTATAGCACTTTGCATTCAAAATAAAATGTAATAATTTGACTTATTAAAATGTAATAAGTGAAATAAATATTACAATAAATTCTTAGATGAAACAGCACAAAGGTATTGATAAAATAATTTGGAAAGATATAAATAACCTTTTTACGTAAGATAAAATGATGTACACTAATATAATTCACATGTTTATAGCACTTTGCATGCAAATTATTGAGAGAGAAACAGTTGTAACAATGCTTGAAGCATCTATGTATACATGTATGCATGTATACATGTATCGACATGCACATAATGCATAGAAGAGTGAAAAGCATCCTTGGCATCTGAACAAGTCTGGAAGCATGATGAAACTCAATTTACATTTGCAGTATTAAATGAAAGAAAACATGAGAAATAAACTAGTTAGTATGAATGCATATATCAAAGGAAATCCAAAAAATGTGGATCCATGTAAACATTTATGCATGCATGGATGCGTACATGTGTCCATGTAATTTGGTATGTAAACAAGAATCTATATATGCCTGCGACCATAAAGCTAGAAATGTCAGAAACAATTTTCATTTTAAACATATAAAAAAAAACATTTATGATTGAAACAAAACAGTAATACATTAGTGTTTTTGGAAGAAGTGTATAAAGTATATCTAATGATGCATTTGAATGCATGGATACATGTAAATATTTGTGAAATCTGATTATACATTCTAGCCTTCAGGGAAATGTCATACGTGCTTTTAGGGATGTGTAATAAACAAGATTTAGAAAAGACATTTTGAAAAGAACTCTATGCTAACAATGAGACTCAATTTGCATTTGCAGTATTAAATGAAAGAAAACAGGGAAAATTAACTATTTATCAGCAATGCATGTATCGAAGGAATGCATAAATATATGGATCAATGGAAACATTTATGCATGCATGAATGTGTACATGTTCCCATGCAATTTTATATGTAAACAATAATCTATATATCCCTGTGTGCACAAAGTTAGAAATGTCAGAAACAATTTGGATTTGAAAGATATACAAAAAACATTTATGATTGAAACAAAAGAATAATACATTATTGTTTTTTGATCAAGTGTATAAAGGATATCTAACGATGCATTTGAATGCATGGATACATGTAAATATTTGTTAAATCTGACCATACATTTTAGCCTCCAAGAAATTGTGATATGTGCTCTTAGTTATCTGTAATAAAGAGGATTTAGAAAAAACGTTTTGAAAAGAAGTCTTTAATACAACTCTATGTTATGATAGTTATTTTCAAAGCCCTCAGTGTTTAATTGCATAACCTTGATATTTTCTTCATTTTTTTCTTTGGAATGGTGTGGATTTTGTTGTGATGGATGAAGGTATATTTGAGCTATAGATAGATAAAGATATGTAAGGGTAGTAAAGAAGAATAAGCAATGTAAGTGCAACAAAGAGAAGGAATTGAGAGAATGATGAGATGCAAGTAAGGTATATGAATGCCTTATGAAAAGTATTAGATATGGGAGGCAAGGATATGTGAGACTGGATATGAGAATGAATGGAATGTAAATGGTATGAATTTATCATTTTTGAGTTGTACGCTTAAAATTAAATGCAAGATATAAAAAATTGAATGAGTGAGCTAGATTGAAAGAAAAAAGGAATGCAACACATTGGTGTGATGCAATGCAAGTATATAAATGGATTTTGAAATGTATTTGATTTGAGAAGAAATGATGTGCATGGGTGGAAATGGAAATGAGTGGATTCGATAGGGTGTGAAGTGAACATTTCTTCCAAGAAAGGCTGGAAGAATGTCTATTTTGTTATTGGTTATGCTTTTTAAAATCATCATAGGGCTGATTGTCTCAATACAAATACAGAAGAAAGACTAATGTCCCATTTCTCACTCTCCTTCATACTAAACAAACTGCCAAGATCCTTGAGCTTCCTCAAAATGTGACAAGAGAAGAATAGATATAAAAATATAATGATATTTAAGGACACAAGAGTCAAAAGAGAAAATAAAGCAAAAGTTGTTATGCATATACTATGAAAAGAATAAATACCTGGAATTTTTGATAGATACACCATTGAATACTCGTATTTTTAAATGGGTGTATGTTTACATTTGCAGTAACAAATGTCGTTTATGATCTTATTCAGGAAGCAAAAATGTATTATTATTTTGTTTGAATTATTAAATGTAAATAATCTTAAACATTTGTAACAATGCTTGAGCTATCTATGTATACATGCATGCATGTATACATGTATCCATGTGCACACAATGCATAGAAGAGTTAAAAGCATCCTTGACATGTGAATGAGAAATTTGAATGGAAAAAACTAAAATCGAGTAGAAATACAAAATTTTCAAAGCACAATGAGACTCAACTTGCATTTGGAGTAGTGAACGAAAGAAAAACAAGGAAAATGAACTATTTATCAGCAATGCATATATCGAAGGAATGCATAAATACATGGATCCATGTAAACATTTATGCATGCATGGATGTATACATGTGTCCATGCAATTTGGTACATAAACAAGAATCTATAAATGCCTATGTGCATAAACCTGGAAATGTCAGAAACAATTTTCATTTGAAACATATACATTATTGTTTTTTGAACAAGTGTATAAAGGATATCTAATGATGCATTTGAATGCATGCATACATGTAAATATTTGTTAAATCTGATTACACATTTTAGGCTTTAAGAAACTGTCATATGTGCTTTTAGGGATCTATAATAAACAAGATTTAGAAAAGATGTTTTGAAAATAACTCTTGAATACAACTCTCTATTATGATTGTTATTTTCGAAGCCCTCAGTGTTTAATTGCATAAACTTGATATTTTCTTCATCTTTTTCTTTGTTTGGTATGGTGTGAATTTTGTTGTGATGGATGAAGGTATATTTGAGGTATAGATAGATAAAGATATGTGAGGGTAAAAAATAAGAATGAGTTATGCGAGTGCAACAAAGAGAGTGAATTGAGAGAATGATGAGATGCAAGTAAGGTGTATGAATAAGTTATGAAAAGTATTTGATATGGGAGGCAAGGATATGGGAGAGTGGATATGAGAATGAATGGAATGTAAATGGTATGAATTTATCATTTTTTAGTTATATGCTTAAAATTAAATGCAAGAAATAAAAATTTCAATGAGAGCTGGATTGAATGAAAAAAGGAATGCAACACATTGGTATGATGCAAGGCAAGCATATAAATGGATTTTGAAATGTATTTGATTTGAGAAGAAAGGATGTGCAAAGGTGGAAATGGAAATTAATGGAATCAATAGGGTATGAAGTGGTTATTTCTTCCAACAAAGGGTGGAAGAATGTCTAGTTTGTTATTGGTTATGCTTTTTAAAATCATCATAGGGCTGAGTGTGTCAATATAAACACAGGAAAAAGACTCATGTCGCATTTCTCACTCTCTGTACTGAACAAGGTACTGAGATCCTTGAGCTTCCTCAAAATGCAACAAGAGAAGAATATATATTAAAATATAATGATATTTAAGGATAGAAGAGTCAAAAAAGAAGACAAAGTGGAAGTTGTTATGCATATACTATGAAAACAATAAATATGGAAGATCATGAAACTGAAAAAATGCAAATGTTGATGCGCTAGAGAACAATAAATGCATGGAGAGAGAAATACGTAGAGCTATTCACAGATATATGCATGGATGCATCAACAGACACATGTATACACAAAAAATAGAACTACATGGACAGATGGAGAAATGAATACACGTATACATGGATACATGCATATTTGCATATAGATACAAATGCATATGTTACATGGAAGGATGTATTCATATACACATGCAAATATGGATGAAGGCATATATGCATATATGCATGTATGGACAATATGCATGAATGTATGTGAACATATAACTTTTAATTTTGTTATATTGGAAAATTAGCATTATTCTGATAAATTTATATTGGAAAATTAGCATTTATCTATTTCTATTTATCATAATAGCTTTATAAATCATTATTGTTATAGAAAATAAGTGAAATGCGATCGCATAGATTGATTAAATAAATTTAAGGAAAGGCATAGTTTATAAAACTGGCGAGTAGAGATACGTAATCCATGAGTGCAAATTAAATGCATTGAAATATCAGGAAAATGCAAACACATAGAGAGGTCCAAATAATTGAAGTAAATGCATTAAATGGCATCTGGCTGGTGGGGAAGGCACAAGAATGGCTTGGTGGCCATGGGTGGCCAGCATACTTTGGCCATTTAATATAGATTTAAGCCAGTTGTAATGCATCGCAGCTACTTTGTGGATGCTATATTATGTTGTACATGCTTGTGTTCTAAGGAAGAGTAGTATACACATGCACAAATGCATATGTGCATGTAGTACATGCACATATGCATAGATGGATGCATAGACACATGTATGCAGATAGAGATAGATATGTTATAGAGAGAGGTGTACAGATACATGGATGTGTAGAAATATGCATATATGCATTTGTAGATGGGCAGAGACAAAGACAAATACATGGGTGCATGAGTCCATACATGCATATATACATGTATCCATTGAAGATATCGATAGTTGCATATATACATGGATGTGTGTATGCAATTCATAGGTGCATATATGCATAAATCGATGTATACATGTAGCCATAGATACAACCATACATATATAGATAGATGCATTGGGAGATGGCGAGATATATGCATAAATCGATATATGCATGATTGCATCTATGGATACATGGATACATAATGAAATGAAGAAAAAGACACATTTATATATGCATTTATTTTGAGAGTTTGATTCTGAATCCATATGCATACTTTGATTAAAACTAGTGGCTAAAGGTACATAATTCATTGATACAAAAATAATGCATTGAATGGCATCTGACTAAAGGGGAGGTTGTTTGGATTGCTAATTAGTCTTTGAATATATAACAATTAAAAGAGATAAATAAGTATAATTATCCTTGGCCACATTTCACATTTTGACCTTTCAATCAAAGTCAATTAACAAATTAGCAGTTAGACCTAAAGAAGGTTCAAGGACTATGCTGATAGAAAATGATATTTTGGACAATGGCTAGACAATCTGTTGAAATTGCTTTACAAACTTTGAAGCAAATGCATTTTTCCTTCTGTTTACTTTCATTGTACATCTTAAATGGAAGTTGGGTTTCACATTGCTGCAATGCATTTGGATACTTTGATTATAAAATCATAGTTTAGATCATTTTAAGTGTTATCCATTCGAATCTTTCCTTGAAATACCAAGGATTCATCTGAGTCTTGGAGGCAATGCACAACTGTCCTATAAAGAGAGCTTTGGAACCAATGAGCTATCATAAAGGATAGAGGAATATTGTCAAATATTGTGGTTATTGTCCTCATAGGCACACATGCAAAGTATGGAACCATATAGAAAGAAAGTGAAGTCTTTAATAATCCCATGAAACATAGTCTTTGTATGCATCCATGCATACAGGTTTGCATGTATATATGTCTACATGTAATTATGTATATATGTTAGATAGTATGTATTTGTGCATAGGTGCATAAGGATGGTATGTATCTTTAGATTTTAGATTGCATAGGTAACATGTGCTTCATAGTCATCTAGTTAGGGTAATATGATCACTTTGTGCATATTGGTATTTAATTCTGGAAGTTGATGTTTCCAAAGTTATTTTTTTTACTTGGAAAGTGGTATTTAACTATTTTCTTGATTGTGTTTCAAACTGAATGCATTAAATGGCATGTGGATTTATCATGTAATATATATTTAAGTGACTAGAGATGCATTGTGATTACTTTGAGCATTTCATTTTTTGTTATTCTATAGATCTGTGTAGTCACAAGAGATGTTGCTGCAGAGTTAAGACCTAGAAACAAGCTACTTGATACATGTATCCATAGATACATGGATGTGGACATCTATCATGGTATCCATAGATGCGTAGATACATGTATCTATGAATAGATGTATCCATAGATACATCAACACATATATGGATAGATGATTGTATACATTTGTACATAGAAGCACATATACATATATGCGTGGATGCATCTATAGGTAGAAGAATACATAGAAACATAGTTGCATGGATAGATAGAAAGATGCATAGTTCGATACATAAATGCTTAAATATACGTGTATGGAAATATCCATGGATTGCATATGAAGTTGCATAGATACATATATCCATGGGTGCATGTGTACATAGATGCATGTATTGCAGTACACATGGATGCATGTATATGTGTATCTCTGGGCAGGATGCATGGATGCATGTAAATAGAATAATTTTGTCAAATTCCATAGCTATTGTCCTCATAGGCACACATGCAAAAAATGGAAGCATAAAAAAGGAAAGTGAACTCTTTGAAAAAAGTCATGGAATAAATGTGGATCCATGAAATGTGGTTCAAAAGGGATTATGTAAAAACCCTTTTGTCTATTTTGTTGACTGCATGTGAGCCCTGTAAAGACTATATATCATTAATTACTATAGAGTTGTGCCATAGAGAGAGCTTTAGAACCAATGTGTTGTTACCCTGTGTTGTAATGAGAAGTTTGGAACAATGTAAACCTAAATTCTGCAATTGTAGCAATTTTTTCAAGAAAAGAGTACAAGGTGAGTTTCTAGAATGAACCTTTTTCTTTGTTTACAATTGCAAAATGCAAGTAGGGTTTCATAGTGCTTTAAGGAATTCTTATAGTTTGAAATTATAAATTCATATTTTAAACTACTTTTAGTATTATCTATTCGAATTTCTTGTTGAAATGAGAAGGTGTCATCTGCGTTTGATAAGAATTATGTAGAAACCCTCTTGTCCATTTTACTTCATGCATGTGAGCCCTGTAAAGTTTGTATATTTTTTATTACTACAAAGCGGTCTCATAAAGAGAGCTTTGGAACCAAAATTATGTCAACATGTGTGATAATGAGAGTTTTCTCCTTGAACCTTGTTATATATTCAAAGACTAATTAGCAATCTAAACAACGTCCCCTTTAGTCAGATGCCATTCAATGCATTGAGTTTGCATCAGTGAATTATGTACCTTCAACCACTAGTTTTAATCAAAGTATGCATATGGATTCATAATCAAAAGCTCTTTCCTATGAACCCATTTTTAATTTGCTTATGCATTTGCCCGGAATGCTTTTAACCGGCAGCATCAGCCAATCACATTTCACCATTTAACATATTACTTATTTTTTTGTACAGTTTGAATTTGGAGAGCTATTTTATATACTAGAAAATTAGCATTTATCTATTTTTCTATTCATCCGAGTAGCTTTATAAATCATTTTCAATTTAAAAATTTGGGAAAATGCAAACGCATAAATTGATTAAATAAATTTAAGCAAAGGCATAGTTTAAAAGCTTGCGGCTAGAGGTACGTAATCCATGAATGCAGATTAAATGCATTAAAATATCAGGAAAATACGAGCGCAATGCATGAATGCAAATTAAATGCATTGAATGGCATGTGGATGGAGGTGAATGCGTTGGAGTGGCTTGGTGGCCACACGTAGACAGGGTACTTTGGTAATTTAATATAGAGTTAAGCCACTTGGTATGCATCTCTATTACTTTGTGTGTGTTGTTTTTTGTGTTTTGTAAGCCTGTGTTCTCTAAACCTAAATTCTGCAATTGCTTTGAACTTTTTTGCTATGATGAAAGCATAAAGGATAAAGGAATTTTTTGAATTGTTATAGTTAATGTGCTCATAGGCACATATGAAAAATATGGAAGCATATACAAGGGAAGTGAATTGTTCGAAAAAACTCCTCAAAGAAATGTGGTCCCATGGAATGCAATAAGTGTTCATAACGGACACTTTGGTTTTCGCATGTTAACTTTGTCAGATAATGCAATTTGACATGAACAATGTTGAAGCCATGACATGAATAATAGAACTATTCAACACTGAACTCTATGCCTGTAATAATTATTGGAAAAGCTGTAAATGCCATAGATGAAATAATATGAATAACATTTTAGTTTCTGCTTTTCTTGAAATGCAATGAAAAAACTGCTATAAAGGCATAACACAAGGTTGTGTAACATATTGCCACTCCTATTTCTAATTTCTTTGGACATGAATGCTTTACACATTTGATTGCAATAGTAACATGTCTACGAAAATGGAACAATAGAGATCATAAATCAGTAGTTTTAAGTGTGAGTATATATGTATCCTGATACATATAAGCTCGATTTGGCATTTATGAAAACAACTGCTATCTATGGTGAAAGAGCTAATTAGTGTTCCTATATGCGATATCCATAGAACAAAATAAATTGCTACAAGGCTAGAGTGGCACATCCATAAATGCATGGACGCATGTATACGCAATTGCATACAGGGATACGTAGAAGCTTAGATGAATACATGCATACATGAATATGTGCATATGTGCATATGGACATAGAGGCATATATACATGTAAATATGCATATATGCAGCAAAAGCAACAAATGGATTTCTCTATACAGGAATGTACTTAATACATTAGAATGCGTGATGGAAAAGTGACTATAAAGTACAATGCATAAAAGGAGTATCGAGACTTGGTTGCATTAACAACATAAAATGAAAAAAGCCAGAGGAAAATAACTATTTGCTGTCTCAAGTAACTTGTTTATGGGTCTAGAGTGTGCAACCATAACAACTTCTACTCAGTCACCATAAAATCTCAAAAACATAACAATCAGAGAGCAAATATTGGAAAAGCTAGAAACGACAGAATGCAAAAGGAAACATTTAAACTATATAGTTTGAATGGTATTATGCATAGAGGGGTAATAGTTATTGAACATATATGTCAGATGTACATAGAGAACCATTGTCTTCGTAGGTGTAAAAACAAAGTTAGAGTTTCAGATGTCCATATTTGAGAAGACTTTAACATAGTACCCTATAAAAGTGTCTAAATGTATAATAGCAATAGAGTATTTTAAAACCAAAGATGTCTTTAACATGTGAAAACTAGTGAAATGTCTTGGAGCATGGAAAGGCGAAAAAGTTAAAGTCTGAACAATGTAAATCTATACTCCTGTATTCCTAGTTTCCTGTAAAGCCAAGAAAATGCTACATATTAGAAACATAGTTTGTATGGATGGTGATTTGAGGTGCTGGTTCACAAGAGAAAAAGTTTACTTATGAATGACTTTATTACCTTCTGGTGATGTTTCCTATCTATTTTTCAATGCAAATGGCTTCAAAAATGGCATTGTTTTGGTCAAGGCTAAAATTCCCTTCAGCGCTGAAGTCCCGTAGGATGAATATCATTGTTGATTTGTCCTTGATATAGTCTTCATAGTTGAGCTTTTACAGTGTGGGCAATAGATGGTGCATGGTGACCTAGTCAATTGAAGACTGAATTGTTTGATTGTCATAAGTTGTAATGGTAGTTTTAAGTTGCAAATAGAATGTATAATTGACTTGTTGGTTGCACTGTTTGCAGTGAGCAGTTTTTTCTTGGAGTGTGCCATAAGCAGTGAATTTGCATTTGCATTTTGGACAGCATGCATGAAATGGATTGGAAAATGCATTTGCTGCTTTTAGAGTACCAGAAACCTATATAATATGGTTCAAAATTGTTAGAGGAGACAAAAAATACAGGTTTGGATGCGATAGTTTAAAAAAAAAAGAATGTTGTTACCTTAAAAGTTGAATGTAGTAGGCTGTTGAGTTTTTCCAAGCTTCTTTTTTAATTCAAGTTACAGATGAATGTTGACTGACATGTGTGAAATGTGTTCTTTTGATCTATTTTTCTTACAACATTCTTGAAAAGCATTGCAAGTGTTTTATTTGTATGCAACTGGTCTTCGATTGCAAAGTATTGTTGCTCATATGTTGACCGTAATAGTAGCTGCGATTCAATGAGAGAATTAGATTTTGTTACGGAAATTGTTATAGAAACCACTGTAGAATGAGAAAAGGTTGAAACTGAAAGAACATGAAAATTTTTTGTAGACCGAAATACCTGTGCTCTGTCTATGTCAGTGTGGCCATCTTTGATGTCAACTGCAAATTGGGTAACCATTTTCTTGGCACCAACTACTAGCATAGCTATTGTGCCAGCTAGGTACTCATTTATAGTTGTTAGAAATTGGTTGATAGTCATACTTGGAATGAATTTGTACTCTTGACAGAGGCATGGGATGTTTTCAGTGGTTCTTATGTCTGTTAAAATCAAAATGTAATCATAGTCACCTCTGTCATAATCTATCCTAGGTGCAACTTGAAAATATGAGATTGAGATAGCCGACCCCGGGACTATTTAGGCTCATGTTTATACACAAGGTTTCCACTAACATTTAACGTGATTGTCATTTCTGCTTTGTGATCTGTTAAATCAGTACATAGCATTTCCCATTTTTTGTTGGCCTTATCCAATGTTGCTTTGTAGACAACAAGCACATCACCTTGGAAGGTGTCTCTAGCTCTTTTTGCATTTAGCTGTTTGATTGAAACAATCTTAGGTTTATTGACTCTTGTCCTACAAGGAACAAGGATAATGTCAATTGAATGCTAATTTAATATTAGCAAGCTGGACAAATGGTGGTACAATGAAGAACCAAACACTTTATTGTTGTGTTGACTCTTCCTATGCAATTTGCACTTGTTTTTCCTGTCTTTTTGATACATCTTTTGGTGTCCTGCAAGGAATTGGAACAATGTTATTTGAATATTTGTGATTTGTGCGAATGAGTATGAAGGAATAATACTATGAGTGCTTTACCATTGTGCTGATTCTTCTTGTGTGGTTTGTATTTGCTTTGACTATCTTTTAGTTTCATCCATAGATCTCCTACAAATAATGGATATAGCATTGAAAAAGGCATTGCAAAGAATAAAAGTGATATAAGGCTATAAGTTCTATAAAGTTGAATTTGTCTATTGGGCAACATGCAATTTTAGGAAAATTGGATTGTGATTTGTCCAATATGCTTCTGATTTATAGATAGAGCATATATTTGTAGTCATGTTGGACCAAATGTGATCAATGACTGACTTGCCCATGCTGTGTTGTTGGTTCAACATAAATTGTATATTGTTCTGCTGCATATAGCTATGAAGTATTTTTTTGCTTCTGCTTTCTAAAAACATGTCCACATTAAAATCGCCTAAAATGTACAACATGTTCTCTAAATTTGTGGATGCAATAATTATTTGCAAGATTGCGATTACTTCATCTATGGTAGTTGCAGGTCTTGCATAAATATTACAAACATTTAGTTCATTGTTAGATAGCATTATTGTTGATGTGATGGCTTCAATATTTGATGTTTCATGTTGTTTTGTTTTTGACAAGAGTAAATGTTTCCTAGTTAAAGTTGCTATGCCATGTATGTTATGTACAGAGAAGCTATCAAAATACTACAGCAAGGTATTTAGCTCAAAGGGATGCATATGTGTTTCTTGTAGACACAAGATATCAGACTGCATTATGCCATAGTCATTGACAATGTCTTCTGCATGTGCTTTCAAGCTACGAGTGTTCAATGTACATAGGAGCATATGTGATTTGTTTTCTGAACATGTGCTTTGGTTATCAAATTGCCATTGTGTACATGTCTGGAGATGAGACATTTCTAGCTATATTTTGTCTTTAACTTTGAAGTTTTTTGTAGTTAAAGGTTGTAACATAAATAATGATTCTACTGATTTTGTTCATGATAGAGTTGTATAGGTTAGCCCATGCTATCTAATGCCTGTGGGATCAAAAGCCAAGGCCTCCATTGTTAATCCTTGGGATCGATGTATGGTTCATGCACATGCTACTTGTACTGGGAATTGTTTTCTAATTGTAATTTTCTTGTTTGTTGTTATTTTTTGGATTGGCCTAGCAATGCGTTGTATAGGCACCCAGTCTTTGTCAATGGAAGTAGAATAGCATTGTGCTAGTTTTGTGTGCTGGTGATGTCCAATTGATGGGTCATTAAATTTAATCTAGATAATATCAATTTTGTTTTGTGCTGTGTATGCTTTAAAAATTCCATCTAAACCATTGACAAGGCCATCTTGAACATTGTAATTGCCTGCATAAAGCTCAACAAGAATGTTTGGTTTCAAGTATATTTGTGATGGAAGTGTCATTGTGTGACTGTATACTTGTATTACATTAAGGTCCTCCTCAAGTTCATCTATTGCATCTAGCACTATCATTTGGGTTGGAATGATTGATAGCATTTTGTTGTTATGTGCTTGAACATCAATTCTCCTATAGAAAAGGTGCGGAAGCAATGGATCAAATGGTACAGGATGAAAGAAAATTTTGTTGAGATATTCTATGTCATGAGTTGTCTGAATGCCTACTCATAGTCTATTAAGGATTGAAATAAATATTTCATCTTTTTGTCTCATGGTATTCACTAATGAATAGCATTTTATGTGGTCTTTCTAGAAACTGTAAGGCATTAATTCAATTGGAGTAGGCCTATTTTCAAAAACCACAGAGTCAAGGACAGGTTGTGCCTGGTAAAGGTCACCACAAAATATTGTATCAAAGTTTCCAAAGTATGTTGTAGGCATTTGCATTATGTCTCGTAGTCTTCTATCAATATACCATAGGAATGTTGAGCCAGCTAATGATATCTCGTCTATAAGAAGTATGTGCAATTGATCATAGTGCTTTGACATAGTGTCAAGCGCTTCAGTGTTTAGTGGCAGGAATTCTAATGTATTAAAAGGTATGTGAAATGTTGAATGTAATGTGAATCCCCCTATGTTATATGTTGCTTTACCTGTATATGCAGTTAATAAGCCCTTGGTTTTTCTAGATTATTGTCAACAAAATTGCTATACATGCGAATGAGATCTTGGTAGATGGCCTTTGCTGTAAAAGTCTTTCCTATTCCATCTCCCCCAATCAAAAACAAGTGCAATGGATTTTGTGGATTTTTCATCTTTTTTATGAGAACATCTTTAACAATTGCTTGTTGTTCTTTATTTAACATTCGTCTTAACTTGTAGTATTCATTGTTATCTATAATCTGTGGGTGCTTTGCAATTTCAAATCCATTGGAATGCATGGTATTTGGGTTAGAATGACCTATGTTTGGAAGGTCTTTTTGTATGTCATATAGTTCTTTCTGGCCAAGCTTTGCTTGCATTGGTAGGTCAATGAGCTTTTCATCTTCAAGAGACCGAAGATCATTTATAGCTTTTTCAATGTCACCCCATGCGGAGTTTGTGCTGTGGATGAACTTTGCACTGTTTGTTTGAATGGTTTGTCCATGGTACATGTATACATGTTCCCAAGAGTCAAATTTTTGTTTGAGTGTATGCTCATTAATGGTAAATGGAACATAGAGAACCAATTGCTCTCTACAATGATTCTCTATATCAAAGTGTTTGTTGAAATTGATAAGTCGTACCACATTTGGTTTGGCCTTTGGTTCAATTGTAGCACCGTATTTGTTGAATCTTGAAACAAATTCTGCAAGACATATGTCCATGATTGTTTTAGGACGTTTTAAATAGTAGTCTATAATATATTTCGCAAGAACGTTTTTTGATTCGTCTGGCTCATTGCTCAATTGTTTAATAGATTTTAGTATAAATGTGTGATCATTGTCAGATCGTGTATCAATGAATGCACATTTTCTTGAACTGTAATTTAATGGAAATGACAAAACAATATGTGTAGCTTGTTGTGATGACATTTGTTGCAAGTTAAGCATTGCATTTCCAAGTTTAATTACCATTCGTATTGCATCAATATTGTCTTGCTTGTGGTCTGTACGTATTCTTTTGAATGCATATGTCATTGACTTGTCTACTTTTGCAATATATGAGCTACAATACATTGCAACAACATATGCATTGAGGACAAATTATGCATCTGTATTAGCCTTCCAAAGATCTGGAATTTTCCTTGAAAAACTATTGTTCCATATTTGTGATGGTTTTCTTTGTAAAAAAAGTGTAGGCCTATTTAATGTTGAGCTCAAAGCTTCAATGTATTCATTGTCAGTTAAGTTTAACTTTTTAAGAACATTTGAAAAGTGAATGTTTCATCATAGTTTGCTTTTTGGAGTTTTGAAAAGATGTCAGTGGCATTTGCAGTTATCGCTTCAGTCTTTTGGAGTATTGGTAAAAGTATAGTTGACTTTTGCATTAGTGGGAAAGGAAAATTGTATCTACAAAGTTGTTTTCTTGATCTCTTGCATTTCTTTGTATGATGGTGTTTGTGTAGCATTGCCAAAGGAGGTTCCAAATTTTTGGTGTCACAAGTAATATACTTATCAACAAAAGCTATGATGTCCATGTTGTTATTTTTCGTGTAGATTGGTGCATTTTTAACCCATATGAGGAAATGATCATGTTCATTTCCTTGATTTTGGAACTCAGTGACTGAGAAGTAATAAATGACATTTCCAAAAAAAGAGTCATCTATAAGTATCAATTTTTTTATTGCATTTATTCTATGTTTATAGTAACGTGCACAAGTGATAGGATCTTTCTTGATTAGTTCAAATTTGTCAATGTGTGTTCGGTCATTAGATTCTTAATGGTTTTGTGTTGATTGGTGTAGATTGTGTAGCTCTTGTAATGTTTGAATTAGTGGATCCCAATTTTGCTCAGCACTAGTGAAAGTGATGAAAAATGTCGGTGGTCCTAGTTGTCGAATCATAGCAAATACATTTTTCTTAAGTTGTTGTGAATAGTCTGGAGAGATTCTTATTCTTTTGAAATCAACATATCCAATATCTGATTTAAGAATTTTTTCTAGATTTGGTTTGTGTTTAACGTCTTTTGCAAATAGCTTTTTCCCTTTTAACTGGCCTTTTCGGATTCTTATTGTCATTGTAGACAATACTTGTTGTATTAGTACCTTTATAGCTTTGAAAAAAATGTTTGTTGTATGATATACAAATTGTCTTTGTGACTGTAAGAGCTCCCAGCGTACTATTTTTTGATATGTAAAGTTTTTTACAATGTCATTATCATGTGGTTTGCTAAAGAATAAAGTTGGGAAATTCATTTCTTCAGTATAGATGTCCTTAAATATTCCAATTGGATACTTGTCCTCTGTAGGTGAAATTTCAATAATCTTGTCTTCCATGTTATGGATACTTCTAGACTCGGTAAATCCATGTATTAATGTTTCTGATGGGTTTTCATTTTCCATTTCACTATCTGATTCTGTTTCACTTGTATTTTGTGGACTATTGTCTTCGTTTTCTTCAGTGCATTGGAGAACTTCTTTCCAATCTTGGTTTATGTGGACTTTGTGCATTTTGTATAATGGTGTCCTTGTTAATTGAGTCAAAGCTTGCATGATGACATTTGGGCACACCATGCCTTTTTGAAATACATTTTTGTATTGTAAGCACCTTTTCAATGAAACAACAATTGTTTGTGTGTTGTTGATTGATTGTGGTAATGCTCTTTGTACAATGTTCATGTCAACAGGAACATTTATAAGAGAACCTGTTAGGCCTATTTGAGACCTTTTGAACCCTAGTTCCCAAATCTATGCAAATGCAATTCTAAGTGAGACAAGTCATTCTTCTAGCTAAGTTAAATTTTGCACATAGCACAATGGTCTATTAGTTCTTATTTTTCTGTGGCGTAGCATACTTTGGAATAGTGGACTATTTCAATGCAAAGTAGCATACATGGCATATGAAATCTGTGAATGGTAAGGAATTTGATTGTAGTATCTTACAGTATAGTTGTTTTTGTTTTTCTTTGAATTTCCTAATGTCCTTGTTCAAACAGAGCACTTGGCAAATTGCACATGGGTATTTTGGTGTATCTTGTACTGTTGTTTTATAAATTTCTATTGGTGTCAATGTTTTTTTTTCTTTAGACTAGGAGGTACACTTTCTTTTTGTTTTTCTTTTCTAATCAAGTTCTTCAGGTGATTAAGTCTTATTGTTGATTTATGTTTAAAATTGTTTACTATGACAAATGGTATCAAATTCTTCTTGTTTTTTGGCAAAGCATGTGTCTTGGTCAAGTAAGTAATTTTGTATTGTGGACCACTTCTGATCAACTTTTTAAGTTGGAGTAAGCTTGTTGAGCATTGGCGAGTTAGATTTTGGGCTTTGATTCTTAGAAGCAGCTCAAAATGTCCAGCTAGAGGGTTTGTATCATGGAAAGTATAGAGAATGATTTTGTATATCCAGAATCATTGAAATCTAAGTACTTTCTTGATGTTGTCAATGACCAGAGGCTTATTTGTATTTTCAACCATCTGGATATCCAGTGAATGCAGAACAAGTCACCCCACAATCCACATTCACTATGGTATTTGCATGGTCTTGTAGACAATCACATTTTGTGGAATTATGTTTCTTGATCATGTACTTTGTGCAATGTATATAGAGTATTAGGATTTAGTTCATTGTCATATGATTTAATTACTTCTTTGTCCTTATTTTGAAGGAAAGTTAGGAAATGATCTATAGCTCCATTGCGTAATTGAGTTGAGGTGTACTGATTGTTAAGTAGTACTTGAAGCGAGTCAAACAAACAATCGCCAACATTGTATGCAAATGTGCTTAATCTACAAAGGCCTTCAACTCTAAGGACATTGTCAATGTTTGATATTCGAGGATACTTTGTGCATAGTTTTTTAATTTCATGTGAACCTATGGGCTGTTTTGAAGTTACATTTTGTGTTTCAATTTTTAACAATGGTTCAAAGTGTCCACTTAAAGAATTCATGTCATGAAATAGTATAGAGACTGATTCTGTGTAATCAAAACTATTGAACTGTAAGTACCTTCTTGCTGTTGTTCTTGACCAAAGGCATATTTGTATATTCAACCATTTGGATACCCAGTGAATGCAGAATAAGTCACCCCACAATCCACTTTCAGTGCAATCTTCCTGTGGCTTTGCAGATAATTGCATTCTGCGAAAATATGTTTGCGGATCATGTACTTTGTGCAATGTATATAGAGTATCAGGTTCTAGTTCATAGTTGTATGATTTTATTGCTTCTTTGTCCTTGTTTTGAAGGCAACTCAAGAAGTAATCTATAGCTCTGTTTCGTAGTTGAATTGATGTGTAGCGATTGTTAAGAAGTAGTTGTAATGAGTCAAATAAACAATCACCAACATTGTATGCAAAAGTACTTAATCTGCAAAGTCCCTCGCTCTTAAGCACGTAGTCAATGTTTGATATTTGGGGGTGCTTTTTCAATTCATAGGTGTTAGTGTCTATCATTTTCTTTGTTTATTTTGTATCCTAATGTGTTTGAGAATAGCAGATGTTATGTATGAATAGCATCAAATGCTATCATCTAGATTACAAAATCTATAGTTTTTTACATCGTCACCTATGTGCTTTTACTCAATAGCATTCTATAGTATTAATCATGTTGTCGAGAATCTTGGAAGATAATAATCTCTATATATGTTGGAAAATGGATCTTGAGTAGTAGCAGAAGCCTACGTGATATATTATACAACAAACAATTGTTTAGAAGCACAAGGGAAAAATAGTATTAATTCTTCAACCTGACCTTGTCATCCACTGTCCCCCACCAGGATTGTATGTACTTATTCTCGTTACATTGAAAAATTGGATAAATGAGTACAATGCATGATGTATACTTTCAATGCCACAAACACAAAACAATATTTTCAGGTAGCTTTGTTTACATGCAACAAATGGTGGATAAGAATCTTCTTTGCTCACATTGTCAATCTCAGTCTATGGTCTTTAAATGTTTTGTGTAATTGGATTCCTTTGTTTCTATGTACTTCTAAGTGACTGATTTTCTCAAAGAGCAAATGAATTTAAAAGCTATTCACATAAACATGAATTAAGTAGCATGTAGGGAATAGTTTCACAAATCATTTCTATTTTAAGAAAATCAGGGAAATGCAAAGGCATTGTTTGATCAAAGAAGATCTATGGCTTTTCTTATTTGTGGGAATAGCTTTAAAAATCATTTGCATTTTTAAAATTTGAGGAAAATGCAAAGGCATAGGTCCATTGAGCAAAAGCAAAGGCATAGATCGATTAAATAATTAAAAAAAGAGATTAATACTTAGAGGTGCAGGCACACAGTGCATAAATGCAAAGTAAATGCATTAAATAGCATGTGGGTGGATGAGAAATTGCTGGAATGGCTTGGTGGACATGTATAGCCAGGCTGCTTTGTTCATTTGTTATAGACTTAAGTCACTTGTTAAGCATGACTATTACTTTGCGCAAATTGTTTTTCTATTCTACAAGTCTTTGTTCTAGGAGAGTTTACAACAATTGAGCAGACTTTGTTATAGTTACAATGTCCAGAACCAGAAACGAGTTACTTGGGGCAATAAATAGTTTCTTTCCTTAGTTTTCTCTTACTTTAGAGGTTTAAAGCATATAGTGAAATTGGCAATGTGAGCAAAAAAAAATTGTGGTCAATGTCATTTTGCATGTAAACAAGACCATGGAAAAATATTTCATCATGTCTATGAGTAACGTAGTACATCATTCATTGTACTCATGTTCCATGTCAGCTTTTGAAATTAACTTTGTGGTCTTTTTTTGCAATACAGGAAGATTAAACATATGTTCACTTGCACAGTGCATAGCAGCTTGCCACAGATATAAGTAGTCTTATGAACAAAATTGCCTTAAATGCATATAGGTAAAAACCAGTTAACATAAAACAAAGACTTATGACTCTATAGGCTATTTGAAACTGCAAAGAGGGTTTAAAAATTGCATTCTAGCAATTCATTCTATTCTATGGATATTGTATAGAGGAAGTATAACTAATTAACACATAAGCAAAACCTGTTCTATTTTTTGAAGACAAATTACTATTGCAATTGTGGAAAATGCATTTTCCTGTTTATATATGTGCAAGCAGCCTTTTAAATCATTTGTGTTCAAAGAAATGAGGAATAAAAGATGACAAAATGAATACATGAAAAAGAACTTTATGCAGTTATTATATTGAAGAATTTCAATTGCATTTCAAGAAAAGCAGAAAGACAATTTGGAAAGCTGACCTTGCAATCTGCTATTGAATAATCAAGTTTACTTGTAGCAATGTACAAATTCTGGCTAGTATTATAGGCACAAGTAATTTTTCTTAGTACAATGACAAAATTGAGAAGTGAGCAAACTATAAAAACATATACTATTTCATCTACAACCATGGGAAATCTTCCTAGAAGCGCATATTTGGAAAACTCTGCATTGTTTTTTTTTTTTAAAAAAAAAGGAGAAGGTTAATATGCTAACCTCACGTTGCAGTTTGTGCGTGATTGTTTAAATACAGTTAAAAGCACTGATCCCTGTTACAAGGACAATTTAGAAAAATGAGTACAGTGAGTGACATATACTATGCTATTCATAAAAACAAAACATAATTCTTATGTAGATTCATTTTGATGAGAAAGAACCTAAGTAAGAACTTTTTTTTCTTAAAATGCAAATTGCATTTTATAATTTTAAAATACTTATTGTTATTTGTGTACCCTATAATATATAACATATTTTGCATATGCATGCATTAGTGTAATTCTGTTATTGCAATGATGGCATAAGCTCTTTAAGAGCAATCAATGGAATAGATGCCATATTTGCTTAAGCGTCTGAAGAAGTGTAAATAGGCCATGGCAACTTGTCAATACTAAGCCAAAAAATGACACAGACCTGTGCTAGCACTGTTAAGTTATGATAAAAACAATTTTTAGCTACTGTTTAATGCCAAACCAGCTATCACTTAATAGTGAAAGCTAGATAAATATTGATTTTGTAACTAAATGGGGTCATTTCATTTCCATTTGCATTAGTTTATTTTGTACCATTATGTAGCACTTACTATTACTTGTGCAATCAAGCCACATGCAAGTAGAATTCATAACTCATGGCATTTAGATACACTCAAGGAGAAATACAAACCAAGGTTGTTGGCATCCTGATAAGAAAGATGATGAGATACATCCAATTAATGTATGCCACAACGTCTTATTCAATGAAGATGATTTGGATAGGGACGTTACAAATGAAAACCCTTATTGGTGTGTGAGTAATCCTCTTTTTCAAGAATTTTCAAGGAAATTGCATGCCAATACTATCAGTGAACAGGTGGAATCAGATTTATTAATTGACTTTGATTGATGGGTCAAATGTGCCCAAGGATAGTTATAATTATTCCTTTGTTTTAATTATTATGTATGTAAATACTATTTAGCAGTTACCTAATTAATTAGATATGAAATGATGGAAGGGAAAAGAAGATTAATTAATTAAGATAATTTGATTCATTAATTAATAAGGTGAATTATCATGTAAAAGTACAAAAATTAGAAGTTTGGAAAAAATCCTCTTTCCTTTATGCTTTAATGACAACAAGAAAGCTGAAAGCAATTGTGGAGTTTAGGCTTATATCTGTAAATTGCATTTGCCTAACAGTTTGTAAAGCCTTCTCAACACATTGTCCACATATTGTTCGAAAGGTCCCATTATGGCACATGCCAACAGCATAGTGGCTCTAAAGCTTGCACTATGGAACAGTTCTGCAGTAATTGAGGATATGTAATCTTTAGAGGACTCATAAGCACCAAGTTATTGTTAAGCTCCCATATTGTACATTGGACAAAAGACAATTGCTCATCCGAGGAACTAGTCTATGAAGATTAGCTTAGGCTGAGCATTGTGAAACCCAATCTGCCTATGGACTCTAAAATAAAAGAAAACTGATGAAAATAACTATTTATTGCCTGAAGTAACTTGTCTACGAGTGTCCTTTTTGGAACCATGACAACCTTTGCCCTATCAGTGTAAACTCTTTCCTAGAAAAGACATATAGACACACACATATATGTATACATATGTATATATATGTACAGATACATCCATGTAGACACACATAAATGCATGTATGGACACAAACATATGCATCTATATGCATGCATGCATATACACATAGATGCATCTATACACACATACATATATGCATAAATACATATATGCATAGATATATCCAGAGATATATGCATACATGCATATATGCATCTACAAATGTTTACATAGATATGCACATAGATAAATGCATATGTACATACAGACATGCATACATACATACATGCACTGACACATCAGGCACAAAGTGATGGTGATAGCCCAACTAAAGCACTATGAAACATAGCTTCATTATGCACTTTAATGGAAAGAAACTGTGGAAAATAACAAATTATCACCTCAAGTAACTCGTTTCTGGGTCAAGACTCTGCAGCCATAACATCTCTTGCTCAGTCGCTACAAACTCTTCCTCAGAACACGCACTTACAGAACACAAGAACAACACACGCAAAGTAATAGAGATGCATAGCAAGTGGCTTAACTCTATATTAAATGACCAAAGTACCCTGGCCACGCGTGGTAACCAAGCCATTCCACCGCCTTCACCTTGAGCCAAATGCCATTTAATGCATTTAATCTATATCCATGCAATACGTACGTCTACTCGCCAGTTTTATAAACTATGCCTTTGCTTGAATTTATTTAATCAATTTATGCACTCGCATTCTCTTGATATTTTAATGCATTTAATCTGCATTCATGGATTATGTACCTCTAGCCACCAGTTTTAAAACTATGCCTTTGCTTAAATTTATTTAATCAATCTATGCGTTCGCATTTTCCCAAATTTTCAAAACAAAAAATGATTTGTAAAGCTACTCAGATGAATAGGAAAATAGATAAATGCTAATTTTCCAATATAAAAAATAGCTCTCCAAATTCAAACTATACAAAAAAAAAGTAATATGTTAAATGCTGAAATGTGATTGCCCAATGCTGCCAGTTAAAAGCATTCCAACCGAATGCATGAGTATTCCTACCTTGATGCTAGGAACCAATAAAATTCACACTATAGAAAATAGTTTATCCAAGTGAGTGCTATTAGGTTTGTTATCTTCATTTTCAAACTCATTTAACAAAATAAAGTTCTTGACCAGATTCTGCTAAACTAAAACAGATGGAGGAGGAAGTGTGTCTCTGTCGGAAGCAGTTCTTGGGTGATATGAATTGATAGCAAAATTACTAGATACCCTTTTTGCATCAGTGTATGTGTATTTTGCAAAAGTAATCTGATAAAAAATCAATGTTCATAAAAGATTTTTCACATATTATTGGAGTTTAAACTGTTACTTGTTTATGCTACATGTCATTGTATTTCATAGCTTATGTTTCCTATGCATTCCTTGTTTCCAATTCCTGGACCTTGTCTATATTTCCACATTGTGAATATATGTCTACAATAGCATTTTCAACTGTTATATCTACCTATAAGCCAATACATAGCTGTTGGGGATAAATAAGTGTGGGCAATATTATAGAGACAAACTTATTTCAAGTGCCTTAAATTCATTGTCATCTTAGAAATAGGTTTTTTACTTTTTTGTGATATCTACCAATAGGAAGGGAGCAATGAAGGACCTGGCTAACAATTGCATCTTATGTTTCTATTCCCTCTTGTTTGGAGTAAGAATCTCCATTTGTGGTATAATAAAAAGCTCTATCAGCAATATAAGACAAAGAGAGAAATATTATTTTTTAAATGATTTGTGTATTTTGATTCAAAGTTTTCTAATATACATGTTATTATCAGTCATGGATTTGAAAACAATGTTACTCCATATACAAATAAATTTAAGCAAAGACATAGATTTGAAAACTGATAGCTTTTATCAATACAAAGGGGACATTTATAGTGACAGAGCAAAAGCTCTTGTGCTCGTTGAATGAACACCAAGAGACGAGCTACTCAAGGCAACAAATTGCTACTTTTATTTATTTTTCTTCATTTTATCCCAGAAATGCAAGTTGGGTTTCACAATGCATCAAAACACATTTTTGCAAACAACTCCCAAAATTATAATTGCAATGGATGACAGTGATAGTGTAATGGATACTAATAGTCAAAACACTGAAATACACCAACAAGTTTTTTTTTTAGATTCAATAGAAACAAGTATTAATTGAAAATAGATTAACCTGGCAGACTATTTATCATAGGTTCTTGAATTTCAAATGCACAAGTGCGACCATGGTTCTCTATAGGCTTTCGCCATGCATTTTAACTATATTGTTGTTTTGCATCGAGCCTAAAGAACCACTGTAAGTATGGTTTCCAAACATATTTAAATCAATCAATTTAAATCAAGAAAGGTTTCCAATTACACTTAATACTTGAACCATAAAGCATCATTGCTTCAAGCTATAGAAAAAGTGCAGATAGGCATACAAAAGCAAATTCAACTATGACATCATCTAACAAGGATTTTTTTGCTATTACTATGATTAACTATTGAACTCAATTGACTCATCAGTCAAACAACTTGATTGATCACTGACCTAACTTGTTTGAAAGCTATCTTCTTAAGCTGATTAGTTAATTTCATTAATGAGTAAAAGATAGAATTGACTTAATTTGCATGAGTCAAGTGTAAGATTGACTTATTTGTTAATTGAATTTGATTAGTGTATCAGAGAGAGATGAGACAAACTAAATTGTCATGAGTGAAATGTGAGATGGAATTATTAGCTTCTATGCCACATATACTATGACATTTGAGCTTCCATGAAATAATAGCAAAAGCAATAGAATAAAAAGATGGCTTCAACATAGATGAAGGGATACAATTAATATGGACAACTATAGCTTGTTGAATATTTGTAGCACAAGAAACAAAAAGGAAGATGTTGGCGAAGGTTTTGCAATTTCGGTTTGCACCTAGCAATTGCATTTGCTTCCTTGTCTATAAAGCCTTTTAAAGAAATTCCTTTTTTGCATATGAATGGCCATGATTGGTTTAATTGATTTGGTGTATAAAGATGTTTTTTAATTTACTATAATTAACTATTCAAGAAAATTGATCTATCAATGAACTAGTTTCATTGATTGTTCAAGTAACTTGATTCACAGTTAACTTGATGAGCTATTTAGTTGATTTGCTTGAAATTTTGCAAAAATATTTTTCAACAAATATTTCTCTGCATAATTTGCAATCACTACACACCAAGAGCCAACATTTCTTTGAGGAATTCTGTCAAACAATTTACATGTTTTTCTTGTGCTTCCATATTTTGTAGGCATATTCATGATAGCATTTCAAACCATAATATCTGTCAGAAATCCACGTCTTATCATGCCTAGATGAATGTACATATCCTGTTCTAAAGCTCCTATTCTATTAAAAGCACACAAAATGGTCAAAAAGATTGTGTATCTATGAATGTGAATAGGCAAGATTGATTTAACTGATTTGGAGGATAAAGATGACTAATAATTAGCTATGACTAACCATGGAACACAATTAATTCATCAGCCAATTAGCTTGATTGATCGCTGAATTAACTTGTTTGAAAGCTATCATGTTAAGCCAATTAGCTAATATGCCACATACAGTATGACATTTGAGATTCAAATAAGTCTCATGGACGCAAATCTGCTATCATGTTAAAGCCATGTAAACATTGATGTTCCAATTCCAGGGGTCATTCTATTTCCATTTGCCCAAGTTCATTTCATTCCATTATCAAGCACTAATTATTAAATGTTTAAACTAGGTACATGCAAACAGAAATCACAATTCATAGTATCCATAAACATCTATGCACAAGTACATGTTATCCAACATATTAACACACACATGTTTTTCTAGTGCTAGTTTGTTAATTGCCTTTGATCAACAGTTCAAATGTACACAAGGATAATTGTAATTATTTCTTTGTTTTAATTATTATGTACTTAAATACTAATTAGCAGCTGCCTAATTATTTAACTATCCTTGTACACATTTGATCCATCAATCATAGTCAATCAATAAATCTGATTTTACTTGTTTTCTAATAGTATTGGCATGCAATTTTCTTGACAAGTCTTCAAAAAGAGCATTAGCCACACACCAATAAGGATTCTCATCTATAACCTGCCTAACCAAATCATATTTATTCAATAAGATGTTGTGATATACATTAATTGGATGTATGCCATCATCTTTCTTATCAGGATGCCAACAACCTTGATTTGTATTTGTCCTTGAGTGTATCTGGATGCCATGAATCATGAACTCTACTTGCATGTGGCTTGGTTGTACAATTAATAGTAAGCGCTACACAATGGTAGAAATCACAACTCATAGCATCCATATACACCTATGCACAAATACATGTTATTCAACACATTAACACGCACAATGGTTTTCTAGCGCTAGTTTGTTAATTGCTTTTGATTAATAGTTCAAATGTACACAAGGATAATTGTAATTATTTTTTTCTTTTAATTGCTATGTACTTAAAGGCTAATTAGCAATTGCCTAATTATTTAGATATGAGACGATACAAGGGTAAAAGAGAAATATGAACTTGCCTAAATCAACATGAATGAAATGTGAGATAGAGCTATTGGGTAATATGCTACATATACTGTGACATTTAAGCTTCAAAGACTGCCAATGAACAGAAAAAGCTTCAAAACTCTCAGATAACATGTAAAGGGCTGAAAAAAATTGATCTACCAACTAAATGGGGTCATTTTACTTCAATTATCTAGCACTTATTCTTAATTTTTTAATGCAATCACATGCAACCAGAATTCAGAACAATTAGCATCAATACACACCTATGCATAGATACATGCTCTCTAACATATTGATATGCATATGGTTTTCTACTGGCACAATCCTTGAACATTCTTTAGGTACAAGCACTAGTTTATTAATTGACATTGATTGTTGGATAAAATGTATACATAGACACATAGCTACACATATGCTTCAATGGACAGATGCATACATACATGCATGGATGTACACATATATACACGTATACATACATATATGATTACACACATACATATATATATGTATTCATGTATCCATGGATGCATATATCCATGTATCAATAGATCGCTTAATATATGCACATTTTCAAATGACCACATAGACTTGGGGAATGAATATTTATGTGGCCTTTACATGATAGCAATAAATCCTATAAATATGCATATATGCATGAAGGCACATAGCCATCAATGAATCTATGCATTTGCATTTTCATGAGCATTTTAAAATAACCATGATTCAAAAAGCCGCTCCCATGGGTTGCAAAAATAGATAAATGCCAATTTACCGATATGAAAAATAACTTACGAAATTGAGATCATATATATAAAAAGCAATATGTACAATAACCACAATATGACTAGATGGCTAGCTGGCGCCATCCACAAAAAAGAATTTAAAGCAAATGCAATAGTAATCTATTATATACACACATACATACATGGTAACATAGATACATGCATTCATATATACATAATTACATGCACACATATATACATGCAAACCTATATGCATGGATGCATACAAAGACTATGTTTCATGGGATTATTAAAGAGTTCACTTACTTTCTATGTGCTTCCATATTTTGCATGTGTGCCTATGAGGACAATAACCACAATATTTGACAATATTCCTCTATCCTTTATGACAGCTCATTGGTACCAAACCTCTCTTTATAGGACATCTGTACATTGCCTCCAAGACTCAGATGAATCCTTGGTATTTCAAGGAAAGATTCGAATCGATAACACTTAAAATCATCTAAACTATGATTTTATAATCAAAGTATCCAAATGCATTGCAGCAATGTGAAACCCAACTTCCATTTAAGATGTACAATGAAAGTAAACAGAAGGAAAAATGCATTTGCTTCAAAGTTTGTAAAGCAATTTCAACAGATTGTCTAGCCATTGTCCAAAATATCATTTTCTATCAGCATAGTCCTTGAATCTTCTTTAGGTCTAACTGCTACTTTGTTAATTGACTTTGATTGAAAGGTCAAAATGTGAAATGTGGCCAAGGATAATTATACTTATTTATCTCTTTTAATTGTTATATATTCAAAGACTAATTAGCAATCCAAACAGCCTCGACTTTAGTCAGATGCCATTCAATGCATTGATTTTGCATCAATGAATTATGCACCTTCAGCCAGTAGTTTTAATCAAAGTATGCATATGGATTCAAAATCAAACTCTCAAAATAAAAAAATACTAGGTTTAAATTATAAAGTGCAATTAGCCACCAAAGAAATTGATTGGATAATAATTGCATTTCTGATATCATGTTATTGCAACAAAGATCTACTTTTGAACCCCAATTGCTTAATTTTTATGAACCATATAGCATATGCCACTCACAATACCCATTTGTAAAGATTGTCCTTGTAACAAAAAGCAACGATATGACTGCAAGTACAATCAATATAGTGAGAATCTTGAATTAACCTTTTTCTTTGTCTACTATATGCAATTGTAAGCAAAGGAGAAGGTTCATTCTAGAAACTCACCCTGTACTCTTTTCTTGAAGAATTTTCTACAGCTAGACCACTACACCACCTCTTTTCTTCCAATCAAAAGCATTGCACCATGTAATAAGCTTTTGATTAGAAAACAAAGACCATTTGTTTGTTTTTCTAAAAAAATAGCAATAAAGCTCAAGGAAATGACCAAAATGCAAACAACTCCCAAAATTACAATTGCAATATACAATACTCCTACTGTGATGGATACTAATAGCCAAAACCATTGAAACACTAGCAAGAATTTTTTAGATTCAAGAGACACAAGTATAAATGTAAATCAGATTAACTACACAAATTGGTTGCCATAGGTTAATGTACCACAAATCTTCTAGCAATGAATTTAACTGCTCTTTTGCACGAAGCCTAAAATTATTTTATCAAGCAATATTACTTGACTGTTCTATGGCAACATTGCAATTTGGATTCTAAAACATATTTGACATAGTTTTTTATAACCCCAAGATACAATTTTCTAACTTCCTAAGCATTCAATCTAAGTTTTCCAACTACAAAATCTCAAATTGTTGTTTGCTTCATATGTCTGTACTTTGAATTTGATCACCAGGTAAAATGTACACAAGGATAATTGTAATTTTTTCTTTCTCTTACTTACTGTGTATTTAAAGACTAATTAACAGTTACCTAATTAATTAGTTATCTAATGAAACAAGGATAAATGACAAATACGGAATTGACTACTTTAACATGACTGAAATGTCACATGGACCTATTAGCTGACACGCTACATATACTGTGACTTTTGAGTGCTTAATCCATCTACATGCATGTACAAATCACAACCCATAATTAAAATGTCCACAAGGATATTTATAATTATTTCTTTCTTTTTATTATTATGTATTTAAAGACTAGTTAATAGCCACCTAATTAATTAGATATCAGATGAAAGAAGAGTAAATCAGAGCTACCAACTCCATAAAAATACCTAAGTTAACATGTGAATTTCAAGGTGTCTAGATTTAATACCAATTGCATTCCACGGAGGCCCATTTCCCTGAGGAGTTTTGTAAAACAGTTCACTTTCCTTATAAATGCTTTCATATTTTACATGTCTACCTATGAGAACAGTAACCATGACATCTGATAGAATTTGAATGCTTGCTGGCAGAAAATAGGTTTCTACTGCATTCTTTATGCTCCCATTGTTTGCATTTATGCCTACGAGGACAACAACCATGACTTTTAACATAATCCCTCTATCCTTTATGCTTTGATGACAACGGAAAAGCTCAAAGCAACACACTGTTGACTCATTGTTCAAAAGCTCTCATTATCGTACACGTTGACATAATTTTGGTTCCAAAGCCCTCTTTATGGGACCACTTTGCAGTAATAAAAAATATAAAAACTTTACAGGGATCACATGCATGAAGTAAAATGGACAAGAGAATTTCTACATCATTCCTATCAAACACAGATGAAACCTTCGCATTTCAACAAGAAATTCAAATAGATAATACTAAAAGTAGTTTAAAATACGAATTTATGCCTACGAGGACAACAACCACAACTTTTAACAGAATCCCTCTATCCTTTATGCTTTCATGACAACGGAAAAGCTCAAAGAAACACACTGTCGACTCATTGTTCGAAATCTATCATTATCGCACACATTGACATAATTTTGGTTCCAAAGCCCTCTTTATGGGACCACTTTGCAGTAATAAAAAATATAAAAACTTTACAGGGCTCACATGCATGAAGTAAAATGGACAAGAAATTCAACAAGAAATTCGTATAGATAATAAATATCAAACGCAGATGAAACATTCGCATTTCAACAAGAAATTCAAATAGATAATACTAAAAGTAGTTAAAAATACAAATTTATAATCAAAGTATAAGAATTCCTTAAAGCACTATGAAACCCTACTTGCATTTCTCGTATCAAATAGAAGAAAACAACGAAAAATTATCTCTTCTGACCTCAAGCAATTTGTCTCTCGTTGTCCAGTGTGCAACTCTGCAACTACAAAATACCTTGCTCAGCCACACAATAGAACACTATGAAATACAACTTCATTATGCACTTTAATGTAACGAAACTCTGAAAATTAACAAATTATCACCTCAAGTAACTCGTTTCTGGGTCTAGACTCTGCAACTATAACATCTCCTGCTCAGTCGCTACAAACTCTTCCTTAGAACAGGCGCTTACAGAACACAAAAACAACACACGAAAAGTAATAAAGATGCATAGAAAGTGACTTAACTCTTTATTAAATGACCAAAGTACCCTGGCCACACGTGGCCTCCAAGCCATTCCAGTGCCTTCACCTCGAGCTAGATGCCATTTATTGCATTTAATTTATATTCATGCATTACGTACATCTACCCGCCAGTTTATAAACTATGCCTTTGCTTAAATTTATTTAATCAATTTATTCATTCGCATTTTCTTGATATTTTAATGCATTTAATCTGCATTCATGGATTACGTACCTCTAGCCGCCAACTTTTTTAAACTATGCCTTTGCTTAAATTTATTTAATCAATTTATGCGTTCGCATTTTCCTGAATTTTTAAAATGAAAATGATTTATAAAGCTACTCAGACGAATAGAAAAATAGATAAATGCTAATTTTCTAATATATAAAATAGCTCTCCAAATTCAAACTATACAAAAAAATAAGCAATATGTTAAATGGTGAAATGTGATTGGCCGATGCTACCGGTTAAAAGCATTCTGGGTGAATGCATAAGTATTCTTGCCTAGTGGCAGGAACTAATAACTTAATAAGAGACTCAATATTTACAAAGGTAAGGCACTTCAACTCTTTGAAATAATGACTCAAAGATATGATCTCTTATGCATTAATTCATAACTAGAATAGTCACATTAACTAATAGGCCTAATACCTCCAAGATGTTGTATTTGATTGTTGAACCTCATAGCTCCTGAAATCAAGAAAAATAGGTGTACAGGGAAGCACAAATGTCCTATTTCTCCTAATTTCATTCAAAATGCAAGCTATAAAATGCAAATGAAGAACAATAATCAAATCTAACTAAAACAGTAATCAAAAGAAAAATCTAGAAAGGTAAAAATGTTGTGTACCTTTCACCAAAAGTCACCTTTTGAAGCTCCCTGAGGACTCCTTAGCCCTATGGTGAATGGGTCTTGGCTAGGGTTTTCAAAAATTGCTTTTTGGGTTCTCTTCTTCTCGGTCTACACTTCTAGATTCTAGATGTTCAATATTGGACATCCAAAAATAAATTTTGTAGAGGAGTTTTCATGATTTGACAACATTTCTTGCAACTTTGAAAACTTTGCAACTTTCTTGAATTTTTCTCTTCAAATGATCTTCAACCTAAAACCTTCAATCACACATCAATGAGAGAAAAATGTTGTTTGTTAGGTGAACGGGGGCCTTGGTCAAACCCAATTTTGGTAATTAAACCTTGTAGTGAAATAATGAAACATGAATGGATTAAACAATGAAACCTTTTTTGAAACCTTGGATAACAAATATGCAAACTAGCATGAAGTGGCTTCAATGAATGTAGATCTTGATCATGAAACTTGATGTGAAAAAATTCCTTTGAATGCTTGATAGATCTTGAGAACTACATCACCATATTAGCTCAAACAACATGCATGATGCAATTCATCTTTGACATGATGAAAGGAATATTGATTTATGAAATAATCTTCTATAAATATGCCCTTTGAAATTCCTTGTAGTTGATCTTAAATTCTCTTGAAGTGCTCTTGTGAAAACACTCTTGATTGCTTATGAAATTCTAGGATCTTAGTGAAATAACCTTGTATTTATACATATCTTAGCATTAATTCCTAAAATTCAAATATCACAAGATGGAATTTAATTGTACATTTGAAATCATTAAAATACCACCAAAAACATATTCAAAAGAGGCATCCTAGGTCTAAGTGAAGACCCATTCACCATAGGGTGAATGGGTCCTAGGACACTTACGTAGGACACACATTGGTCAATGTTAAACATTATGTTAAATTAGGGTTCTAGATCTAAGTGAGTACCCATTCACCCTATGGAGAATGGGTCCTAAGTCACTTTCCTAGGAGACACATCTTCCAAAGTTAAGCATTATGAAATTCTATTTATGAATCTAGGGTTTTATCCCTCAGAAATTGAATTTAATTAGGCTTTGGTTTGAATTAAATTGTCCAATTAAGGATAATTAACCTCAATCAACTAATAAAGCCCTAGATTAATGTGAAAGTCTAAAGGTACACCTTACAACATAAAAAATAAGGCACAATTAAGTCAATTTAATTTTAAAGGGTCCTAAACTTAATGAATATGAAAAATATATTACAACACTAAATTAAGGCATAATTAAGCTCATTAATTATTATTAATTATTTACAAATTAAGTGTGAAAAAGGGATAATTTTTCGTACACTACATTTTACCCCCACTTTAGTGAGAATATTACCCAATGTCAAAGTGACACTAAAGTAGACATTCAAGACACTTATGTAGTTAGCAATAAAAAGGAAACACAATCATACAAAATCAAAGACCAGGAAGATCAATCCAAGACTATCCAACACAATGTGGAATAGATCTAAGCTTTCAGTTTGTGCTCACTCTGAGTAAGAAGAACTTTAGGTTATCCACTAGGTGAGTCTCCCATTAAAGTGGCTTAGTGATAAATTCATGCTAGGTATACAAGCTCTCACCATACAATTAGAAAGTCATCCCTTCGTTTCGACTTACCATTGTACTAACCATACCAAATCTATCCCTTTGATAACTTCAATAAGGCACCACAAGGAAAGGCTCCATAGGAAAGCAAAGTGTGTTATGCTAGGTGGCCTTAAATTTAGGGTTTGAGATTCACAAGGTTAGCCAGTTGTGTTATGGAAAACACTTATGAACATTATATATATAGTTTTTTCAAAGGGACTTTTCTTAGTTCATGTAAGATCTTATTCTTAGGGAACATCATGCCTAATATCTCTAAGAGAGGACAATACAAGAGTAAGAGTTTCACAACTTAGGGAATCCAGTGCATCACATCACTACCAAGATGAATGTTAGATGCTAATAAATATCACACTCTTGGAGGACATCAAACCCAATGACACCACCAAGAAAAGGACTCATCACAAGAAAAAATAAAATCACACCATAAAACATGAAAAATGTCAAAATATATTATCGATGTATGCCCCCACTTTATAGAGCTCAGAAATGTCATCATTCCCCAAATGCTCATAGAACTGGAAGAATGACACAAAGACAATGAAAACAAAGAAAAATATTTTGGGTCAACATGGAAGAGACCTAAATGTCTCGATGCCTTGTGTCATCCCCAAAAGGAAAACTCAAGACAAATGAAAAAGGTAAAATGTTTACAACATAGAGAAGAATGTATGTACATATAGAGGAATGCAAAAAAAGAGAGAGATACACCAAATGAAATAATACAAGGGATCACATTATGCACATGCAAACATATAAAGAAACATGAAAATAAAAAAATTTAAAAGACTAGTAAGGCACATGGGAGTCAACCTATAGTAGTTCGTCTGCATCCTGATCTTTTTCAATTATAGTGGAAGGTGGACAACTAGCCAAAGGGACAACATCAACTGCCAAAGCTAGGACAAGGCTACCTAACCCCTTACCCACACTAAGTGAAAAATAAGGAAGAGCAAGATAGGTGATGAGAATGAGCTCCTTGTGATAAATAGAATGATTTGTAATGAATGTGAACCATGTAATAGTGAGCATATTAGGATCCTAAAACTATTACATGGAAAGGAGCAAAGGGCATGCTTTAAGTCATGAAGGATCCCTAGGGGATCTAATTTCCCCAATATTCCCTTTAAAACATGAAAATTATTAATGTTATGTCTAATGAATCTATGATAAGCACAATATGGTCTATTTTGATAGGTTTTATATTTAGTTTGATTTTCGCGTTTGGGTGGTAATTCAATTAGTTTCCAATGTAGAAGGGTGTGAAAGATATTCTTAGTCTTGGATGTTTGTAATAGATAATAAGAAGTTACAGGAATTTCATACAACTTTTCAAGCTGAAGTCTTTGATGTGCATGTAGTTTCAATTTCTTTTTCTTTGGTTTGATTACTGTGTTGTCATCAATTTCTTCTTCTAACTACAAACCGTTTCCTTTTTTCAAAAAACAATGTTTTATGAGTAGTAAAGTGATCAAAATTTGTTGTTTCTTTTCTCTTATGTATGGAAGATGTATAGGAAGGTGGTTGAGGAGGAGGAAAATTTCATTGAATGATATGGACCAAGGAGCACATGAAATCTATCCCTTCTTTATTTTAAAGCATTGTTCATATGTTTCCTATGAGGGGAATGGCATTACCAACAATAGGTTTGGTTCTCACAAAGTTTTGTAAAAAAAATTAATTCTTCATCTAGCCTCCTTATGTTTTCTTGTGAGATATTAACAATATAATGCACATTGTTTGAAGGGAGGGAAGTCATTGGAAATGAGGTATGTGTTGTGTGGTCTCAAAACATGCCCCATTTTACCTCTTGGAAAAACATGGACCCCATTTTTCTTCCTTTTTCTTTTTCTCTTTTTCTTTCAATCACTTTGGCATTGTTTTGTTGCTCGATCGGTTGCTAATTTTCTTTCATTTTCACTTGGCCTCTTTTTGTTATATATTTTACCTCCCATATTTGGTTTTTCGGT
Organism: Sequoia sempervirens; assembly: GCA_007258455.2. Taxonomy (NCBI): domain Eukaryota; kingdom Viridiplantae; phylum Streptophyta; class Pinopsida; order Cupressales; family Cupressaceae; genus Sequoia; species Sequoia sempervirens. Next base: position 339,616,996 of record VDFB02281492.1, read on the forward strand.
GTGCTCACAATGTTTAGAATGTTACCAGAAACTGGAGTCCCAGAGTCCTACGTTTGTGTAAAGAGAATTTGTATCCTCATAGGGTTCTAGTTCCACTTGATATTTCATTGACTGGAGATGTTAATCCCAGTAATTTCCTTTTTACTGGAGTCTGATATTCTATTGTTTCCTTTTCTTAAAAGTTGGGGACCAAAGAGTGTTTTTGAAAATTTTCAATTTATCTTTTAGACTTGGTTTCTAGTCTTTCCTCTCATTCTACTTTTTCTCTCTTTCCATAGAGGGTATTTCTCGGATCCTAGTGTTTTTCCTTCTCAAAAGCAATGCCAAAAAGATTTTATCCTGTTGATTATCAATCGATCACATATCTTTAATGACATATACCTTACAAAGAATCAAGGTGACATCTGACTTCCACGTATAATCACCATGCCATCTTCCTTCTCAAATATCGAGCCAACACATAAATCTAGGTGTTCGTAATTTGGACCATAATCCATAATGATTGCACTTTTATTCTAAGAATTAATGTGAAATAATAGGTAATTAGTGAAGGTGGCGAACTACCTATGTACTTGGCACCACCTCAAGCATGCAATTTATTTTGCAACACTCCACTTTGTGTCATATTGCAAATTTGCTAAGGACATTGAATTAACGAAATGACATTGGCATGCAAGGAGAGGTAAATTTTGAGAAACCAAGACACAACTACCAAGGGTTTTGAAGTTGAATTATGAAAGATAACCATTATTAACCAGAACCAGGTATGTTTCGAATAACCAATACATTTTTAAGTGTTTCTCAAGCTGAAGATCTTGATAATGGTATTTCCATTCAAAAATTGAAATGTTGATTATTCTCTGATTTGTTAAATTTAATCGAAATAAATTGAAAATTTTATTAAACGTAATTTTTGGTTGAATTTAACCCCAACTTGCACACAAGACACATATTCTAAGAAAATGTAGACCATATTATATATGAAATTAGCATTTCTAATGCAAGGGTAGAAGATGAATTCAAGTATTGCAATTCACAAGCCATACCCATCAACGTAGTGGTTACAAAAACCCATATGGGATGGTCTTCTGACATTGAAATCCATTCACGACTATTACAAGAGAATGCTTCTCAATGCACCAAGAATGTTGTGGCAAATGGGTTACTTCATGTAGGATGGTTTCCACCAGCAATGGAGGCTCCTAAATTATTTATGCAATGTATAAATCATTACAACCCAACCAAGAGGATTGTTGAGAAAGAAGGGAGAATTTACGTAGACCTGTCACACAAAGGAATCATATGCAAATTTTGGTCTCCCCATTTACACATAGATGTTCAATGTTGACATGAAAGCTAAAGCCAAGACATATCAGAGCGCTAAAGAGTGTAATAGAGAAATTATGAGCACCCAATGGTGCCAACATCCAATTACACAATAGACCAAGGTAATTTAGAGGTTTATGTTTAAATAAGAAATGCATGATATTATAACTTTGCTGAGTAGAGTAGCCGGTTTAAGAGATGCAAGCAAATTTGAACCCTAGATATTTGTGATAATATCCATAATTATAGAGGGTCGTTGGATTGCATTGGGGAAAATTGATAAGTGACAAACTACATGAACAAATTACTACATTTCCCAAAACCAGATTCTTTTACATGTCATCATATGTTATTTACTCTTGTACTGTGACAACCAATAAACAAGGGTTAAAATAGATTGGTAGCCTGAGCACAAAGGTTGGTAATAGTTTGATATATGCACATGTACCCCAAATCACCATCCATGGGTATAAAGATGATTACAAGAAAGTTAATGGTTTGTTCTCCATGAAATTAGTTAGAACAATGGAAGGTGATAAAGCTAAAAGATTATCCCTGGAACCACAAAGTGCCATTCGGCTAATGGGAGGCTGGTACATACAGTTCACAACTTACTCCCACATTAGAGTGGAGGGATTTGATGGACACCCATTCATGCTGCCCAGGTATCCCACAGATAAAATTGTTTTATTGGAATTAGTGAGATAGTTAAAACCATCTTAGGCTCCTTACATTCATGCTTGCAAAAATACCTCTTTTAAATTTCTCATTACAATAGGAAATTATAAGTGTAGTGCAATTAAAGTAACAAACTTGTGTGAAGAAGAATTGAGGACATATGATTTTGAAGAGTTCCCACTCTAGAGAGTGTATTATGACATTGAGGTAAATATTGCTAAAAATATAGCTATTTTTCATGCTCATGTGCCACATTTAGAGGATTATTGGCTTAATTGTGAAGATGAGCACATGGTAAGAAGAAGAAAATATGAAAGAATTAATCTAAGATTTGCTTGGATGCTCAAGCTTTATGATATCCTAGATCATTTGGAAGAAGATGATGACCAGGTGTTGAACCAATTCGACAATGATGACAAGGTATATGATGAATGTATCCCAAAACCAGGTGTTGATAATGAAGATATGATATCAATTGATGAGTTCACTAGACCAGTCTTAAGGTATACTCAACACTAGATTGATGATTTTTACAAATGTTTGAGAGAAAGGGGAATTGAGCCTATCTTCTTAGAAGATAAAAGGAGGAAGCAAAGAGATGAGACAACATTTGAAAGTGGAGAGCCTACCAATAAGAAAAGAAATATTAGTAAGGCAACTCTAGGTATTAGAATTGAAGAAAGAACCCCTAAAACTACAAGACAAGTAGTTCCCATAAAACCATTTGTTAAACAGAAAGATGCAAAGAAAGGTAAAGATAAATCAAAAGTGAGACCTAAAGGTGCATCTTCCTGTATAGTTAAACCAATAACAAGAGTAATTATTGATGAAGGAATAGCATCAAAAAAAAATGTTGGTGCACAAACCATGTCTACATCTCAAAGGGTTGCAAAATTGTTTACCTCTCACCCTTTTGTTAATATGGCTAGTATGAAACAAGCATTGGGAGGGACTTCTATCACTTTAGAGGAAATTTCTAAAGAAGATGAAGCTAGAATTAAAGAATAGATGAAAAAATGGGATGCTATGTGGGAAAAAGTGAAAGAAAAGAAGTCTAAAGAAAAACCGATGGCACACCTAGTGATAGAATAAATTCAAGATACAGGTTCTAAGCCCATAAATGTTGAAGAAGAAGAGTTTATTCAAGGAAAACTCACCTCAGAGGCAGGAAACCCTAGCGTACTTGAAATGGAAATAGGGGAGACTACAGAGCAAGATCCTATTGATGAAAGAATTGTTGAAGATACTCTTGATTCCCAACCTTTGCTTGGGGATGTGTCAAATATTGATGAAAATTTGTAGGTCTTTGAAGAGCAAGAGAAATGCCATGCTAAAAATGAATTTGAAACTAAAATTGTAGAAGAAGAAGCTACAAAGTTTGTAGGAGATGGAATTAAAAATAAAGAGAATCCTGATGTAGCAGTAAATAAAGAAGATAATATTCAAAGAGATGAAGTTGAAAATCTAGATAGACAGGAAAATATAGGTCTTCAAGCAAAGGAGACAGTGTCAAACCCTACCAATCTTGAATCTATGCTAGATATCATTAAAGAAATTCCCATTTCAGAAAATGTGACAAGTCAAAGAGAACAAAAACTTGAAACAAGTGGTAAACAAGAACAAGGAAATGTTACAGAAGTACAACAAGATGATGATACACCTAATTGGTTAATCAAGGAATTAGCTTCTCCAATGGAAGTGGATGTACTACCTATGAATCTCAATAATTTCATACAAGAAGTAGGTACTCCTAAACCTAGGCGTAGAGCAAAGATAAAGCATGTCATATAGAGAAATGTAGATGGCAATAGTACTAATTAGATAGCCACTCCAATAGTTGATAAGGACAAAATGAATTTAAATGCTATTGTTGCTAGAGTACAAAAATATAAATAGAAGAAAAGAGAATTGAAAGAATGGGTTTCTACCTTGGAAAATTTAATTAAGTCATTAACTTTATCTGGCTGAGAACAAGTTGAACTACCTCAACATCTAGTACTGATGTCACAAGAACAAGTAGATGCAATTTCCATAGTTTGTCATAAAACGAACATGTTTGAAGAATGGATTGAGTATTGGGTAAAGAAAAGAGAAGAATTTATTATAGATGCAATAAGTACAAGGAAGCATACCACCATTTAGAGAAATCAAAAAGATTTGAAGATGAATGCAGATTTCGCCATGAGCAGGTCATCGAAGAAAGGAAAAACATTGAAATTCTCATGCAGTCAGATATCCAAGAGTTAATACAGAGTGATGTAATAATAGGACATGAACTTCCATTGCCAGAAAAATGGAAGAAATAGTTAAAATGGGAAGGTGACATGTTAATACAATGTATTGAAGGATTTGAAAAGGTCATCGTCGAGTGCAGAAAATTGATTAGTGAAAATCAAGAAATTATTGAAGTACTAGCTATAAGGAAAGCTTAGGTGCGGAACAAACTCTCCTAACGCCAAAACCTCAGGGAAGAATGCAGATATGACTTTAAAATTTTCAATTATAGTTCAATAAGACACACTTGAAAAGAATTAATAGAAAAGAGAAATGAACACATACACAATTGGACACCAGATTTACGTGGGAAAACCCTTATGGGAGAGAAACCCACCACACCAAGAAAATCCTCTTTGTATTATAGTAAACAAAATTACATACAAAGTACAAAATTCACTTTCTGATGTCAATTTTATAGCAACATTCATTGATCAATCTTGTACAAAAAATTAATCACACAATGCTCTCAGACGCATAAAATGAATCCACTTAGATTAATCTGTGTTCAGTATCAAACAGAAATCTTCATTAACCAAACCCCACAACTATCATCTGTTATAGAGTATATCTCATTCTACTCACGGTCTGTTGATTTTCCACACAGGAATGGTTGCAACCATTCTACTTCCAATGGTTCACATTCCGCTTCTCTCATTGGCTTAGAACGTGCCATGTAGGACAAATGCTCAGTCAAAGAAGTTCAAACAAAATTGCATGTCGATGAGACACTAGACCGTGTCTCCCCGATGCCAAAATACTCGATCACATAGCTATCGGCAACAACAACACCATCGGCAAGAGGTTACATTGAATTTCATAAAAAAATCCATCAGCAAGACTTGCACTCTCGGCAAGAGTTCATACCGACTGCAAACTCGTCAGCCAAGAGTCTCCCCGATGATCACCATCCGCCAATGACACATGTTCACTGCTTGTGCATTTCTGGAGAATTAAGCTGGGAATTTACAATATTCTCAACAAGTCTCCCAGAATTCCAAGTGGTCCCCACATCTGTTGGCCTATGTTAGGAAAAACCCGAACACTGTGACATGGAAGGAGATCGCCCTGTCGAAGAAAACAAAAACTTAGTAACTTTGTGACAAGGTTTCAAAGTTCTGGATTTGGGTGATATGCCGATAAAGAAGACCAATGAAGGGTAACTCTACCAAGTCTTAACAAAGATACAAGCCAACAAGTTGAGGAACCATTTTCCAACAATCTTCCACTTGATGAAGACTTACTGGCTTCCTTCAAACTTGAAGTTAATGAAGGTCATGGGCTCCAAGGCCCATCGAACTGGCACACCACGTGTACTTGTCTATGCTCACTGGTTTCGTCAATGCATCTGCAACATTTTCCAGAGTATCCCCTTTTTCTAAAGAGACATTTCCATCCTCCACCATATCTCGTACAAAATGATACTACACATCAATATGTTTCATCTTGGCATGGAAAGTAGGATTTTTTTCCAAACAAATAGCACTCTGACTGTCACAATAAATTGTAATTATCCTTGCATCAATCCCAATGTTAGAACACAAATGTTTTAACCAAATTGCTTCTTTATAGGCATGTGTTGCTGCCATGTATTCTTCCTCTATAGTGGACAAAGCGACTACAGCCTGCTGCTTACTCATCCAACTAACTGCACCACCATTCATCATGAAAATATATCCACTGGTGGTTCTTCTACTGTCAATGTCTCCTGCCCAATCAGAATCCACATAGACTCGAATGTTGAGAGTCCTCCATGATTCAACCAAATTTCCATGGTAACACAAAGCATATTCTGAAGTGCCCTTCAGATATATGAACATTCTTTTCACAACATCCCAATGTGTCCTTCCACGATTTGCCATAAAATGACTAAGTACTCCCACTGCTTGGGCAATGTCTGGTCTTGTACAGACCATTGCATACATTAAACTTCCAACTGTACTAGCATAAGGCACTCTAGTCATGTCCTCTATCTTAGTAGGAGATTTTGGACAATCCTCAATAGATAGCTTCATTCCCTGCAAAACTGGAACAACTAGCTGTTTGCATTCATTCATACAAAATCTCTCCAGAACAATATTAATATACTTACTCTAACTGAGCCAAAGTTTTCTACTCTTCCTGTCCTTGGTTATTTCCATTCCCAGAATATACCTGGCTGCACCAAGATCTTTCATTTTGAACTTTGTAGACAACTGATATTTTAGATCATAAATCATTAACTTACTATTGCCTATGAACAACATATCATCAACATAGAGAGAAATAATAAGAACACGATCATTTTCAACTTTGAAGTACACACAGTGATCAGATTTTGATCTTACAAATCCCAATGACAAAAAAAACATGTCAAACTTCTAGTACCACATTCTAGGATATTGTTTTAATCTATACAGAGATTTTTTCAGATTGCAAACCAGATTTTCTTTACCTTTTTCCACAAAGTGCTCTAGCTGGGATATATAAATTTCTTCTTCAAGGTCACCATGAAGAAATGTTGTCTTCAGATCCATCTGTTCAATCTCTAAGTCATACGCTACTGCAAGTGACAAAAGAAATTTGATAGACGTCAGCTTAGCTACAGGAGAAAATTTTTCTCCATAATCAATTCCCTCTACCTGGGAATAACCCTTCGCAACCAACCTCACCTTATACTTTTCCACACTTCCATCCAAACCTATTTTCTTTTTAAATACCCATTTACAACCAACAGCTTTTCTGCCTTCAGGCAAGGGCACCAAACTCCAAGTATCATTCTTTTCTAATGATTCCATTTCTTCGTTCATGGCTTCCAACCAAGAGTTTGAATTAGACATTCTAAATGCCTCTTCCATAGTCCTAGGCTCATCAGTGCTAGAAATTAAAGCATAGGCACAAGTAGAATCTAACATAGAAAACCCATACCTATTAGGTTGCTTTCTTTCACGTGTTGACCTCCTCACAGGCTGAGGTTGAGGTTGTTGTTCTTCTTCAGAACTCTCATAACTACTTGAGCTCTCCTCAGTTTTAGGTACATTTTGAATTTTCAATTCCTCTTTATTTGGTGTCAGAGGAATTTCAACTACATCCTTTTTATCTTCTAATTTTTTCTTTGACTGCAAATCCAAAGTAGAAGGCTTCAACTCACAAAAGATAACTCTTCTGTTGTATAGAACTTTCTCTGTATCAGGATTCCAAAGCTTCTATCCTTTTATGCCAACACTATAGCCAATAAAAATACATTTAATAGCCTTGTTTTCCAATTTAGACCTTTTTTCATTCAACACATATGCATATGCCTCACAGCCAAAGACATGAATGTGTCTAAGAGAGGGCTTCTTTCTAGACCATGCTTCCAAAGGTGTTTTCTCAACAAGAGTAGAATTAGGAAAATGGTTTATTAAGTAACATGCTGTTGCAATTACCTCAACCCAGAACTTCTCCTCCAAGCTAGCACTGCTCAACATACTTCGTGCTCTTTCCATCACTGTCCTGTTGAACCTTTCTACAACTCCATTTTGTTATGGAGTGTAGGGTGTAGTTTTATGTCTTTTAATTCCATGATATTTACAGTACCTCTCGAACTCATCAGAACAAAACTCACCGCCATTGTTAGTCCTTAAACATTTTATTTTACTTCCAGTCTGATTTTCCACAAGGTTTTTAAATTCCTTAAAATAATTGAACACTTCTTTACTTTTCAAAAAATATATGAATTCCCTTCTTGAATAATCATCAATAAACGATACATAATATCTTGATTTAGACAAAGAAGGAACATTTACTGGACCAAAAACATCATAATGTATGCAATCAAGTAAACCAGAAGATTTTTGAGGACTGGAGTAAAATGAAACATGGTGTTGTTTATCATATATACAATGTTCACAAAACTCAAATTCAAGGTTACAATCATCAAGCCCTTCAACTAGGTTTTTATTTTTCAAGATTTTTAAACCTTTTTTACCAATGTGGCCAAGCCTATGATGCCAGAGCATAGTCTTTTCTACTGGAAGTTTAACTTGCATAAAGTTTGCACTATCAGGAACATTTTCCTTCTTTTCTCTATGAGTAGCCTTCTGTGACTTTCTAGAGACACTATTGCATTGCACAAAACATGCATCCAGCTTATACAAGGTACCAATATGAGCACCCCTTGCTAGCACCATTGAGCCTCTAGTCATCTTGTAGCCATTTTTAGAGAACATGAATTGCACTCCAATATCATTCAGCTTACTAACATAAAGTAAATTTTGAGCCAGATCTGGTATATGCATTACATCATTGATTCCCTTCACTCTTCCATGAGGGAATTGAATTCAGACTCTTCTACGACCAACTATTTCCAGAGATGAATCACTTGCCAAATACACCCTTCCACCATCATATTTTTCATACTTTGTGAACCAGTCTCCATGAGATGTCATGTGGAAAGATGCTCCAAAATCAATTAGCCAGACATCATCTGATGCCTGAGTTTCCAAGGCTACAATGAAAGTGTCTGCATCACTCTAAGAAGAATCATAGTTGGAAAAATAATTCTTCTTCTTTTTCTCCTCTTTACAATCCTTTCGGACATGACCAGGTTGCCCACAATTCCAACACTTCACCTTGGACTTCTTACTAGGAGACTTTGATCTCCCTTCTGATTTTGATCTGGACTTCTTATCCTTCTTCTTGCCTTTTTCTTTCGATCTGCCTCTAACAGCAAGGGCCTCCTTCGTCGTCTCAGAATATTTTCTTCTCATCTCTTCTGATAACAAAGAAGCAACATCTTTCATCTTAAAAGTGGATTTTGTACTCCCAATAGCCATCACCAAGTGATCCCAAGAATCTGGCAAAGAACATAACAATAGAATATGACGATATTCTTCATCAATCTTCACACCCACAGATGCTAACTGAGCAATCAACATGTTGAAAGCATTCAAATAATCAGCAACAAATGCTCCTTCCTACATTTTCAAAGCATACAACTTCTTCCTCAAGAACAACTTATTCACCAAGGAATTGCCCTGATAAATAGCTCCCAGTCTTTTCCACAAAGAAGATACATTCTTTTCTTCATGAACATTCAAAAGAACAAAGTCTATTAAACAGAGCCTTATCAGCCCCTTTTATTTTTGATCTGCAAGGTTCCAATCCTCTTGCTTCATGCCTGTAGGTTTCATTCTAGACGCAACAAGCCAAAGATCACGATCAACCAACAGAACTTCCATTTTAAGTTTCCACAACTCAAAATTGTTGCCATTGAATTTCTCAATTTCAATATTTCCTAACGTGCTTGCCATCTTAATCTCTAATTTGAATTACCAGATTTCTACAAAACTCCCACTAAACAAAATTGACACAAAAAACCCAACGTACCCACAAGGATAACACAACTGGCCAGGCTCTGATACCACTTGTAAGGAAATCTTAGGTGCATAAAAAACTCTCCTAATGCCAAAACCTCAGTGAAGAATGCATATATGACTTTAAATTTTTCAATTACATTTCAATAAGACACACTTGAAAAGAATTAACAAAAAAGAGAAATGAACACATACACAATTGGACACCAGATTTACGTGGGAAAACCCTTATGGGAGAAAAACCCAACACACCAAGAAAAGCCTCTTTGTATTACAGTAAAAAAAATTACATACAAAGTATAGACTTCACTTTCTAATGTCAATTTTATAGCAACATTCACTGATCAATCTTGTACAAAACATTAATCACACAATGCTCTCAGACGCATACAATGAATCCACTTAGATTAATCCTTGTTCAGTATCAAACAAAAATATCCATTAACCGAACACTACAACTATCATCCGTTACAGTGTATATCTCATTCTACTCACGGTCTGTTGATCTTCCACATAGGAACGGTCACAACTGTTCAACTTCCAATGGTTCACATTTCGCTTCTTTGATTGGCTGAAAACACGCCACGTAGGACAGATGTTTGTTCAAAGAAGTTCAAATGGAATCACATGTCAGTCAGACACTAGACCATGTCTCCCCGATGCCAAAATACCTGATCACATAGCTATGGGCAAGAGCAACACCATCGGAAAGAGGTTACACTGAAGTTCAGAAACAAATTTGTCGGCAAGACTTGCACTCTTGACAAGAGTTCATACCAACTGCAAACTCGTTGGCCAAGAGTCTCCCCGATGATCACCATCCACCAATGACACATGTTCACTACTTGTGCATTTTCGGAGAATCAAGTTGGGAATCTACAATATTCTCAATGAGTCTCCCAGAATTCCAAGTGGTCCCCACATTTTTCAGCCTAGGTTAGGAAAAACCCGAACACTGCGACACAGAAGGAGATCGCCCTGTCAGAGAAAACACAAACTTAGTAACTCCGCGACAAGGTTTCAAAGTTCTGGATTTGGGCGATAGGCCGATAAAGAAGACTAGATAAAGGGTAACTCCGAGAAGTCTTAACAAAGATACAATCCAGCAAGTTGAGGCACCATTTTCCAACACTAGCACGTCAATGTTTTGATCCCCAAAAATTAGGATAGGAAGGAAAAGAAGCTAAATCCTTCAAGGAATGGATAGAAAGAATAAATAAAGATCCTATTCAATTTTTGACATGGGAAGTCATTGATGAGATAATACATTGCATAAATATTATAGTCAAATATGGAGCAGACAAAGCACATAAGAGTGATATCATACTCCAAGTAACTTAAGAATATATTAGGTTCAAGCTCACTTGGAGATCAATACGAAGGATTTCAAAAGAACACATGCATCAAGTATTAAGTGCTTTCCAAGAGTATCAGTCAAATAAATATGAAGGAAGAATCCCAAAGCCTAAATCATAAGTGAAAAGAAAAAAGAACTAGATACTAGATACTGAAAGTGTGATGAATTTCAGTTTGTTTCAATTTTGAATTTGCAGGTTGATACCGGTCCCAATAGATGTTTCTTATTTCGGTGTTTTGGAAAGAAGCTGATAGCCTTGAAAAATGTAAAGTGATCATGCTGGAGTATGAAGAAAAGTGTTGCTACAGATGAAGTCAAAGACTTGATTTATTCTAGAATGTTCTTGATGATAGTTGGAAAATGCCACATGCCACATTTTAATTTGTTATTTTTGATTCTCTGGATAGTATTTTAAGTTGAACTTCTAGGGCCTTGTTTCTATAAAAGGTTGTTTCCTCCCTCATTTTTATTTTAAGTTCATAATTTGTGGATTTCAGAGGAGCATAAACTTTTTTAAGTTTTTCTTCTTTTTTCCTATTTTCTGAACCATTCCAACGTAAAACTTTGTATGCACATAGACATTAATTAATATCAGAGCTTATTAGATAGCTACCTATCTTTGTATCTTTTGTAGCTGGTTTTGTTAGTTTGGCTGAAGACTGTATGATGCATTGTTTAAGGGTGCATACAAAACCTACTTGGTGTCCAGAAATGAAACCCCTCTCTTTAAAAGCTTGCACACCATTTTATATGTACCTATGAAGTAATCTAGTGAAGTATAAAGTGGTTTTCTCTATTTTAATTAATTCTTTGGGTCATCCATGGAGAATAACCAGGAGAAGCTTTTAATTTTCAGTATTTTTTATATATATTTTTAGAATAGATGTTTAAATATTTGAAAATATTCTAAAAATTTAAATGAATGGATGAAATTTTGTTGAAAATCCTTTGTTTTCCATATGATTGTTGAATACTTAATGCTAATCTACTTAAGTGATAGCAAAGAATTTGTGATATTCATGAAATGTTATTGTAAAATATTTTTATTTCATGATGTTATTATATGAGTGAAGTGAATTTTTTATGTGAAGTTCTTATAATTCTTAGCAAAGTTAGAAATAACCATAGTCCCTTTGAGATTAACAACAATATCACATCATTACCCGAGAGTGACTGTCCTGCAACAATGACCTGGTTATCAGAGACTTGGGGTTGAACACAAGAAAATCTTTGCCCTGTAAATGCAGAATTCCCCCTTAGGTTGTCTTTGTTCCATATCTTTCAAGAAGGATATGCTCTTTGTAGTCTTGTTTGTGAAGAATTTATTCGCTTTGTTTTCTACGAGTGAAATCATCGTCAATAGGAACTGGTGCTAGAAGGAGGGCCTATTGTTGTTATTTTTGGTTTTATTAAGGTTTAAACTAGATTTTTGTAGAACCACTAGATCTCGGTTTGGTGATCCTCAGGTAACTTTAGTCGAGCTTAGTGGTTGAACATCATCTAGACCTCAAAAGTTTGGAATTTTAAGTGCAAGTCCGAAGATTCCAACTGTTCTTACACCACCACCTCACATAGTGATGACATTCTTTAATGTGGAATCACCGATTCAATTTGTTGTGTACAACGATTTACCGAAAAATCTTGATAAGTTGTGTCCTAAATATTATTTCTAGAAAGATGTAGAAGAACATATTAGTATATTCAAGGATACATGCTTTAGAGAAAGGATTCAACATGAAGATGTCGTATGTAGGTTGTTCCCATATACTTTGAGTGATGACATTTACCAGTGGTATACCAACCTACCTTGTAATTCTATCAGATCATGGCAAGACATGGAAACTAAATTTTTAGTTGGTTTAGAACACCGACTGACCTTGCTTTGCTATATCATCAATTCACTCAAATGAAAAGGTTCGAAGGCGAAACTATAACCACTTTTAATGACAAATTTCAAAAGGCTTATTCTAGGCTAGAAGCACCTTATGTAGTGGATAATTTGTCTACTAGCACACTTTATTATATAGTAGTAGATCCTTTGACTACTATGTTTGTGAAGTGAAGAGAAAATCCTCCCACTACTTTACTAGAAGCCTATGTTGAAGTCATAAGTGTGAATTTAGAAATGAAACATCTTAGAAATGGATCATCCATGAATGGTGGAAACGGATTGAATATTTACGCTACCCCGAATGCAAATGAAGTCCCTATAGGTCATCCTATGGCTCCTAGCATTTATCCTACAGTGGTCCAGAATGGGACATTTCCTCAAAGTACTCTCTTTCAACTAGGAAATAGTCAAGCTTTAGTCCCTCACCCTAGTCTAGCTATTATAGAGCTACATCCTAATGGAAAAAAAAAATTCTCGAAAACTCAAGAAAATCAAAATGTCAAAAATTTTGAAGAAAAAGAAGACATGAAAGAAGTTATAGCTCAACTCAAAAGATTAACCATAGAGGTTACACAATTAAGGAATCAAAATTTCTATGCTTAGAATACTAATCAAAATTCACAAAATCAAATGTATAATGCTCCCAAGCCACCTAGACCTTGGAATACACACCCTAATAATGGGGGAGTATCAGCACCTTTAGATAATCCTGATTCAACTAATGAAAAATCTACATCAAAGGTGAACTTAGCTGACCTCACAATGAATAATTGGTGTAGAATTCATAGAACAAATTCTCATGTTGAAGTAGATTGTTCACAATTCAAAATTGCTTCAGACATTTTTCTTGCTACTACACATTACAATGAACACTGTGATTCTCATCCTCCTAAAGGAAATGAACTAGTTCCAGTAGGATATGACTCTTCTCTAGTCTTGGAAAGTTATGAACATTTCAGATCACCCACTACTATTACAAGTCAAGCTCATGAATATGAAAGCGATAATTCAACTATGACTTTGGAAACATATACTTTTCCTTATTAGGACGAAAATGAGCCTTAAGAATAAATAGATGAAATACATGCCTTCCAACAGTATCAAAAGGGACATAATTGAAAAACAAGGAATAACATTAACAGTGGAGGTAAATTCAATGGGCCTTTAACGACATCCATCACGCCTAATAACTTCAACACTCCACCTGATGAAAAATCAAGCAATAACCTAGGGTTTCCTAAGGTAACCTCTCACTACAATTCATCAAATGCTTCAAAAGGTGAAAAGATAGATTCTGCTAACCATAACAATTTGACTAATTATTTAGCAGAAGAAATTAAGAAGGTAAAGATTATCCTTTCTCTATCAAAATTGGTTAAGATGCCTATGATCAAGAAAGCTTTCTTAAAAACTTTAGAAGATTTTTCTAAAGAAAGAAAATTCAAAGACATTCAAGTGAAAGAAAGTCAGGCTAAAGCAAAAGATAAGAACACCATTCCCATAGCAGATGCACAAGTAGCCTTTTATAAAGGAAAAATAGAGTCCCCACCATTTTTTCTCACTTTGAGAATATTTGGTAAGAATCTTCATAATTGATTCGTAGTCTAGAGTGTGTACTAACATGATGTCCTTATCCATATGTAAGACATTAGGGTTAAATCCTACAATTTCTTTAAATAAATTAACTCAACTTGACAAAATAGATGTAAATGTAATATGATAGTTTATTAATATTCACATGCAATTGGCTTCTAATCCTAGAACCCAATATTATATTGGCATTCAAGTCATAGAGATACCTGATACTTATGGTATGCTTCTAAGCAAAGATTGGTCTAAAATATTGAATGGATACATGGCCACCAATTTCTCACACATGTGGTTACCATGGAAGGGAGTTCCTAATTAAATCCATATTCAAAAAGAACCATGCATGAAATACATGATTACATATTATAATCAGAAAAATGAAGTTTTATACATCGATGTAGAACTAGGAGTTTACAAAATACGAAGCTCAAGAGTTAAAATTGAAGAACTTTTCACTTGTGATGCTAAGAAATCTAATGAACTAATTCCTGGAACTAATGTTTTAATTGAATCAAATTGTGATTCTTCTAAAGAAGAGAATAGTCCTTATGATAAATTTCAGAAGAATATTATTGCAAAAGCTCAAGAGAGCAGTAAAAGTAAAATTTCACTAAAAAATTTGTTGTTGCAGGATTAGTGCTGGTTGCATAATGTTGCACATGCAAAAAACAACCGTATGATGTGTCTAGAGATAATTCATAGAATTAAGAATTGATATTGTCCAGAAAATGATAATGTCAAAAGAACTAAACCAAAAATATGTAAAAACAAAGATTAAGACATATAGACTAAAAATATTTATTCAATGATATCAAAAAATGGTAAAGTATTAACTACAAATGATCAAGCCTAGATTCTTAAATTTGATAGATTGAAATCTAAACAAGGAATTGGAATCATAGTCAAACTTATTAACCCGCAAGGTATGTCTTTTATTGCCACATATCGATTGCAATTTCAATGTACTAACAATGTGGTAGAATATGAAGCCCTTATAAATGGCTTGATCCTAGCAATGAAGAAGAATGTTAGAATCCTTAAAGTATTTGGTGATTCAAAATTGGTAGTTAAACAAGTCTGAAAGCAATATATTTGCAACTAAAAAAAATTATTCAATTATTGACACAGAGTATGGGATTTAATTGAAGATTTTGACACATTCAACATTACTCATAGCCCTTGAAAATTAAATCAGAGAGTTGATTCTTTAGCTACTATTCCTAGTACTTTAGAACCTTTAGAGACCTCAAATCTGAAAAGATTCACAGTTGAAATAGTGGGTATGTGCAGGATCATGATGAGCCAAAAAGTGGCAATATGGTGGGTATGTGGCTAAAAACTTTCATTTTACCCAAAATTGATGAAATGAAAAGGGTTTTAAAAGGAGATTCTCAACTTTCCATCAATATAAATTATGCTTTACTTTGAATTTAATAAATAATTATTATTCATTTTCTATTTGAATTACGACTAAAGTCCAGATTGATATGTTGATTGAAAAACATCTATAGCTTTCAACCGGTATCCATTTTTTGAATTTGAAACATGTGTCACATTCTATACTTTGCATACTATAGGATTAAAACAAAAATATTGAATTTCATGAAGTTTTGACCAAGTTAAGGTGGTTAGACATACAAATTTTTATATTTTTTAAAAATTGTAATAAAAAAATCATAATTAATTATTTACTTGGAAAAAAATTATAAAAAGATATGCGTCACATCGGGACACGAGTCCTCTACTTATAATTAAAATCATATAAAAAATTATTATCATTTTATTGTGGTTAGGGTGGTCAGACAAACACCTACTTATTTTTTCCCTGAAATATAAGTACTACTGCATTAAAATTTCAAATTTTCACCAAATAGATTTAAAAAAAAAAAAAAACCTATTAGTTTAGAAACTACATTTAATTTGATATAGATTCTATTCTTACATATTTTTGAAATAATATAGATAACTTATTCAAATTTTTACGTCAAGTTGCCTAACTCTAATTTTTCTGAATTTTTTGCCACTTAAGGGCCTATTTTTTCCCTGATGATCCTGCACATACCCTAGTACAATTACCTTTGGTTCTCGATAATGTCACTAATTTGCAAGTATTCAAAGATGACTGACACATATTGGAATTCATCACTAATTTTGGTATTTTTGAAGCACAAATAATCGAAGAGATAGATCGCCCTAATGATGAAATTCAAGATGAAGAATTTACTCAAGCTAGAGATAATAACATTCTAACAGGAATAATTGAGTTAGAATGATTTTTCAATATTGACCAGATAGTTAGACAAAAAGATTTACCTCAAAGTGACAAAGGACTATCTGAGTTATACAATTTGTATACCAAAGAAGATCCTAAGAATGTACTCATAGGAAAGGTATGTACTGAAGAAGAAATGAGAAATATTGCTCAGGCACTTAAAGATTACTGGAAATTCATAGAATGGACATACGAAGACTTGAAAAATTCTGACACTTCCATCATTACACATACTATACCATTGAAGCCTGATGTGAAGCCTTTCTAATAGAAACAACGTCTAGTAAATGTACTCTTAGAGCCTTTAATTCAAAAGGAAGTTCAAAAAGTCTTATCAGCCAAGATAATTTTTCCTATCAGACATTCTACTTGGGTGGAAAATTTAGTCCCCATAAGGAAGAAAAATGGAGATATACGACTATGTGTATATTTCTAGAATCTCAACAAGGCATTTGAAAAAGACAATTATCCACTACCCTCACTTGAAGAAGTGCTACAGATAGTTAATAGTTCACAAATGATATCCCTTTTGGATGGATTATTTGGATATAACCAAGTAATGGTAGCAAGGGAAGATCGGATGAAAACAACTTTCACTAGTACGAAGTGGGGAACTTTCACTTACAGAAGGATGTCGTTTAGATTGATAAACGTCGGGGCCACATTCTAGAGAGCCATGGACTATGCTTTTCGAGAATTGATAGGAAAATGCATCATTATTTACATGGATGACCTTATATTGTTTTCTAAAGGAAAAAAGAGATCATGTTTGAGATCTCAGAGAAATACTATAGAAGTGTGAAACCTACAGAGTTTCATTAAATCCTAAAACATGTATTTTCGAGGTGATTGAAGGTAAGTTACTAGGACATATCATTTCTAAACACGGTATTTCAATCGACCCAGATAGAGTGAATGCATTGCTCAAGCTACAGCCCCTGGGAAGCAGAAAATAATTGAAGTCATATTTTGGTAAGATTAATTTTGTTCAAAAATTTATTACAAGATTCACCGAAATAGTGAAGCCACTCAATGATATGTTAAAGAAAGATGCCAAAATAGAGTGGATGAATGAAGCTAAGATCACCTTCGAGACTATAAATACTGCAATCACAGAAGCACTGGTATTGGTAAGCCTGGATTATGTTAAGCCTTTTTATATTTACTCTTTTGCTTCTAGTCACACTTGTGCAACAGTATTAACACAAAAAGGCAAAACTAAAGAAGAAAAACCAACTGCTTTTATGAGTGCTCCATTAAAGGAAGCATAACTGAGATATACAGATATCGAGAAATAGGCCTTTGATTTAGTCAAAGCCATACACAAGTTTAGAAATTACATCCTCAGAAGTATAGTCAAAGCTATTATTCCAGATTCAGTGGTCAAAATGTTGTTAACACAGAATGAGCTCAGAGAAAACAAAGCTAAATGGGTCACCATTTTACAAGAATATGATTTAGAAATTATACCCATGAAGTTAGTCCAGGGACAAGCTTTGGTTAAATCTATTGCAGAAATAGAAACACAAATCTCAAGTCAACAGTACACTTTGGATGAAAAAGATCATGAAGATTGGTATTTCGAAACTTATCATTATTTGGTTAGTCATACTTGCCTTGATCATATGCAAAGAAATTGAAGGAGAACCCTCAAGATAAAATCATAGAGTTACATGATTAAGGGAGGAGCTTTATTCAAAATAAATCATGAAGGAATTTATTTGAGATGTTTAAACAGAAAAAAAGTTGATAAAGTGTTGCAGGAATGACATGATAAATTTGGAACAACTCATGGAGCACCCCTAGCTACTGCACACCTCAGTTTGAGAGCTGGTTACTATTGGAATACCATTTTTAAAGATACCTACGAACACATCAAACATTGTTATACATGTCAAACAACATCAGATAAAGGAAAATTCAATGCTCAACCATTACAGCTGGTGATGGAGATGCGTCCCTTTTCACAATGGGGACTAGACTTTATTGGAATCATCAATCCTCCATCTTCCACTGGTCATAGATTTATATTGACTACTACAGAATATTGTACCAGATGGATAGAGGCATGTCCTAGCAAGCAATACACTATAGATATAGTCATCAAATTCTTGGAAGAGAACATTATCACCAAGTTTGGAATGCCATATGCATTGGTATGTGATAATGGCCCTGCTTTTGCTTCATTGAAATTTTCTAATTGGGAATTTGAATATGGCATAACACTAAAATTTTCATCTAATTACTATCCACAGGGAAACAAATTAGCTAAATCATCAAATAATTTTTTTTTGGATATATTTAGAAAATTGATTGAATAGAACCCCAAATAATGGAATTCTTTGTTAAAATTTTCCCTTTTGGTAGATCGTACTAGGATGAAAGTTACATTGGGGAATTCTCCTTATCATTTAGTCTATGGGGTAGATCCTATACTACGAATAAACTTAAAAATCCCTACTTGGCAGTTTGCACAAGAATATATTGGATTAGATGACCAAACAGAAGCTCGATTGTTGCAATTGATGCATTTAGATGAGAAACATACTTGATCTATAGATCATTTTGCTAAGCATCAATCTATGGTAAAAATATGGTTTGATAAATGAGCTAGTTTAAAGACTTTTAGAATATTTGATTTGGTCTTGTATTGGAACAAAGCTCATGAATGTAAAGGTGAGCATGGTAAGTTTGACAAATTATGGATAGGCCCATACCAATTTTTGAAATCTTGGGTGATAGTACCTATAGGTTGAATTCTTTGACTGCTGAAGATATCCCATTACATGTTAATGGGAAGTTCCTAAAGCATTATTTCTTGTCATAAGTAAATAGTTTTTTTGTAAATAGTTTTTTGTAAATAGTTTTTTCTTTTTGTAATAATTGTTTGTTGATTTTGTTTTGCTTTTTTGGGTGTTGCATCATTTGAATTTATATTAATTGGAAACCTTTGAAGTTCTATAGTTCAATAGAAATTCAACTCTAGAACTTTAATCTATATTCTGATCGGAAATAGTTTTCCATTTATAAATTGTTTGAGAATTATTCAATTTTTCTTTATACTTGTAGGCATCCATTAAAATCTGCAAACACTAAACTTCATATAGGGGTTAGTATTTCACAAATCTATCAAAATGCCTCTATGAAATACCTTGCAAATGTTTCAAAAATGCAACAAAAGATGAAAGAAACTAAAAGCATTATGAAATCAACCACAAGTTACCTATTCCATAGTGGATTGGTGTCACATGTGCTAGTGACCCTTTCCCAATCCTTGATCAAAGTTCAAGATGATGTAAATGCAATGGAAATGATGAGCAAGATGAGTTCTCAAATTAAGAGAGTAACCTTGCATTAAAGTTGTGGATCCCATGAATGAGGATTAAGCCTTCTTTTATAGATTTTCTTGATGAGAGATTGGCCAAGATGGTGAATGTGGGACTAAAGATCCTCCAATGAGAAGAAGACACTTGTCAAGTGGTGAGTGGTCAATGGTTGTGCAAGATTTGGGAAGAGTGCCCATGAGAGGGAGAATTTGAATTCAAATTTTGCAATAAATTTTGAGAGGGGGACAAGAAAAACAACAATAAATGCAATGTTGGACTTGTCATGTTGAGGGAAAATGAGGGTTTTTAAATAAATCAATAAAATTGATTTACTTGTGCAAGTGGAGATATCTAGAGAATGCAAGTGGGTGAGATTAGTATTTAATCATGGTTAGATTAAATAAATGATGATTATGTTAGTTTAATGATGATTAGGTGAGTTGACTTTTAGGATTTAAATATTTGATTTATTTAAATCAGAAAAGGATGGAAGATGCATTTTTTGAGATTTTAATTAAATAAAGTTTGATTTATTTAATTAAACTATGATGTGAGCCTTTGATTTATTTAAATGATAAGAACCTGATTTACCAGGTGAATGGATGTGATGCATTTGATTTATTTATTCAGCGGATGAATATGCATAATGAAAATTTGACGTGTCTACATTTTTCCCCTCTTTGAAGCAATGTACTTGTTGCGTTGGTTCAAAGAATAACTTGCTGCGATTAAAATAAAAAAAATTCTGATTTTTCGGATGGCCCAGCGGAAAGAAGTACACTGGTACATTGCCCCCTCGAGAGATCGAGTGAAAAGATTCAATTTGAGGGTCGATCTCATGATAAAGAGGTTCAAAATGGGTGGTTATGGACGATGATGCAAATGAGATGATTTCAAGATGCTTAGAATGACAAATCTATATTATCCTAAACAACTTAAATGGTGATGTGATATTCAAGATGGATGAGATTGATGATGTGATATGTTGTGATTATGCAATGGATGAGTTAGGAGATGCTTAGACTAATAGATCTATATTCTGATGATGATGCATGTGAGATGATATGCAGAATTCTAATGATTTATGGATGCAAGATGAATGCATAATGGATGCATGATGGATGTATTGGTGATGATGATTAACTATTCATGCTATGATGTTAGTGTAGAAGACATTAGATGAGGACAAGAGGGTCCAAGAAGCCAACATTATGAGAGATGATGAGAAATTATGATGAGAAATGATGATGAGAAATGGATGATTTGCTTATCAAGGATTAGGATTTTAAAAGGATCACTTACTTTATGTTTGATAACACGCCTAAGCACGATGCATCAAGGTATAAAGGACCAAGATGGTGTTGTACTTAGTGTGATGGACTTTGACTCGACAAATAGATAGGAGTATTCTTGTTCACACCTGACATACAGAAACCTTGCTAGGATGCACTTTAGAAGTTTCAAACATCTCGGACCAAAACATGGAAAGGTATAACCAATCAATGCAATAGTCAACAAGCTGTCCAAAACATCCTCCATACATATCTAACAAAGAAAGTATTCGCCAAGTTATTTTACAAGAACGTCCAACAAGCACAGTAGACAAAAGAATAATGATCATTTCCCCATTCCTATCTCTCTAAATCCTTTGTTCAGATATCATCGAGAGGTCCTTTGAATGAGCGCAATAAGATAAATCAAAAGAAAAAATCAAGTATGCAAACAAGTCAATGTTCTTCAATACCGTAAACCAAAAGGGAATGTGTTTTTAAGGATAAGAACCAAAATTTATTGCCAAAAGATAATGCCCATTGTAGGAAGGATACATCCTAGGACATGTTAGTGGATGGCGGCATGTCACTGTACGGACCAAAATTCTTTTCCGACAAAGCGCCCCTTTGTAGGAAGATCCATCCCACGCATATGCCGATGTTATCGATGATTGATATGAGATCATGGATGATGGACTATCGACACAAAGACTTGACCAACTTGTTTACATACCACTAATTTGAGGCTTGACGCTGGAGATTTACTTCAACCTACTAGACTTTGTTTCTAATCAAGTTTCACCAAAGGTTGAGGATGACAATTGATTATTATGACGGTGCCATTATGGTGCAAGTTTAGATGAAGCGGATGGATTTTTTCAAATATTTGGATGTTTTTGATGTTTGCAATGTTTTGAGGCTATTTTTGGTACTTTTTGAGATTTTGCAAATGTTTTGATTTTTGATTTTCCAATGTTTTGGGATTTTCTGAGATTTTGACGAAAAGACTAACCTAAAGACCTATCCTAGGGGCCCAGTCGACGACAGATTAGCCTTGGTTTACGTTTATACACGAGAGACCACGTAGTCTTAGCCCATGACTTGACCAATTCTTAGATGAAGATATACATGATGAAATGTCGGGCCATTATGACGGTAATTCTATAGGACTCCGACCTAAATGTCTCAGGGATGATCAAAGATCAACCTTTGCCTACGCTCAAGCCTCGTGAGATGACGAGTCTCGACAAGACGAATCTTGTTTTTGGCTTTGAATGACTTTTAACTGTTTTTATATTTTGATATGTTTTGAATGTTTTGGATTTTTAATATTTCGATGTTTTTGGATTTTGATTTTGTGATGTTTTGGATTTTTGATTTTCTGATAGTTTTTGAATTTTCTGATTTTTTGATGTTTTTGGATTTTCCGATTTTGAGGACTTTAAGACCATACATGAATCCGATCCGATGAGAACGTGCCCCCAACGTGATGCAATAGACTACTCTGATAAAGGAAGGACAAACTGACCTTGAGAATGGACCGAGTAGTACTAGGAGGGATCATGATACGAACATAGGACCAAGCTATGGTGTGGAAGCAAGTGGATGAGTGATGAATGGAGATATGGATGAGATGGATGATGGAAGCGAAATGGAGGGATGATGACAAACAAGCCATAAAGGTCCTGGTGGATGAAAAGTGCTTATTTACACAAGGTGCCTATTTGCCAGGTTTTCACCGAGGTACTTGTCCAAAGTGCCACCGAAGTGGTTTTCACTAGAGGATGATTTTTTTTCTTTACTATTTTTTATCCTTTTCTAATTTTTTTTTATTTTTTTGCTTTTTTGATTTTTTTGTTGTTACCAAGACACCTGTTTGCTAGGTTTTGCCGGCAACCATTTTTTCAGGACTTTTTCTAATTTTTGATTTTTGGTTTTATACCGAAGAATTAGGCATAAATTTTGAGATGGGAGCTATTCCTACAGAGGTTCTCTTCGGGTGTTGATAGCCGACATGCCCCTAATTTGTAGCTTGTTGTGACAATGAAAGGCCCTAACCAATTGGGTTTGAACTTGCCTTTGCTGCTAGGATTTGGGACATTCTTCTAATTTTCTTTTAAGACCAATTCTCCGACTTGGAAAGTCCTGCTTCTAATCCTCTTTGTTGTAGCTTTGTTTGAGCTCATTCCGATAGGACTTGTAAGTGATTCAAAAGCATCTATGCTGCCTCTCTATCCAAAGAATCCTAGCTCGCTTAGTCTTGAAACCCGATATTCTTCATCAGTGATGAGATTTTGCAATGATATTCTAAGGATGGAGCTCGACCAATTGGGAGTAAACCTTTGATCCAGACCAAGGAGAATGGGGTGGCCCCAGTGGGTGTACAGATGCTAGTTCGATAAGCCTAGAGGGCAGGATTAAGCTGCAAGTGCCAGTCACGACCTATGCCATTGACTATTTTCTTGAGGATTTTGAGGATGGTTTTGTTCGTATTTCGCTTGGCCATTGCCTTGGGGATACACGGGTGGAGAAGCGATACCGGATTTTGAATTTTTAGACAAGTCACTTAACCTCCTGGTTCTTGAAGGGTGTCCCATTATCTGAGATAATGGCTTGTGGGACACCGTAACGACAGATGAGATAGTTTAGGATGAATTTTGAGATCTGCTTTCAAGTGATATAGGTCATGGGTATGGCTTCCACCCACTTTGTGAAGTACTCAGTTGTAGTTATGATAAATTTAGGGCCATTGGACGAGGTGGGTGATATTTTCCCAATGAGGTCAAGTCCCCATTGTGAGAAAGGCCATGGTGTGACGATCAGATGGAGCTCTTGAGCTGGAGCATGGATGAGATCCCCATGCTACTGACATTGTAAACACCTTTTAGCATGATCATGCGCTTCTCTTTCCATTGTGGGCCAGTAATACCCCAGCCTCAGCAATTTCTTGGTAATGGTCATTCCACTCAAGTGTGAGCCACAGATACCGTTATGAACCTCGGTTAGAGCGGTTAATGCCTACTCAGCATTTAGACAGTGTAGTAAGGTACCTTCTATGCTTCTACGGTATAAGGCATCTCCTAGGATGACAAATCTAGATGCCTTTTTAATAAAGGTTCATTTTAGGCTCGATGGTAGGTCAGCAGGTATGACTCCTATTCGAAGATAAGTGTAAATGTCATGATACCAAGGATCACCAGGACCAACGATTTCACAGAAATATTCTGATTCTGGTACCTTGAATGTGGGAACGAGAAGCTGCTCGATCAAAAATTCATATTTCGGTACGTTATGAGGGATGTCTAATAGAGACCCAATTGTAGCCATGGCGTCAGCTGCTCTATTGTTGGTTCTTGGAATCTACTCAAATGTTATGTCAATGAAGGATTCCTTGAGAGTCTCCACCAATTTCTTGTATGGGGTTAGCTTGTCATCCTTTGTCTGATATTCATTATTGACTTGATTTATGATCAACTATGAGTCTCCGTAGACTTTGAGGGCTATGATATTCCATTGCACTGCTATCCTGAGACCTATAGTCAAAGCCTCATATTTTGCTATGTTGTTCATGCAAGGGAATGCTAGTTTGTATGACCATGGTATGCAGTCCCCTTGGGGAGTGATGAAGAAGATACCAACTCCTGATCCATGCTGGGTATATGAGCCGTCGAAGTATAATTTCCAGTGATCGGCTACATTGAGGTTAAAGATGGATTCGTCTAGAAATTTAGAGACAAGGGGATTCTTAGAATACATAGGTGCTTCTGCTAATTGGTCTGCAATAACTTGACCCTTGATGGATTTTCTCTCCACATACTCGATGTCATACTCTGACAGTATCATCACCCATTTTGCCATTCTGCCCGTGAGCATCGCCTTGGATAAGAGACACTTGAGGGGATCAATTTTTGCAATGAGCTTGATCTTGTGTGCCAACATGTAGTGTCTGAATTTTTGGGAAGCAAATACTACTGCGAGGCAAGATTTTTCAATGAAAGAGTAATTTAGCTCGTGACCGACCATTGTCCTATTGATATAGTAGATGGCCCTCTCTGTTCTGTTTTCATCATGTTGAGCTAGGAGAACTCCAAGGGCTGCTGTTGTTGCTGACACATATAGGATCAATGGCTTCTTTGGGATAGGTGGCATTAACACTGGTGGTGTCAGTAGATATTCCTTTATTTTGTTGAATGCCTCTTCGCACTTGGTATCCCATTTGTACGCTACTCCCTTGTGAAGTAGGTGAGAGTATGGGTTCTGCTTAGCTACCAGTTGTGCTATGAATCATCAGATGGATTGAAGTTGGCCTTGGAGGCCTCTCAGTTGCTTTAAGTTCCTTGGTGCTTCCATCTTGAGTATTGCTTTGAATTTTATAGGATCCACCTTGATACCCCTCATGGAGACTATGTATCCTAGTAATTTGCCTAATTGTACGTCAAAGACGCACTTCTTGGGATTTAATCTGACCTTGTATTCCTCTAATCTGTCAAAGATAGCACTTAGGGTTGCTATATGATCTTGTCTCTTTCTTGATTTAGCTAAGATGTCATCCACATAGTCTTCGACTGTTTTGTGAATCATATCATGAAATATCAGCGTCATGGCCCTTTGATAGGTTGCTCCTGTGTTCTTTAGGCTGAATGGCATCATGTTCCAGTAGTAGGTCCCCCACGGACAAGTGAAAGCCGTCTTGTGTTGATCCTCTTTTGCTATCATGATCTGGTTGTATCTTGAAAATCCATCCATTAGTGATAGCATCTCATGCCCTGCTATCATGTCCACTATCATATCAATATTAGGAAGTGGAAAGTCATCCTTGGGACATGCCTTGTTCAAATCTCTAAAGTCCGTATAGATTCTGATGGCTCCGTCAGGTTTTGATACAGGCACCAAGTTTGATACCCATTCTAGATAATCGATTGGTCGGATAAATCCTACATCTAACAACTTTTTGAGTTCCATTTTGACTAATAGAGCAATTTGAGGATGCATTTTTTGGAGCTTTTTTCTGATAGGTTTTGCATCTGGATACACTACTA
Source organism: Sequoia sempervirens (assembly GCA_007258455.2). Taxonomy (NCBI): domain Eukaryota; kingdom Viridiplantae; phylum Streptophyta; class Pinopsida; order Cupressales; family Cupressaceae; genus Sequoia; species Sequoia sempervirens. The sequence continues at coordinate 339,643,356 of VDFB02281492.1, forward strand.
GGTGGTGGACCATAGTATTTGGATCAAGGCCTGGCATATCAGCATAACTCCATGCAAAGTTTATTTGTCTTTCCCTTAGGAATGCTACTAGGAGTTCTTGCTCTTCTGATAATAGTTATTCCACATAGAATGTGATATGTGGGGTCTCCTCTGTTCCTAGGTTGACTAGGTTGCATTTTTCAGCCAAGACTACTGACTTCTCTTGATGAATAGCTCTTAGGGGAAGATTGAATCCTTCATCCTCAGGTGCCTCAGAGAGGTTTTCACCATTGGATATGTCCTTTCTTTTTACTATTTTCTTGTCAGAGAGTGCCATGGTGTGGTTTTCACTCAAGGACTTGGATATGATTCTTAGTTTTTCACTTTTGTGACTGAAGGATTCAATCGTTTCCCTATAATAAGCGTGTGTGTCCAACTCCATTATGAATCCTGCCTTGTGATCTCCATCTAGAATGTTATCCCTCAACCCCATGAATTCTGAGAGCGCTTCATCATTTTCAAATATATCAAGAACTGGTGGTCCTTGTAATGCCTTGACTTAGTTACGTTATAACAAAGAGTAAAAAAAAATTTAACTAGATAATTTTTTTTAATAATTGTTTACACATATGTTATAAAGTTTCCAAGACGTTGTTACATAAACTTAATAATTAAAATCAACACATTGATCATCAACAAAAGTACAAATTTGATTTCATGTAAGATCCAATTTTATAAAACTACTTACAATCAAATATCCCAAATGTCCATTTTACATAAAGTGAGATTTCAAAGAATCTCCATACAACAAAGGTGGTACAATCAGTACACTCTTATACAAGAGGTGAGTTTACAAAGTAGAAAGTGATCACATCATAGCTGACATCATATCCACGATCATGCTTTGCATCCTCAGTCACGTTCCAAGAGGTAACTAGAACCTGCTGCAAGCATAGGGTCATCTGCAAGAAAATACAAGGAAGATAGAGCACGGTTTCCTCCCGACCACGTGGAACCCAAAGGTCCACTCCCTCTGTGCTAGGAGATACTAATAGGTCCACAAACAATGAAGATAGAACATCATGTTTACGTGGTTTACAAATTCACATCACGACATAACGATTACAAATCAAAACAGATAATATCACAGTATCAAGTTACATTAAATTGAAATCTCAACAAAAGGAAACACCATCATGATATAGACTAAGAGTGTCATCACATCGTCAGGATAGGTTACCCTGGTGAATCTTCCTAGACTACCAGCCCTCACCAAGAGTTACCCTAGTAGCCTCTATCGATTCCCGGCCCCTATGCAAACTAATGTGGAGTCACTTCATCTTTCAAGAGGACAAGATGATGACTTGCCATTCCAGGCCTTCTCAGCCTTTTCTCAACCTAAATGAGCGTTAAGAAGTAGGCGAGGAAAACCATTATCTGATTTAATGTTTAGATCTACCCAACCCCTAATATATTAGTTAGGTTATCACTTAATTAACACACCTACGATAGGTTACCCAGACAATCACTTACATATTTCGGCCCCTACCGCAAGCCACTCTTCTATAACATGACTCAACATAAAATCAATCTAGGGGTAGCTATCAAGCACAAAAATCAAAACTAGAATGTTTACATCCTTCACTAGAGGCAATTCACAATCTCTAGGATGTCACTTCAAAAGACCATAAAATAATACAAAGCTATACCCCCACATAAGAAAAACATAACAATTGAGTATCACAGTTTAGAGATTAAAAAAGAACTTGTTATAGTGATTTTCACTTTCCTAGTCTTAAGGGAAAAGAAACATACGTTAATAATGTTACGAATGTATAGACCACCAAACTGTTACCGTAAATCAATCTCCATAAATTTTAAATTCCTTATAAAAGAACTATAGAAATGATCATAAACTGAAGTGTATTGAATTTATAATACAAATTTTACTTCACTAGCTTTGATAAAATATAAATAAACTTTTTAATGTTGTGTGAATACAACTGACAATCACATTTAACTAATTTCATTAAATAAAGAATTTATATTACAAATAATCTATAGATATTGTTATATTTCTAATGATTTTCAAGAATTGTATATACTATCATTATATAATAACAATACAAACTCTTTATATTTTATACTACAATTACCTTGAAAATAAAATAAAATAAAAGAAACATTTCACTTATAAAACAAAACTACACTTAACTGCACTTAACGACACTTAACTGTACTTAACTACACTTGTGTATAATTAATATCTAATATTAGATGGATTATAAATCAAGATTTTCTAATTAAGGAAACTGCCCGATTTATGCATGCATGGCAAGATTGGCAAGATGGACTAAAGACAAGTATAAGCTCCTAAATAAATATCACAACTATGCGTAACCACTGGAACTTCATGCATACAACGCATGAGATAATTGCAAGTAAGAATCCGTCTGATTTATGCATGTAAAGGTAAGTTACTTTTTAGTTAAGTAATAGTTTTCATAATAAGGAAAAATAATAACTTCCAAAGGATAGCTATGACGCCTTGCACCATGCATACCCATTAATTATAACATTTAATGACTTCAAGTTCCTGTGCTAAAACAATTTTACATCCATGCCTATACAATATTCATTATTAAGATTTACATTTAAACCAAGCTTTTGATTCAATGTGCATGGAAAATCAAACAATAATATAATTGGATAATACTCAAGAATCAGACACTCTTCTGATATAAAGCAGCGCTGAAGACTCATGTGAAAAAATTTATAAGGGAAGGAAAACTAGGATGAAGAAGTAAATTGGTACGCAGAAGAGTCAAATCTGGACACAGGAAAACTGGTATAAGAAAAATCTAAAAAAAAATGAATGATAATGGATGGAGAACAATTTAAATTTGTACAGGAACTTTTGCATGAACAAAACTCACAGGGATAAGCAAATAGTGGCGAAGTGAGGTTAAGAAATTGATTTGGATATTACAGTATTCCCAATAGACAAATTGTCTCTTCAGATTACTGCGTTGGTGTACATGACAATGTAATGCATGACATAAAATTTAATGCTTTGTAAGGTTAGATACTAGATCTTTTGGTCATGGTTGTACCAAATATAACTTGAGAATGAGGTTGCGCCCATCCATAGTGGACAATATATAATTAAATTTAAACGCATGTAGCTTCAGGTATCAATAATGAAAACATGAGCTTGATATACATGCGTACCAAGCACTATTATTTACACAAGTATCATAGGAAAGCAGATATCATACAAAAAAATCAATAAAAATACTATATATCATTAGGGCGCCATACAAAATAATATATTTGTAGATTTACAACCATTAATAAACTCATATCAGAAAATCTATTAATGTCTACTTTTAATAACAAAGGAAATTCTTCAATCATTTCCTAAAACTCCAAATACAAGCAATTATTATCATTTCACAACCATATTTAACGACAATCTTATATCTGGTATATTCTTATGAGCATTTGTTTTTTATTCATTTCTTCTTTATAGTACTAATACTTTTCTAATCTTTTTTTTTTATATTTTGTGCAGGTTCCGTAAAGTGAATAACCTATCAATCAACAAACCCTACAACAAAATTTCCAGAATTTCAAACACAAGAAATTGTATTCAAGAAGAGAATTTGTTTAAACTCGAAACTCGCTGAAATCAATTCTTGAAAACTTCTGTCAACCCCAAAAGCAATTCACCAAACTTCAATGAAGAAATATTGATCAACCTCTCTTCAAAATTGCGCTTGTAAACAAAATATTAAGAGGAAAGTTCTTCTGAAGCAATTGCCGTGAAACAATCCACTGAAAACTACTGTCGTAAAAATTCTTCCCATGAATGTTAATCATTCCAAATCCCCCTTTTTGATATTAATTCATGCAATTCAATTTCAATCATCAAATTTTTAATTGATAGTACAATTCACATTGTAAATAACTCATTCAATTCAACTCATTCTTAAAATATCAGAACAAACCTTTAACTAATAATCAGAGATTCTTATCTCGTTGAAAATATCTTGTTTTAAAAATATCTATTTCACACAATTCAATTTACACAATTAAAACAACAATAATATTATTTTAATTAAAACATTGCAAAGAAATAACTTATTTAATTTAACTTAATAAATTAAATCATTAACGTTGGTTAAAACATTAATAAACATTTTAATATAATTAAATATTATATTCGCAAACACAAAAAAAAATATATTTGAACACGACAAGAGATAACTAGGCTACACGGGGTAATACAGAGATACTCGTTCAAAAACGAATGATGGTTTAAAAGGACTTGTCAATACCTTCGACAACATATTTATAATGAATTAGGGTATGCTCAGACCTGACAAGCAGGTGGAGCCGTTACCCGGTACCTGTGTCTATAGGAAAACATCAAGGTTAAAACATATATATATAAACTCATGTTAGAAAACACACCGTGAACAAGAATTGCAGCGTAGCAGGGTACTGACAAATGAGTAATGCTACATTGTCTTATCCACTGACACAAACGAGCAAGATCAATCATATACAATCATATCAACATGATAACATAAGCAATAATCATAACCAATAAGCCATATCATGAATGAATCTATCACAGTATCATCAAACCAACATAATCAAATAACCAGGATGTCAATGTATCATCCGCAAAATGAAAACAACATAGTATCTAGAATCACCTCAGAAATGAAACAACATAGTATCACAATGAACTAAGCATATAACAAGCAAAATCAAACTAAAGAAACTAAGATAGGAAGTCACAACGGGAGGGTCACTATAGTCCTCATTGGTCATAGTCGATCAATTGGGGATAGACTAAGCAGATCTCATGATTTTGATGATCGGATTCGAAAGATAAGGTACTAATCATGCAAAGGGTAGTATCCTCAAATAACCTAGGTAGACTGGTCAAGTGATCTTCATCATCGCTACTAATATAGGGCTCAATGATAAAGTTATGCATGTCTGTCCCTATGGGTATTGGGGAGTGCACTTGTACTAGGACTGGCTGAGGAGAAACATTAGCGGCTCTAACAAGAGGATTTCGGCCACGTATGGTTTTTCTCGGAGGGGTACATCCAAGACCAAGATTTGTTATAGGTCGCGTCTCAGGCATGATTGGTATTAAGAGCCCATTGTCATTTTGCGCCAATCTTTGGTTTATGTCATAGCCCATCGCAAGCATCATGTGTAGGCCTTTGCTTCTTTCATCCATTGGTAATTCAGGTGTCGGTCTTTCATCTCGGTACAACATGTGAGATGGATCTGTCTCACTAACCTCTCGGCCAAGGTCTCCCCAGCTTGTGAATTCAGGATAATCCTCAGGATACATTTGTGATGTGGAAGCTTGATGTTCTTGTGGGCATCCTCGTGATCTAGGAGATTGTGGTAACTCTCCTATCACAAAAGCATTGTTAGGGAGCCTATAACTTCCACAACCATCCTCTTGGATGATGAGCTTGATATCGTATATGGTGGGAATGGTGGGTGTCTTTGTCGCAGAAGTGGACGTGAGAGCGGTAGGATCGATGTATGATGTGGATGGGCCCTCATCATTTTTCGGCACTTGGGGGATTTTGTAATATTTGGCTTCAAGGTTCTTGCAGTATGAAAACGGCTCAGGATCTCCATGGACAGTAACCTCTTATCCATTATGTGTAAATTTTACACATTGGTGGAAGGTTGATGCTATGGCTTTCATTGCATGGATCCATGGGCATCCCAGGAGAATGTTGTATGGTAAGTCGAGGTCCAGGACCTGACAGGTGGTTTCCATAAGTGTTGGCCCTACTTGAATAGGGAGTTTAATCATGCCCTGAGACACTCTTTCTTGGTCATCATATGCTCTGATTGTGATGCCTTTACCTTTGTCAATGGTATCCTCTGATATTTTCAATTGTTTGATTAGGCTGAGAGAGCAGATGTTCAAACCTGCACCCCCATCCACCAGGACCCTTTTGATTTTGCTCTTGTTTACAATGACCTCCAAGTGAAGTGCGTGATTGTGAGATGGCTGGGCGGGAAAATATTGGTCAGAAAACATAAGGAGATTAGGTGTTATAATGTTTCCGACCATAGCTTGGAATTGTTCTGCATCAAGGTCTGTAGGGATAGTGGATGAGGCTAATGCTTCCTCAAGGATCTTTTTATGCGCTGATGATATTTTTAACAACTCCATGATGGAGATGTGTGCTAGCGTTCTTTTGAGTTGGTCTACAACATTGTAGCTATACAGAATGGCTCTTGATGTAGGGACTCTATTTGGTTGGGATGATCTTGCAATGGTGACTTTTCCGCCTCTTGTGGTGACTCCACAATCTTTGGCATGGGCGCCCTTGATGGTGATGACCATGCAGTTTTCATTGAGGTTAGCAACAACTGTTTTGTATACATTATTTACACTACCCTTTCCTTTATCCTTGTTATTCCCTTTGTTTCCATGATTCACCATCATATTCGTGTAGATTTTAAGATCCTGAGTCCCTGTAGGTGATTCAACATTTATGATTCTTTTGTCGATGAGATCTTGTATGATGTTCTTGAGTCTCATGCAATTATTTGTGGTGTGGCCTTTGATTTTTTGGAACTCACATAGTTGATTTTCATTGTACCAAGGAGGTTTGACATCAGGTTCTTGATAATTCTCAAATGTAGGAGCTTGAATGAGTTTTTCGTCAATTAGCTTTTTCATGATGTCTTCAAGTGGTTCCCCCAAAGTAGTGTATTTTCATTTGGGGTATGTTTTGCATTGAGGTGGTCCTCTTTGGTCGTTGACATTATTGATGGTGGGATTATTGTTGGGTTGATATGTTGTGTGATGAGTGTTTTGGCGTTGTGGTTGGATTTTTGGTGCAGGTGTATTTTGGCATGGACCACTAATGACCACCTTGGCATCGATGATGCCATCATTAGTGATGTTCTTGTTTCTCACCCATGTATGAGGTTTATCATTGTAGTTTGATGATGGGCAGTTGTTTTGCGGTTCGTGATGTGATGTTGATTCGATGGGTTGAGTCACAAGGGCTCTTTCGATGCGAAGCACCTTGGAGATCAATTGATCGTATGTGGTGATACCCTGAAATTTGAGATGGAATGATAAGTGACTTTCAAGGTTGGCTATGATTGTGTAGACTTGTTGTTCTTTTGGCATGGTCCATTTGCTTTGATTGGCCTTGGATCACCATCGTTGAAGGAATGAAGTGAAAGATTCATTCTTTCCTTGTTTCAGAGCATAGAGTTCTTCGAGACTAACATCCATTGTAATGTTACATGTGTAGTTTCTAATGAATGCACCTCTAATTTATTTGAATGTCCTAATGCTTGAAGGTAAGCGAGAGAACCATTCTATAGCATTGCCTGCTAAGCTCCTAGGGAATAGCCTCATCAAATAAGTATCGTCATATGCAACCTCCATACAATGAACCTGGAATTCCCTAATGTGATCTTCAGGGTTTCCTGTCCCTCAATATTTGTCAAATTTAGGGATCTCAAATCCCTTAGGGAATGGTTTCATGTCTAGGCTCCTATCAAATGGATAGGGACACAAGTTGCTTTGTATTTTGGTTGTCCGCCCTAATTGAAGGTCAAGCACTTGTTGCGAGAGCAACCTGAGTTGTGTCGTCATATCATTCTGGGGATCATGGGGTGGGATGAATGTGTTTTGAGGTGTTGCAATCATGGTTTGGATGGATGGATTGGTCGGTGCATTGTTCGATGGTATCAGTATGTTGTGGCAGGCGAAGTAGGCTTCTACTTGCTTTTGGATGAACAATGCTTGTTGTTGCACTAGGATTTTTGCTTGTTGTTGAACTTGTTGTTCTACTTGCTACTGCGCTTGTTGTTGTTCTAACAATGCTTGTTGTTCTGCTTGTTCTTGTTCCCACAATGCTTGTTGTTGGGCTGCCAATTCTTCCGCTTCTTGTTGTTTTTGGTATTGTTTTAATGCTTGTTGGTATGCTTGCAATTGCGCTGCTTGTGCAAGAAGTTGTGCTTGTGCTTGTGCTTGTTGTGCTTGTTGTGCTTGCGCTTGTGCTTGTGCAGCTTGTTGCTGTAGTAATAGTTGTGCTTGAGCAACCCTTTGTGCTTGTAATTCTTGTGCGGCTTGGGTGGCTTGTTGTTGTTGCTATTGCAATAAAGCTTGGGCTTTTTGTACTTGTTGCGCTTGTAATGTGGCTTGTACAGCTTTAGCAGCTTGCACAGCTTGAGCGGCTTGTTGCATGGCTTTTTGTTTATGCACTTGTTGGTATCCTCTTTGAAAAGTGGCTTGTAATGCGGCGTCGAATTGGTTTGATGTGGTGAATGTTGGTGGTGGTGGGTGGTGGTGGGTTTGGAATGGTGGTAGATGATGTTGTGTTGATTATTTGGTTGGTGGATGGTGTTGTCGTGTTGATTACGTGATTGGTGGATGGTGTTGTTGATGTGGTAAGTGGCGTTGTTGATGTGATTGGCCCTTGAGAGACCATGATTTGCAATGTTTTGGGGGTGTTTGATGATGTTGCCATTGCTTGTGTTTTTTTCGTTTGTTGGTGTGATGTCAACAATAAGTTTTGAGCATTTGGAAAAATGTTTTGATTGATGGTTGGGATGTTGTTTTGATTGATACTCGGTAGAGGCAAAAGCCCTAAACCAAGGAGTGGTGTTGATGACAATGGTGATGGTGGGAGAGGTAGAAATGTAAGGGGGGTGAATCCTTGCGACAGTGTTGTGGTGTTGAAAATGCCCCCTGGTTCGAATATGTCTCCCTCCTCTTGTGAATTTGTGAGAAGAGGTGTTTATGGTGCTCCATGAAAAGATGTTGATGTTAGGTCATAATGTAAAGTGAGAGGAACATTTTGGTGTAATGGATTATGGAGGATGTTTTGTTCCACTGTGGTGTTTGCGTCCAAGTTTTGGTTATTCACAAGGGGATGTGATTGAAGAGCATTGAGAAATGTGTTTCCCTTGTTAATGTTAGGTTGAGTTGGAGCAAATGATGTTGTGATTTGCGGGATATTTTTCGTGACGTTTTGAGATGGGGGTGTAGATGAAATGGGGATGGTGGATGAGATTGGTGGAAAAGATGTCTCTACTATAGTGGTCACATCAAAATCCGAAGGCAACTTGGCCCCTTGTTTTGCTAGTTCAAGCATGTACAACGAAGGGTTGAGTCTCATCATGATGTTGATGATTCTATGGTTGTCAAGATTTTGGAGCATTTCAGCTATTTCTTTGCGAGACATTCCAAAGGTGAGGTCCTCCCCTTGATTTTCTTCTTGTGGGTTTTGTGATGATGAGGGGATCAATGGATTGCTTGATTCTGCAAGATTTATTTCTGCGTTTGTTTGGCTAAGGTCACTTGAAGCGGGAGTTTCTTTGTGGGATTCCATACTCTTCTTGTATTGAGATCTCGTTTGAACCATTAAACAAGGATCAATCTTCGAGAATATGGGAGATGAATCTCTTGATTCCTTGGACTAATCTCTATTTTATGTCCCAAAGTGAAAGTTTTAGGATGCTTTTTAGGATCAAATGTGATGATGATATGATGGTGATGTTTAAGGATCTTATGGATGTTTATGGGTGTTGTTTTTGGCTTTTGATAAATCTTGAATGAAATGCTAGGACTTTGGATTTTTGATTGGTTTGATTTTTGGATTTTGAGATTTTGTCCTTGATCTTGATTTGGATTTTGATTTTGATTTTGAACAAAAGGACCCTAAGATGTTTGATAATGATCTAAAGGATAGTTGTGTTCAAAGGATGATGATTTGGATATGTGTGAAGAGAAGGATGCATCTACCCACACCTACCCAAACAAAATGATTGTTTCACTAAGTATATGGAGAAGGATTCATCTACATACACTATGCTAGACAAGATGATTTGGATGACTTTGACTAAGGATATGCAAAAGGATGCATTTACACATTCCTAGCCAAAGGTGTGTTTTGATAAGGACTTGGTCTCAATGATTTTGGTGTTTGCTTGATTTTGTCATAAAGCCTAACACTTCAAGGATGATTTCAAGGTTTTTTCAAAAGATGATTTGTGAGATGGATTTTGATGTTTTGAAAGATGGATGAAAGAGGTTTGATTTGTTTTGATCCTTAGGTGAACCTAAAAAAGACACTTTTGTTTTCCTAGACCTAGGTATTGAAGAGCATGCATATGCTTCCTAAAGACCTTTGTAACCAAGAAATGATTTGAACATTTTGGATTTCCAATCAATGATTTGTGCTTTTGGGATTTGGAGTCTTCAACACACATGAAAGTTCATTTTGCTTAGCTTTGCTTAATGGCTTTATTTTACCAAAACACTCTCTTTGATTAAAGTTTCAAACTAAGATGTCCAATGTCTTAATTTCTTTAAACCCCACAAGATATTTTATGTGGAAATTCAATGAACTCAAGGCAAGGGTTTTCCTATTGTTTACTCAAGAAGACAAATTGAGGTATAATCCAATGCTTAGGAACCTCTAAGGATGTGAATCCCAAGGGAAAGCATAACATATGGATTGAGTCAATGATATTTGTCTTCAAAAGGGTTTGAAATTTTGAGAATCATGTTGAATGTTTGTTTGCAAAATGTTTTCGAATACCACACTGTGTTTTCAAATGAAGAACAAGTACAAGCCCTATGGATGTGTAAGATGATATTTGTTGGATTCCCACTTGGACAAGTCCAGCTACGCTTATCTCTAGCGAATGGTTAGATGCTTGACCCGATCATAATAGTGGTTTACAATTCCTAAGAGGCAATTTTAGCTGAAATCACATATTTTTAGAAAATATAATGATTTAAGCCTTAAAAAGTTCCATTTTAAGGATTCCAATCTAAGAGGGTTTGATCAAATCACCTTGATCAAAACCCCTTGTATAGAACCTCGCTAGTTTTAAACCATACCTATAAATGCGTCTCCTTTACACCTATCAAAATGCTGATAAAAAATCACTTTTGATTTAGCTTTTGGGGGATCAAATGAATTCATTTAAAATTTATTTCAAATGATTATGGTATTCCTCAGAACAAGCTATCCAATGAATATAATTTTAATATGTTTTGGTTTTGTTATGCATTTGTTTTTTAAGTTTTATTAAACATAGGTTTTTCATCGAAAATGAATTTCTTTGTTCTTCACATGTGGAAAAATAGAAGATTATCAATTTTTTGAAAAATATGAGTGCACCAGATATTGAAGTCCTTGATCGAACAAAAAAAATTAAATTAAATTTTGACATATACAAAAAAAGTTACCCATTATACGGTCGCATTGTGTCTATATTGTAATTCGTTTGACTTTGAAACTTGATTAAGGAAAAAATATTCAATAAAAACTATCTAACCAAGTGGAAGCACTAGATATTAGAGTTACAAATATAAATTTGAAAGAATTAGAATTTTATCCTTCATGGAAAAAAAGTTATCGTTATACTGCGTCACTTTTAAAAATGTTGTTTCTGAAAAAATAAATTTTCATGGGAGATGGAAAAGAAGTGAAATTTGATTCCAAAAATTTTGAAAAAATATTTTTAGAATCTGAGACAAAATTTGATGAGACTCTAGTTTGCACCATCTTCAAATTCCTCACAGTTTAGCCGCTATAGGTGCCCGAATGTGAAGATTTAGTTAAAAATAATAATTTCAGTGTCCAGTTTGGCCAAAAATTGTAAACCACTATTATGGGATCACCCCCCCACTGGCTCCCCTCCACGACTCATTATCGTCAATCGGGGCAGCCAAGCATCAACACCCATGAAACTACCATGGCATGCTTTCCATCTCTACTAAAAGACCGTAAGAGTGTGGGGCGGCTTCAGAATGACTGTTCTTGCACCAACAAATAGATTAATGATTTTGGAAAATTCTAGCACATGGGTTCTAGTAAGGACTTTCCGTTCATGGAGATTGAACCATTCGACAAGAGTCCCCTTTCAGATCCATCTTGTTAGAGCCAACTGTATGATAATGGCATTTAACCAATACCCACATTTATATCCTAGCTGGAAATACTCTTGGCTTTAGAGTGTTACCGGTTGAGTCGTTCCCTTGGGTGAGTACTTTTTCCCCAAGGTAGGCCCTCTAAGACAAACAAAAGCAAGCAAAGACACAATTAGTAACTCAATCAATCTTTGATGGCACAAAGAAAGAGAATGTACGCTAAAATGCCCCTACTCACACTCGCACAAGATGTTCAATTTTTAAGCCCAAATCAAAGTGTTTCAAAGCAATAAAATGTATTTTGAGTGTTTCTCTTGCACCCTAGATCGCACGAAGCGCAAGGGGAGAGGATACACACTCAAAAGACAAAATCACACAATTCAAGCACTTGTTCATTTTATAACCTTCAAAGCAATTGTGAGTTCGTTTTAAGCACCAAAATGAAGTGAGTTTTGATTGATCAATTCTTAACCTCAAACAGAATCTAGTGAGTTTGTCCTAAGATTCATTTTAAGCCCTTTGCAATGAAAAATCAAATTGTTCTTTTTAGACCCAAATGAAAATTAGTGTTTCTAAAATGAAAAGATAAACAACTTCATGAAGTAGTGTTGATCAAACACTTAAAGCGTTTAAAAACACTTTGAGTTTTCAAAAAAAAAAAATTTCCTCCTTTCATTTTCCTTTGCTAGCTTTTGTATCTTTGTTGATTTTCAGCTTTGTACCTTTTTGCCTTCGCTTTTCCTTCGTTGGTACCTTGTTCACTTTTGTTTGCCTTTGTTTTCTTTTGTACCTTTTCCTTTCGCTTTTCCTATAAGACAAAAACAAACAATAAAAAAGAAGACAAATCAGATGAGGATCAAGTTTATTTGATTCATTTATTTTAAACATTAACTTCTAAAAATAAAATGACGATCGATTTTGGATATTTAGATCCAAAGCAATAAAATGCATTTTGAGTGTTTCTCTTGCACCCTAGATCGCACGAAGTGCAAGGGGAGAGGATACACACTCAAAATGTACCAAAGACAAAATCACACAATTTAGACACTTGTTCGTTTTAGCCTCAAAGCAATGATGAATTCATTTTAAAACACCAAGATGAAGTGTGAGAGTTGTTTTTGTTCAATTTTTAGAACCCAAATTGAAGCTAGTAAGTGTCTAATGTCATTTTTAAACCTTTGCAACGAAAAATTGAAGTGTTCATTTTAAGAGACCAAAAAGAGATGAGTTGATTTAAAACAAAAAATTAAAGCATGAAATGGAGCATTTAAAAATGCTATGTGAATTTCAAGCTCCAATGCACAATTTTTCTTCAACTCCAATCTTGCTCATTTCCAATGCTTGATTCAAATGTCAACCTTAACCTTTTTCCTACAAACATTACAAATAAGATTTATGCATGTATTGTAAAATGTATACATAAGACATGTCAATCTTAATATACTAGCATCTTAACAAAAGTAACACATTTATTGCTACTCTAAAAAAAAAAGAATCTGTATTCAAAAATTATAATGCCTGTGTCAGAGAATGCAACATCATTTAATTCCTATATGCATTAACAAGATCCATGTGTTAACAAACTTTATGTGTTAACTAGCTTGTTTGTGTTATTAAACTGTCTATGTTAACACACTGTCTGCATTAACCAATTTTTTGTGTTAAAAAACTATTTGTGTTAACAAACTATCTACGTTAACAAACTGTCTGCGTTAACATACTACCTGCGTTAACCAGTTTTCTGTGTTAACAAACTATCTACGTTAACAAGCGTATTTTTGTTAACAAATATTCTGTGTTAACGAATATCTTGTGTTAATGCAACATCATATGTGTTAACAAAAACTTGTGTGTTAATGAGTCTGTGATAACAAACTGTGTGTTAACGAGATTGTGTTAACGAACAGCGTGTTAACAAAACTGCGTGTTAACAGGACTGTGTTAACAAACTGTATGTTAACAAGACTGCATTAACGAACAGTGTGTTAATGAAACTACATGCTAACAGGACTATGTTAACGAACGTATATGTGTTAACAAAACAAACTGTTGTGATAACAAATTTCCCTCCTTCTAGTGCCAAATGTAGGCATCCATTAAAATCTGCAAACACTAAACTTCATATAGGGGTTAGTATTTCACAAATCTATCAAAATGCCTCTATGAAATACCTTGCAAATGTTTCAAAAATGCAACAAAAGATGAAAGAAACTAAAAGCATTATGAAATCAACCACAAGTTACCTATTCCATAGTGGATTGGTGTCACATGTGCTAGTGACCCTTTCCCAATCCTTGATCAAAGCTCAAGATGATGTAAATGCAATGGAAATGATGAGCAAGATGAGTTCTCAAATTAAGAGAGTAACCTTGCATAAAAGTTGTGGATCCCATGAATGAGAATTAAGCCTTCTTTTATATATTTTCTTGATGAGATTGGCCAAGATGGTGAATGTGGGACTAAAGATCCTCCAATGAGAAGAAGAAACTTTTCAAGTGGTGAGTGGTCAATGGTTGTGCAAGATTTGGGAAGAGTGCCCATGAGAGGGAAAATTTGAATTCAAATTTTGCAATAAATTTTGAGAGGGGGACAAGAAAAACAACAATAAATGGAATGTTGGACTTGTCATGTTGAGGGAAAATGAGGGTTTTTAAATAAATCAATAAAATTGATTTATTGTGCAAGTGGAGATATCTAGAGAATGCAAGTGGGTGAGATTAGTATTTAATCATGGTTAGATTAAAAAAATGATGATTATGTTAGTTTAATGATGATTAGGTGAGTTGACTTTTAAGATTTAAATATTTGATTTATTTAAATCAGAAAAGGATGGAAGATGCATTTTTTGAGATTTTAATTAAATAAAGTTTGATTTATTTAATTAAACTATGATGTGAGCCTTTGATTTATTTAAATAATAAGAACCCGATTTACCAGGTGAATGGATGTGATGCATTTGATTTATTTATTGAGCGGATGAATATGCATAATGCAAATTTGATTTGTCTACAATACTCTAATTAGCATGAATCATTCAATTGATGTTGAGCTACAAACAAATACATTTAAGTCATTCTACTAAAATTTGGGATAGCAGTTGTTTGCATTAATTGAAAAATCAAAAGACTACCTTTGCTACCATTGTAATTCCCAACCTAATAGCGGGATTCATTGCTTGCAAGTTGATAAAAGAGCTATCATTGAAATATCAAAAGTTGAAAATGAGCTATCATTTCTATATCTAAAAAAATAAATCAACTCATTAGGCCATCCAAATAACTCTATTAGGGCTATGGATGCCTGATTGGCAGTAGAGTTATGTTTGGGTTAATTACAGAGATAACCTTGTTGGGGCTATGGATGCCTGATTGGCAGCAAGACTCTATCCCTAGTTGGCCTTAAAGGAATTGTCATATTATGTAGATTAATGAAAACAGTTGCTATTTCTAAGTTTAGTGTGGCAGAAATAATCAATTGAACACACGTGAGCTCAGTAATACTTAATCTTGCATCCTAACCAAAGTGAAATATGAATGTGGAATAAAGATCCTATGATTTATAATTAGAATACTAAAGAAAGTTGGAACATTGATGTTAGACCTAGAATTGACTTTGTATTGTTTTGTTTAGTTTTTTTGGTTTCTAGTTGTTATGTGGTCTCACAACATGCCCCATTTTACCCCTTGGAAAAATGTGAACCCCCTTTTTTTTTCCTTTTTCCTTTTCTCTTTTTCTTTCACTCACTTTAGCGGTGTTTTGCTGCTCAGTTGGTTGCTGATTTCGTCTTTCATTTTCACTTGGCCTCTTTGTTATTATATCATTTAACTTCTCGGATTTGGTGTTTTGGTCTGCTCACAATACTTAGAATGTTACCAGAAGTCAGAGTCTCAGAGTCCTGCATTTGTATCAAGAGAACTTGTATCCTCATATGATTCTAGTTTCGCCTCGTATTTCATTGACCAGAGTTGTTAATCCTAATAATTTCCTTTTTATTGGAGTTTGGTATTTTATTGTTTCCTTTTCTTGAAAGTCGGGGACTAGAGAGTCTATTTTTGAAATTTGTCAATTTCTCTTTTAGACTCAGTTTTCGGTCTTTCCTCTCATACCAATTTTTCTTTCTCTTTCCTTAGAGGGTATTTCCTGGATCCCAGTGTTTGTCCTTTTCAAAAGCAATGTCAGAAAGCTTTAATCATGGTGATCATCAATAGATCACATATCTTTAATGACATATACCTTACAAAAAATCAATGTGACATCTGATTGCCACATATAATCACTAGGTCGTCTTCCTTCTCAAATAGTGAGCTAGCACAAAAATCTAGATGTTCATAATTTGGACAATAATCCGTAATTATTGCACCTTTATTCTAGGAATTAATATGAAATAATAGGTAATTAATGAAGGTGGTGAACTACCTATGTACTTGGCACCACCTCAAGCATGCAATTGCTTTTGCAACACTCCACTTCACGTCATATTGCAAATTTTCTAAGGACATTGAATTAATGAAATGAAAATGGCGTGCAAGGATAGGTAAATTTTGAGAAACCAAGACACAACTACCAAGGCTTTTGAAGTTAAGTTATGAAAGATCACCATTATTAACCAGAACCAGGCATGTTTTGAATAATTGATACTTTGTTAAGTGTTCCTCAAGCTAAAGATCTTGATAATAGTATTTCCATTCTGAAATTGAAATGTTGATTATTCTCTGATTTGTTAAATTTAATCGAAAATGAATTGAAAATTTTATAAAACATAAATTTGGGTTGAATTTAACCCTAACTTACAAACAAGACACATATTCTAAAAATTACATAGCACATTATATACAAAATGAGCAATTCTGACACAAGAGTAGAGGATGAATTCAAGTATTGAAATTCACAAGCTATACCCATCAACGTAGTTGTTATAGACACCCATATGGGATGGTCTTCTGACATTGAAATCTGTTCATGGCTATTAAAAGAGACTTCTTCTCAATGCACCAAGAATGTTGTGGCAAATGGGTCACTTCATGCAAGAGGGTTTCTGCCAGCAATGGAGGCTCCTAAATTAGTTATGCAATGTATAAATAATTACAACCCAACCAAGCAGATTGTTGAGAAAGAAGGGAGAATTTTCATAGACATGTCACAAAAAGGAATCATATGCACATTTGGTCTCCCCATTTACACACAGATGTTCAATGTTGATATGAAAGCTAAAGCAAAGACATATTAGAGCATTGAAGAGAGTAATAGAGAAATTATGAGCACCCAATGGTGCCAACAACCAATTACACAACAAACCAAGGTAATTTAGAGGTCTATATTTAAACAAGAAATTCAAGATATTATAACTTTGTTAAGAAAAGTAGCTGGTTTAAGAGATGCAAGCAAATTCGAACCCTGGATGTTTGTGACAATATCCCACATGATAGAGGGTCTTGTAGAATTGCATTGGGGAAAATTGATAAGTGAAAAAATAAATGAACAAATTACTACATTTCCCAAAACCAAATGCTTCTACGTGTCATCGTATGTTATTTGCTCGTGTGCTATGAGAGCTAGTAAACAAGGGTTAAAATAGATTGGTACTTTGGGCACAAAGGTCGGTAATAGTTTGATATATGCACATCTACCCCAAATCACCATCCATGGGTATAAAGATGATTATAGGAAAGTTAATGATTTTTTCTCCATGAAATTAGTTAGAACAATGGAAGGTGATAAAGCTAAAAGATTATCCCTAGAAGCACAAAGTGTCATTCGGCCAATGGGAGGCTGGTACATACAGTTCCCAACTTACTCCTACATTAGAGTGGAGGGATTTTATGGAAAACCATTCATGCTACCCGGGTATCCCACAGATAATTTTTTTAATTGGAATTATTGACATAATTAAAACCATCTCAGGCTCTTTATTTCCATGCTCGCAAAAAGTCCTCTTTTAAATTTCTCATTGTAATAGGATATTATAAGTGCAGTGTAATTAAAGTAATAGACTTGTGTGAAGAAGAATCGAGGACATACCATTTTGAATAGTTCCCACTCCAGAGAGTGTATTATGCTATTGAAGGAAATATTGAAAAAAATATAGCAGGTTTTCGTGCTCATGTGCCACATTTAGAGGATTATTAGCTTAACTGTGAAGATGAGCATGTGGTAAGAAGAAGAAAATATGAATGAATGACTCTAATATTTCATTGGATGCTCAAGATTTATGATATCCAAAATCAGTTGGAAGAAGATGATGGCTAGGTGTTGAACCAAATCTACAATGATGATAAGGTATATGGTGAACCCATCCCAGACCCAGGTGTTGATGATGAAGATATGACATCAATTGATGAGTTCACCAAACCAGTCTTAAGGTATACTCAACACTGGATTGATGATTTTTGCAAAGGTTTGAGAGAAACAAGAATTGAGCCTATCTTCTCAAAAGATAAAAGGAGGAAGCAAAGAGATGAGACAACATTTGAAAGTGGAGAGCCTACCAAGAAGAAAAGAAAGATTAGTAAGGTGGCTCTAGGTATTAGAATTGAAGAAAGAACCCATGAAACTATAAGAAAAGAAGTTCCCATAAAACCATCTGATAAACAGAAAGATGTAGAGACAGGTAAAGATAAATCAAAAGTGATTTACCTAAAGGTCTATATTCCTCTATAGCTAAACCAAGAACAAGAGTAATTATTGATGAAGGAACAAGAGCAATAGAAAATGTTGGCGCACAAACTAGGTCTACATCTCAAAGGGTTGTAACATTGTTTACCTCTCCCCCTTCTATTAATATGGCTAGTATGAAACAAACACTGGGAGGGACTCCTATCACTTTAGAGGAAATTTCTGAAGAAGATGAAGCTAGAATTAAAGAAAAAACAGACAAATAGGGTACTATTTGGGAAAAAGTGAATGAAAAGAAGTCTAAAGACAAACCCATGGCACACCCAGTGATAGAAGAAATTCAAGATACAGGTTCTAACCCCATAAATTTTGAAGAAGATTTTATTGAAGGAATGCTCCCCTTAGATGTAGGAAACCCTTGTGTACTTGAAATGGAAATAGGGGAGACTATAGAGCAGGATCCTATTGATGAAAGAATTGTTCAAGATACTCTTTATTCCCATCCTTCACTTGGGAATGTGCCAAATATTGATGAAAATTCATAGGTCTTTGAAGAACCAGAGAAAGGCCATGTTGAAACTGAAATTGAAATTGAAATTGCAGAAGAAGAAGCTACATAGTTTGTAGGAGATGGAATTCAAAATAAAGAGAATTGTGATGTATTAGTAAATAAAAAAGATAATATTCAGAGAGATGAAGTTGAAATCTAGATAGAAAGGAAAATATACGTCTTCAAATAGAGGGGACAATGTCAAACCCTACCAATCCTGAATCTATACCAAATATCATTGAACAAATTCCCATTTCAAAAAATGCGACAATTCAAAGAGAAGAACTTCCTAAAAAAGTGGTAAATGGGAACAAAAAAATGTTATAGAGGTACAACAAGATGATGATACACCTGATCAGTCAATCAAGGAATTAGCTTCTCCAATGGGAGTGGAAGTACTACCTTTGAATCTCAATAATTTCATACAAGAAGTAGGTACTCCTAAAACTAGGCACAAAGCAAAGACAAAGCATCTCATAACAATAAATATAGATGGAAAGAGAAATATTCAGATAACCAGTCCAACAATTGATAAGGAAAGAGATGAAATAATGCCTAAGGAGTATAAGATAACAAGTATTAATTTTGGACACTCATCTTTGTAGCAAGAGTTAGAGGAAATAAAAGTGAATTTAAATGCTATTGTTAATAGAGTACAAAAATATAAATAGAAGAAAAGAGAATTGAAATAATGGGTTGCTACCTTGGAAAATTTTATTAAGTCATTAACTTTATCTGGTCAAAAACAAGCTAAACTACCTTAGCATCTGGTACTGATGTCATAAGAACAAGTAGATGCAATTGTCACAGTTTGTCATAAAATGAACATGTTTTAAGAATGGATTGAGTACTAGGTAAAGCAAGGAGAAGAATTTATTATAGATGCAATAAGTAAGTACAAGGAAGCATACCACTATTCAAATAAATCAAAAATATTTGAAGATGAATGTAGATTTCGCCATGAGCATATCATTGAAGAAAGGAGAAACATTGAAATTCTCATGCAATCAAATATCGAAGAGTTAATACAAAGTGATGTAATAACATGACATGAACTTCCATTTCTAGAAAAATGGAAGAAATAGTTGAGATGTGAAGGTGACATGTTAATACAATGTATTCAAGGATTTGAAAAGGTCACCGTCGAGTGCAAAAAATTGATTAGTGAAAATCAAAAATTTATTGAAGTACTAGCACGACAAGGTTTTGATCCCCAAACATTAGGACATAAAGGAAAAGAAGTTAAAGCCTTCTAGGAATGGATAGAAAGAATAAATAGAGATCTTTTTCAATTGTTGACATGGAAAGTCATTGATGAAATAATACAGTGCATAAATATATAGCCAAATATGAAGAAGACAAAGCACAAAAGAGTGATATCATGCTCCAAGTAACTTAAGAATATATTAGGTTCAAGATTACTTGGAGATAAATACGAACGATTTCAAAAGAACACATGCATCAAGTATTAAGTGTTTTCTGAGAGTATCATTTGAAGAAATTTGAAGGAAGAATCCTGGAGCCCAAATCATAAGTGAAAAGAAAAAAGAACCAGATACCGGATACCGGAAGCGTGATGAAGTTCATTTTGTTTCAATTTTGAGTTTGCAGGTTGATCCTGGTTCTGATGGATGTTACTTATCCTGGTGTTTTGGAAAGAGGTTGATAGCCTTCACAAATGTAAAGTGATCATGCTGGAGTATGAAGAAAATTCTTGTTCCAGATGAAGACAAAGCCTTGATTTATTCTAGAATGTTCTTGATGACAGTTGGAAAATGCCACATGCCACATTTTAATTTGTTATTTTTTATTTTTTGGATAGACTTTTAAATTGAACTTATGGGGCCTTGATTCTATAAAAGGTCGTCTCCTCCCTCATTTTTATTTTAAGTTCATAATTTGAGGATGTCAGAGGAGCATAAACATTTTTAAGTTTTTGTTCTTTTTTCCTATTTTTTGAACCATTCTGGTGTAAAAATTTGTATGCACATAGAAATTAATTAATATCAAAGCTTATTAGATAGCTACCTATCTTGGTATCTTTTGTAGCTCGTTTTGTTATTTTAGCTGAACAAGATTGTATGTTGTGTCGTTTAAGGGTGCATATAGAACCTACTCGGTGTCCAGAAATGAAACCCCTCTCTTTAAAATATTGCACCTTTTTATATGTAGTTGTGAAGCAATCTAGTGAAGTATAAAGCAGTTTTCTTTGTTTTAATTAATTCTTTGGGCATCCATGAAGAATAACCAGGAGAAACTTTTAATTTTCAATATTTTTTATACTTTGTTTTAGAATAGATGTTTAAATATTTGAAAATGTTCTAAAATTTTAAATGAATAGAAGGAATTTTGTTGAAAATCCTTTGTTTTCCATATGATTTTTGAATTCTTAATGCTAAATCTACTTAAGTGAACAAAGAATTTGTTATATTCATGAAATGTTATTGTAAATTTTTTTGATTTCATGATATTCTATTAATGAAGTGAAATTTTTATGTGAAGTGCTTATAATTCTTAACAAAGTTAGAAATAACTGTAGTCCCTTGATTAAAAACAATATCACATCATTACCCGAGAGCGACCCTAGTGCAACCATGAACTGGTTATCAGAGACTTGGGATTGAGCGAAAGCCAATCCTTGCCCTAAAAATGCAGAATTCCCCCTTAGGTTGTATTTGTTCCATATCTTTCAAGAAGGATAGGCTCTTTACAGTCTTGTTTGTGAAGAATTTGTTTTCCCTATTTTCAGTAATTGAAATTGTCATCAACAATATGCATGCTATGATCCATAGGGGGTTGATTATGAACACTAGTAGAAAGAGAGTTAGAAAACTGAAGATCCACAACGAATGGTGTATTGCGGGATGACATGAGTCTCAAACTATGTCCCACAACAGTATTGCTAATAGGACACCAAGTTCTAAAGCTCATACAAGATTTCACAAGCTTAGTCTACACACCTAAAATTGAAAGAGGGTAAAATGCATTGCAATGACATTGAATGCAATATGTAAATGTAATTTTCATATTCTAAACATGGTAATTTTCTGATTACACTATGTTAAAACCTAATAATGAAGTCCTGTAAATGCAATTTTGAAATCACACAATGCACTAAATTTATCAAATTAAGCTAGATATAATGAAATTGATGAAACAAAAATTCTGCAAACAGAAATAGAAATCTAAAAACAATAAACAGGAATGTAGAAATGAATATTATAATGCCCAAAAAATTAGAATGTGACCATGATTAGGGACTCATTCTCCCTAGGGTGAATGGGTCCTAGGTGAGGGTTTTGAAACAATTTTGTACATATTTTTGAGTGATTTTTAGTAGTTTCTAGATTCTGGTTTGATGCAGTAAGTTTCAGTTTTAATTTTCTATAAATTCAATGTTAAATGGAAGTGAAAAATGTGACAAAATGACAACCTAGAAAACTTAGTTTGATATACAATTTTGTTTCAATTTTTAAATGCAAGTTAGTATTATGCAAATGGTATGCAAGATGACTTATTTTTTTGTATTTTTCAAATTTAAAGAATTCAAAATATGCAATCCTAAAACCCTTAAATAAAATGAAAATTTGAATGCAAACTAGACACCCTAAATGAGACCTAATTCAATGCAAAGAGATGAAAATGAATGCAAGATCTAAATCTAGGATGAAAGAAGACTTTGAAAATCAAAAAATGCAATGATCAAATTTAGGTTCAGCTAAATGAAACAAAGAAAAATAGGGGTGGTGAAGCAAAAATGCCCTATTTATCCTAATTTCATTCAAAATGTAAGCTATATTATGTAAATGAAGACAAATAATCAAATATAAATAAAATAGTAATCAAAAGGAATATCTAGAAAGGTAAAAATGTTGTGTAAAAGTCACCTTTTGAAGCTCATTGAGGACTCATTCTCCCTATGGAGAATTGGTCCTAGCTAGGGTTTTCAAAAATTGTTTTCTAGGTTCTCTTATGCTCAGTCTGCACTTCTAGATTCCAGATGTTCACTGTCGAACATCTAGAAATAAATTTTGTAGAGTATTTTCTGTGATTTGATAACTTTTCTTGCAACTTTGACAACTTCACAACTTTCTTCAAATTTTCTCTTCAAATGATCTTCAACCTAAAACCTGTAATCACACATCAAAGAGAGAAAAATGTTATTTGTTAGGTGAATGGGGGTTTTCCTTGGTCAAACCCTGTTTTGGTAATTAAACCTTATAGTGAAACAATGAAACCTTGTTTGAAACCTTGGATAAAAAACTTGCAAACTAGAGTGAATTAGCCTCAATAAATGTAGATCTTGATCATGAAACTTGATGTGAAATAATTCCTTTGAATGCTTGATAGATCTTAAACACTACATTACCATATTAGCTCAAACAACATGCATGATGCAATACATATTTGACATGATGAAAAGAATCTTGATTTCTACAATAATCTTCTATAAATCTTCCCTTGAAATTCCTTGTGATTTCTCTTGAATGCTTTTGAAGTGCTCTTGTGAAAATACTCTCGATTGCTTACGAAATTCTAGGATCTTAGTGAATTAACCTTGTATTTATATGCATCTTAACATTAATTCATGAAATTAAAATATCACAAGCTGACATTGAATTGCATATTTGAAATCATTAAAATAGCACCAAAAACATATTCAAAAGATGGGTCCTAGGTCTAAGTGAGGACCCATTCGCCATATGGCGAATGGGTCCTAGGCCACTTACGTAGGACACACATCGATCAATGTTAAACATTATGTTAAATTAGGTTCCTAGAACTAAGTGAGGACCCATTCACCCTATGATGAATGGTTCCTAGGTCACTTTCCTAGGACACACATCTTCCAAAGTTAAGTGTTGTGAAATTGCATTTACGATTGCTAGGTTTTATCCCCTAGATTTTGCATTTAATTAGGCTTGGATTTGAATTAAATTTTCCAATTAAGGAAAATTAACCTCAATCAATTAATAAAGCCCTAGATTAATGTGAAAGTGTAAAGGTACACCTTACAACATCGAAAATAAGGCACAATTAAGTCCATTTAATTTAAAAGGGCCCTAAACTTAGTGTGAATATGAAAAACATATTACAACACTAAATTAAGGCATAATTAAGGCATAATTAAGCTCATTTTATTATTAATTATTCCCAAATTAAGAGTGAAAAAGGGATAAATTTTCCTACACTAAATTTGACCACCACTTTAGTGAGAGTATTACCCCATGTCAAAATCACACTAAAGTAGACATTCAAGACACTTATGTGTGCAACAATGAAAAGGATACACAATTATACAACATTAAAGACCATGAAGATCAAGCCAAGACTATCCAATGTGATGTTGAACACATCTAAGCTTTTAGTTTGTGCTCAATCCAAGGTAGCAGAACATCAGACTGTCCACTAGGTGAGTCTCCCAATAAAGTAGCTTAGTGAGAAAGTCATGTCAAGTCTACAAGTTCTCACCATACAATGAGAAAGTCATGTCTCCATGTCAACTTCCCATCGTACTAACCATACCAGAACTACCCCTTTGATAACTTCAATAAGATGCCACAAGGCAAGGCTCCACAGGCTTGAGCAAAGTGTTTTATGCTAGGTGGTCTTGAATTTAGGGTTTGAGCTTCACAAGGTTAGTACTTAGCTATGTTATGGAAAATACTTATGAACATTATATATATAGTTTTTTTTTCAAAGGGACTTTTCTTAGTTCATGTAAGGTTTTGTTCTTAAGGAACATCATGCCTAATGTCTCCAAGAGAGGACTATTGTCAACAAGGATTTTGCATTGAATTCTAAGCTTTAAAGCTTAAAAATCCTATGCAAGATGGGGAAATCCTCAAGCCTATGGGTTTCCTAAAATGAGGATGAACATCTAGATTATGGGTTGGTTCCCCTCTAAAACCTACAACTTACTTGCTGGCTCAGGAAAAGGGATAAAAGAATTGAAAATGGAAATATTTCTTAACCCTAGGAGGTGATGCATCAATTTTTAAACTCTATTAGCACCTCTAAACTCACAATTAGATTAAAACAAAGAGGTTTTTTTTCTCATAACTCAAAACTAATCATGAAATACATAAATTTTTTAAGAGAAGGTTTGTATTCAGTGTTTGTACAAAGGAAAAAGAGTTTTCATAACCTCAACTATTGAATATTTTGACACAACTCATAACTTGTATTTGACATTAATTATTTTTCATCCATAGTGCATAAATGAGACTGATTTAAAGGTTTTATTAAAAAAAACATAATAAATTTATCAGATCATTCATTTTCCCTATTGAGAACAAAAAATATTTGAGAAAGAATTGCCTTTCTTTATTCAATTGAAATGAAAATTTTCTCCTAAAACTGAAAATGCCTTTAAATAATGAAAATACTTAAAAATTTGAGTTACAATACTTTTTTGCTTTGTTGTGTATGCAAGCAAAAAGAAAGAACTAATTCTAGAAAAGAAGAATAGAAAAGGATATAGAAGAGAAGACTAATTTTTTTTCAAAGGACTCAAGATGAACTGATTGTTAACTTTTCCTCAAAAATCCTCCAACTTTGAATGATTGATCTTCTTTTGGTCGTGCACAAGAGAAAATCCTAGAAAAGAGGCCTCATAACTACTCTAAACTAGAAGTTTGTAGGCTGAAATATTGTCTCAACTGATACTACACCCACGTGGGGTCTTGAACTAAAATGGAACTGCCAAAACCCCTTCAATTTTAGGCCTCTAACTATCTGTTAAGACACTTTGCATGATGTGTCTCCTTTGTTGGGCGTATAAGGTGAAAAAACCACAATTTAGGGGCCTCAAACTGAGCTAATTTTCATGATTTTAGGCTCTAACTTCACTTAATCCCAGCTATAACCATGTGGGCTTCTCAAATAGGCCTAAAATTCTTGTAAGTGCTTGAAAACTGAAGATAAAGGTCACTTAACTTGTGCTTACTCATCCATGACAATATGTATGTGAAGCTATTTGAAGATAGACAACTCCTTTATGACTTTATCTGTTGTCCTCCATTTGTCCTCATCTTTATAATTTTTTCACTATCCTTTCAGTTGTTCAATATGGCTAAGTTAACCTTTGATTTTCCACCTTTAAGAAAGCATGGCTATTCAATGACCTTTATTTGAACACCTGCTTCACATGACTTCCATCTATCAAATATTTCTAGCCTTTTTTGTGTGACTTTGAAAGTATCCTTCTATTTGAGTTGATTTTATTCACTTTGTGATGATATATGGCCTTGAAAATTAATGTATGTCTCTTTATCTATGCAATCTTCCCCTTTGTTCTTCACAAAATTTATGTGGGAAATTCTACTACAATAATTATGTAGTGGTCCCCTCATTGTGTAAATTTCTCAATATGCAAAATTGTTACAATCTGAATTATAAATTCAGAGTTGCATATCCCTATAGGTATGCCTTAAGACCTTGATTTTCATAAGACTACCTCCTACGTCATCTAAACCTTCATCTTTTGTGATCACTATTGAAACTACACCTCAATTAGGACTATAATGCTTTCTCACCATTCTTTGATGATTTTTTGTATACACTTAACCTTGCATTATTGCCCCTACTACTTGTAGAAGTCATTGTCATTATGATTTCTCAAGGTGACTTGATTGTGCACCTATTTGTGCAAGATCTCCTCTTCATAACCCATCCCTTCCTTATTTATGAATATCCTCTAATATGCATTTACTATCCATGGATTTTGACCTTAGAAAACTTCCCTCTATCCTAGTTATGAAATAGATCAATTCATTCATTAAAGTGTCATATGAACTTTCATCTTTAGGAAAACCAAATATAACTTGAAGAAGTCTCTCTTCTTTAGCTCTTTGAATGAGAAGCCACTATGCATCATCAAGGGACTAAAAAATAGTTTCTAATAGACTTCATTCTTCTCTCATACAGGACACTCCTAAAAATTGAAACATGGCTACATGATTTTTTTTTAACATGAACAAATATTTATCTTTCGTGCATCGAATCCAAATCCAACACTTCTTTGAAAAATGAACACCAAGGTTTAGTTATCCATGGATGCATACTCATTAGTTGTCGATTGCTCCAAATCAGAACATCTACTCCATGAATATGTATCATTTGTTTCTCTTCAAGGTATCTACCAACTCTTGAACATTGAAGAACCATTTGGCTATAACCCACATGTTCTGACTATCCCTTTTAAACAAATTTTCTTGGACCTTTTGAATTCCTTTATCACCACCTTCCCAAGATGCCTTTATGATAGAAATATAATCAGTTGTCTAGAAACTTGTAACTACATCCTCTATTAAACTAAACATTTGCATAGTTGCTATTATTGGTACCTTCAATCTCTTCATTATGACTGTTCATGTTATCATGTCATGTCATATTCTTTATAGACTATCTTTTCATTAAATACTTTGTAAACCATATTCATAGGGCTAATGACTACTTCATTTCTTTATAACAAGACAAGACCCTTTTCCACTATATGTGAACAATGGTTTCAATCTCTTCCAGTAATATATCTTGATCTAAACTATGGCTAGCCACTATTAATCCTACTTGATTTATTGTTTTTCTTTGAATTCTATTGATAGTTCGCTTGGTTTTTCCTTGAATCTTCTAAATAAGACACACATTCAATTTTCTCAAGCATTGTACTAGATAATCCTAATCTCATACGAATCTTCCTTCCATTGAGATCTCCTCCATTTTCTCAATTTGGATTTGAGGAAAAGAAAAAATCTTTGTGCATTGTCATATTACAACCTTAAGCTGTCATTTGAGTCAACATATTGTCTATTGTAGTGGTCAATTTGTTAAGATCCTTGCAGTGTAGAGAGAGCCACAAAACATATTATTAGACAATAGCTTATTTGTTATTTGATTGGATCAACACAACATCTCCATTAGCACTCCATTCACCATATAGACTCGCCTATATGAAAATCCAAGGTCTATCAAAAATATTTTAGCCTTTTGTGCTCCAATTTAGTCCTCTATAAAAATGAATGATGATGTACAAAAATTCAAGCACCTTGTTCATCGTTATCTTTTCCTTTACAACTTTTTGCTTCTTACTTATTTGAGTTCTGAAATCAAGATACTCAAGTTTACCTTATCGAGTTTGGCCTTTAGGGTTTCATGCTCTCGTTTTAGCTCCACCATTTGAGGGTACCATAATGAGGGTCGTTGCATGTAAAAAAATGACTACAATTGCATGCATTAAGAAATACATGATGGTGTTTAAGCTTAAGTTGACAATAGTCTCTAACTATCTTTGATTTGAATAGGTGGCCAATAACTGTAGTCGAACCCATGTGCACATCAAGGTCCTCCCATTTACATGCATGTAGTGTAAAGTTTTTCATATTTTGAAGTGACACTTTAGGCCATGAAACTGGTCATGATGTGTATGTACAACCATAACACTTACAATTAAAAGGAGGCCAAGAAAGCAACTCAAAAATTTGACAAATCTTTTAACCATTCACCTTGTGTTGAACAGTATATCCACATGAACACATATGCTCCCATTATTTTTGTGCTATATCATTTGACGTTGATGGTTATGCAAGCAATTTTTTTGTTGGAACTTATCCTTTGAACAATGGTAAAGAATGAGATCCCTACCATCTCCAACCTCTATAAAATATAAAAGGGGTTGTGCTGTGTTATTTTTAAACCATACATCATAATAGAATTGCAAACTTTGTTTATAATGATGATGAGGGTCACTAGCCTCAAACCAGTGATGTAAAGCTAGCTTGCAAGCCTTTGAGACTTTGTCTCTTTTTATCTTTTTAATACTGCACCATATTAGATAGCTTGAAAACTAAGCACTTATTATTAGGGAAATTTTCATTAGTTAGAGGCAGCAAGAATTCCCTTCAACCAAGAGCTTATCATAGTAGATTCTAGATTTAATAACTAGTTGTCATCAATAAACTCAGTGATGCCTAAGGTTTTCATTATCAAGTCAACAAAGGCCATACCCACATCTTATCTATGCAAGGGTCATAGAAATTCACAAGTATATCTCAAATTGAGTAATAAAATCATTTCAATACATTATATATGACCTTCCTTCATGACTATGAAAGAGAGGGTTTCAAGAGATACAAACCTACCTTTTATTGAAAACTACATGCATAATTTTTCACATTATTGCATGGAAGGATATGACAACCTTTGGGTCCTCTGCAACCTCTTCAAACTACCTCTCCATCACAATGAATACATTTCCACATCCAATATACCTGCAAATAGACTTCCATGGCACTAAAATATGAAAACAAAAGTGAATACAATATGCATATACATTCTCCATTATAGAGACAAAGTATGAGGCTATTGAAAACATCATAACCTTCCTTGATAACTCTTATTGATTCTTAATGCAAACTTGTCCACCATGAAAGCTTCCAAACTGAAAGAGAAACTTCAAAATGATGAAACCCTAAAATGCTTGAACTGAATTCACCAAACTATACCATGACTTTGGTCAACAAAACCTTCCTTTTTTCATGCAATATGAGCATATAGGAATGTAGACATCTTTCGGATCCTTTTAGGCATTATAGTACTCTTCTTTAGAAAAAATATAGTTTTCTTGATCCTTTTCACAACTTAATATTTTAACACTTAAAAGTATTAAATATCAACCTGATGTAACAAATAACTATTTGGACTACTTTTTCAAAATAGGTTAACAAGGACAAGTCAAGAGTAAAAGTTTCACAACTTATGGAATACAGTGCCTCACATCACCACTAAGAGGAAAGTTGTATGCTAATAAATATCACACTCTTGGGTGAAATCAAACCCAATGACACCACCAACAAAAGGACTCATCATAAGAAAAAAGAAAATCACACCATGAAACATGAAAAATGTCAAAAGATATTATCGATGTATGCCCCCACTTCAAAGCATTTGCTAACACCATTGCTATGATAAATTGCTTTAAAGTAGCCAATGTTCAATACTAAGACATGAGAGCTTCCTTGGAAATCCCTATGCTAAGTCATGTGTTTTTTAAATAAATATACATCATAAAAAAGGAGGAAGGGGTTTCCCCCAAAAATATATAAGGGATCTATGGATTTGGGGTCAACATATATTTGCTACAATGTTGTTATAGAGCTAAAAAATGTCATCATACCTCAAATACTCATATAACTAGAAGAATGACACAAAGAGAGCAAAAAAAAAGAAAAAAGATTTTGGTTCAACATAGAAGCTTCCTAAATGTCTTGATGCCTTGCATCATCCCCAAAAGGAAAAAAAAAGACAAATGAAAAAGGTAAAATGTTTAGGACATAGAGGAAAATGTAGGTACATATAGAGGAATGAAAAGAGAGAGAGAGATAGACAAAATAAAATAGTATGATGGATCACATTACACACATGCAACCACACAAAGAAACACAAAAAGAAAAAAATTCAAAATACTAGTAAGGAACATGTGAGTCAACCTATAATAGTTCATCTACATCCCAATCTTTTTTAGTATACGCGGAAGGTGGAAAACTAGCCAAAGGGAGAATATGAAGTTCCAAAGCTAGAACAAGGCTATCTAACCCCTTTTCCCCACTAAGTGCGGGACAAGGAAGAGCAATATATGTGATGAGAATGAGCTCCTTGTGATAAAGATAATGATTTACAGTGAGTGTGAAACATGTAATAGTGAACATATTAGGATCCTAGAACTATTACATGGCAAGAAGCAAAGGGCATGCATTAAGTCATGATGGATCCCTAGGGGATCGTATTCAATTTAAAACATGAAAACTATTGTTTTGATGTCTAAAGAATCTATGAGAAGCACAATATGGTATATTTTGATAGGTTTTATATTTAGTTAGATTTTCACATTTGATTGGTAATTCAATTAGTTTCCAATGTAGAAGGGTGTAAAATATATTCTTAGTCTTAAACATTTGTAATAGATAATAGTAAGTTGTAGGAATGTCATACAACTTTTGTAGCTGAAGTCTTTTATTTGCATGAAGATTTGGTTACTTTTTCTTTGGTTTGATTAGTATTTTGTCATCACTTTCTTCTTATAACTACAAACCCTTTCCTTTTTCAAAATAGAATGTGTTAGGAGTAGTAAAGTGATCAAAACTTGTTGCTTCTTTTCTCTTATGTATGGGAGATGTATTGGAAGGTGGTTGAGGAGGACACAAATTTCATTGAATGATATGGACCAAGGAGCACATGAACTATATCCCTTCTTTATTTTAAGCACTGTTCATACATTTCCGATGAGAGGAATGGCATTACTAGCAATAGGTTTGGTTCTCACAATGTTTTGTAAAATTTCTTAATTCTTCATCTAACCTTTCTATGTTTTCTTGCAGGATATTAGAAATATAATACACATTGTTTGTAGGGAGGGAAGTAATTATAAATGAGGTATGCATGCTATAATCCATAAGGGGTTGATTATCAACATTATTAGAAAGAGAGTTAGAAAACCCAAGATCCACGACAAATGGTGTATCACGAGAGCACATGAGTCTTGAACTATATATCACAAAAGTATTACTAATAGGACACCAAGTTGTAAAGCTCATAATTTTTTTTATAAACTTAGTGTACAGACCCAAAATGGAAAGATAGTAAAATGCAATGCAATGGCCTTGAATGCAATATATAAATGCAAATTTTCAGATTCTAAACAAGGTAATTTTTTTTATTACACTATGTAAAATCGTAAAAATAATTTCCTGTAAATGCAATTTTGAAATCACACAATGCACTAAAATTTTCAAATTATGCTAGATATGATAGAATTGATGAAACAAAAAGCCTGCAAACAAAAATAAAAATCTGAAAACAACAAAAAGGAATGCAAAAATGAATATTTTAATGCCTAGAAAATCATAATGTGACCTTGATTAGGAACCCATTTTCCCTATGTGACCCTGATTAGGGATTCATTCACCCTAGGGAAAATGGGTCCTAGGTGAGGGTTTTGAAACAAGTTTTTACATATTTTTGACTAATTTTTAGCAGTTTCTAGATTCTGGTATGATACAGTATGTTTAAGTTTTAATTTTCTATAAATTCAATGTTAAATACAAGTGAAAAATGTGACAAAATGAAAACCTAGAAAACTTAGTTTGATATTCAATTTTGTTTCAATTTTCAAATGCAAGTTAATGTGATGTAAATGATATGCAAGGTGACTGATTTTTTTATATTTCTAAAATTTAAAGAATGAAAATATGCAATCCTAAAACCCTTAAATGAAATTCAAAGTTGAATGCAAACTAGAAACCCTAAATGACACCTAATTCAATGCAAAGAGATGCAAATGAATGCAAGATCTAAATATAGGATGAAAGAAGACTCCCAAAATCAAAAGTACAATGATGAAATTTAGGTTCATGAAAATAAAACAATGAAAAATAGGGGTGGTGAAGCACAAATGGCCTATTTCTCCTAATTTCATTCAAAATGTAAGCTATAATATGCAAATTAAGAATAGTAATCAAAAGGAAGATATGGAAAGGTAAAAGTGTTGTGTACCATTCAATAAAAGTCACCTTTTAAAGCTCATTGAGGACTCACTCTCCCTATTGTGAATAGGTCCTGGCTAAGGTTTCTGAAAATTAATTTCTAGGTTCTCTTTTGCTTGCTTTTCACTCCCAGATTCTAGATGTTCACTGTCAAACATCCAAAAATCAATTCTTTAGAGGAGTTTTTGTGCTTTGATAACTTTTCTTACAACTTTAACAACTCTGCAACTTTCTTCAATTTTTCTCTTCAAATGATCTTTAACCTAAAACCTACAATCATACATCAAAGAGAGAAACATGTTGTTTGTTAGGTGAATGGGGGTTTTCCTTAGTCAAACCCCATTTTGGTAATTAAACATCATAGTGAAACAATGAAACATGGAACAATGAAACCTTATTTGAAACCTTGGATAACAAATCTATAAAATAACATGAAGTGGCCTCAATGAATGTAGATCCTGATCATGAAACTTGATGTGAAACAATTCCTCTAGATGCTTGATAGATCTTGAACACTACATTATCATATTAGCTCAAACAACATGCATGATGCAATACATCTTTGACATGATGAAAGGAATATTGATTGCTGCAATAATCTTCTATGAACCTTCCCTTGAAATTCCTTGTAATTTCTCTTGAATGCTCTTGAAGTAATCTTGTAAAAATACTCTTGATTGCTTATGAAATTCTAGCATCTCAGTGAAATAACCTTATATTTATATGTATCTTAACATTAATTCCTAAAATTCATATATCACAAGCCGACATTGAATTGCATATTTGAAATCATTAAAATGCCACCAAAAACATATTCAAAAGAGGTGTCCTAGGTCTAAGTGAGTGATCCAGGTGGATCCAAAATACCTAACAATTTTATAGTCTCAGAATTCATCTAAATTGACATCATTGGAAAGAGCTCGCTAACACGATCCTAATGCAACTTGAACGGGCTCAAAAGGAGTCTAAATGCAAAAGTTATGTGCAATCAAAGGTTTGGTCAAATAGGTGAATCAGGTGGTCAAAAGGAGTGAAAAATTGATCTCCTCAAATCCAAGTAAGAACATCATCATGTCGAAGGACTCGTCAATACGATTCTGATGCCTTTTGAATCGCACCATACATAGTCCGTATGAGCAAGATAGAGCCAGTCAAAGTTTTGGTCAAACTTAGTCAAAATGATGATGTCAGCATGTGATGTGGTAGGTGGTGATGTGGTAGGAGTAGTGAGTTGGCACTAACATGGTCGAAAAAAAAAATAGAAAATGGATTAAATCATATTGTTAGAGAAAGAATATATGGCTTAAAAATTAAAAGAAAAGGGGAGAATTTGGTGGGATTTCATCTCTTAAAATCCTCTTCCCTTGCCCATAAAATAAGGAGAGAAAAAAATCCATAAAATCATATTTCAACAATTAACCCCTTTAAGCCCAAATTATAAGGGGCTTAAATAAGAAATAAAATAATTCATAAAGATTATTAAAGGAATAAATCCCGAAAGGATTAAAGGCTTGAATTGTAAGCCATTCTTTTAAAAGGGATTTTATTATCCAAAATTATAACGGCTCATAATTAAAGGGGTTTGTTTTTTTATTGTATGGCTTAGAATTATAAAAGCCAAAGGGGGATTTATTTTTGAAGATTTTTAAACGGGATATTAGTGATTTTTATTGTAAAAGGGGGAATTATGAGGATTATGGAGATTTGTAAAAAATCATATGATGTAAAAATGAGAGATATGTAATATTTGCAAAATAATATGTTTAAAGCCGTATTAGCAAATAAATTTGTATAAAAAGGGGCCTTATTTTCTTGTAAAGGTAGTAGAATTTTCTTGGAGAAAATTGTAACAGGGAGAATTAGTGAAGTTTATTTTGGAGAAATAATTCTTTGGAGGAGAATATTGTAAGCACAAAGGCCTTTTGAGTGTCTTCAAGTGTTGAGAGGAGATTGTGAGAAATTTTATGCAGGTTTTGGAGATTTGATATTGTAACAAGGCAATTCAATTGCTTGACAACATTAATAAAGTGGCACTATTGGAGAATCGGACCCGAAGACATAGTCCTGATTGAATGAACTTCATTAGCAACCTACGTGTTATGATCTTCTATCTTATTATTTTGTCTTCTATCTATCATTCTCTCCATTTCTTTTCATTTTTCAATTCAAAATTTGATTTCTAATTACAACATTATAGTAGCTAGATAATCTTTTCAGTTTCTATAAAGTTTAATGAACTAGTTTTACATTTTCAATGGTTAAGAAGCATAATCATGCAATACTCCCTGGATTGGGAAAAATTGTAATTCAAATCAATTTACAAGTTAATTTTGTAAACTCTAATTTCAGATCAGTTGGTATCAAAGCCTGATTTGTAGGAAATTACATAAGTGAATGCTAACCAAGTTTAAATTGAGGCAAGGAGAAGGTGCACTTACCGAGTTCAATACAGAGATCTGAAAATGAAGGAATTTTCCATGAGTAGAGATGGTAGCTGAACAAAGTCCTACAAAGCTTGATGAGAAAGCTTTCTAGAAATCATTTCTTGAAATGAAGGCTATGGTGGAAGTTATTTTCCAAGAAAGACAAGAGCGACAGAGGAAAAAAGAACTCAAGAACAAAAAGGAGGAAGGTGAATCTTAAAAATATGACAAAGGTAAAGGAGTAGAAGGTGGTAGTGACCCTCCTGAACCTCCATCTCCACCCTCTTCTTCCTCTTTGTCTAACTCTTCTAAAAGGGAAAAACCTGTGAAATCTGAAGTTAATTCACCTTTGTTGAAACTTGATGTTAAATTTGATTTTCCAATGTATAATGGAGAACTAGATGTAGAAAAACTTGATAATTGGGTTAAGAAAATTGAAGTTTATTGTAGAATTTAGAAGTTTACTAAGGATTCTCAAAAAATCCAATTAGCTACTCTTCACCTAGGAGGAACAACTTTAATTTGGTGGGAGAGTAGAACACAGGAGGATCTAAGTCATTATGGAAAAATGATTTCTTCTTGGTTTGAGTTTATATCTACATTAAAGAAATAATTTTATCCATTAGGTCATATGCAAAAAGCATTAATGAATTGGAAATCATTAAAGCAACAAAAAGGACAAAGTGTACAGGATTATACATAGGAGTTTAGGAAAAGGGCTTTAATTTTGGGCATTCCATTATACACACAAGAAACTTTATTAAAGTATATAGGTGGATTACATGAAAATTTGAGGCATACCATACTTATGTTTAATACAACTAACCTTGATGAAGTTAGCGTACAATCTATCCATTTGGAAACAAGCTCAAGGAATAGCCATGACAATTTGTCAATGAACTCAAGTAAGCAGAAAGGAAGCAAGAAAGGGAAAGAGAAATCACAATGAACAACTACTATAAAGAAAGAGGATGAAAAGCCTTATTGCTCACATTGCAAGAAGGAAGGGCACAAAGATGCAAGATGTTGGAAACTACATCCTGATCAGAAGCCAAAATGGTTAAAGGATCGAAAGGGTAACTAGAAGACCACAACTATTGTGTAGGATCTCGGATCCAGTTTTGATGATGAAACCAAGATCACAGTTGTGGGTATCAAAGGTAATATTCCTTTTGTCAGTACTAGTTCTTATGCTTCTTCATCAAAGTGTAATGAAGTACCTATTGAAAGTAAGAGGAATGAATTGTTTCATATAAGGGCTATTGCTAAACAAACTAAGGTTGATACACTAATACAAAGTGGGTCACAAGTTAATCTTATCCCAGAACAAGTTGCTAAGAAATTGGGATTAAAAAAAATCCTCATCCTAAGCCATATCCATTGGGTTGGGTGCATGATAATGCTTGGCTACATGAGTCAAAGCAATGTAAACTCCAATTTGCAATCACATCCAAGTTTGTTGATGAGGTAGAGTTAGATGTTATTCCGCTTGACATTTGTGGGATGGTTTTAGGTAGTCCTTATTTGTATGACAGAAAGGCCATTTTCTATAGGGAACATAACTAGTATCATTTATTTAAGGAAAAAATTGAATATATTGTAAAATCTCATCACATGAAGAATGATAAATTTGTTGTAAACACAGGGCATATGAAGATGATTGTAAATGCCAGCAATGCTTTAACCCTTATGTTTGTAATATCTAGTGATACTAAGAATGAAGATTCAAATCATGATAAGGTGTCATAGACAGCACAGTGTGAGAATCAGTTGCAAGCAGAGTCAGGCCTTGAACTAGAGGTGGTAAAAGAGGGTTTGAATGTTTCATTTTCTAGTAATGTTCCTATTCAGGAGATCCATAATGTTGATAATATTTCCTTCATATCAATGTATTCAGTACTGTTGCTTGTTATTCTACTAGTTATTTATATGTGGATGATGAATGTGATAGTGAATATTGATGAACATGTAGTTGATGGTATCAACAAAGCTATCTCATATTTCTTTGTGTTTGTGATGGGTTGGATGTTCAAAATTTTAATAGGAAGGACAAATGATACTGGGCAAGTGGGGCAACATTTCCCTAGCTCAAATTGTACATAAAATAGACTTTTGGAGATCCAAAAGCTTCTCAATTGGGAGGAATGATCTAGGTGGATCCAAAATACCTAAAAATTTCAGTCTCAAAGTTCATCTAAATCGACATCATTGGAAAGAGCTCATTGACACGATCCTAACGCAACTTGAACGGGCTCAAAAGGAGTCTGAATGCAAAATTTATGTGTAGTCAAAGGTTTGGTTAAATAGGAAAATTAGGTGGTCAAAAGGGGTGAAAATTTGATCTCCTCAAATCCAAGTAAAAACATTATCATTTCGAAGGGCTCATCAATATGATTCTGATGCCTTTTGAATCACGTCAAACATAATCTGTATGAGCAAGATAGAGTCGGTCAAAGTTTTAGTCAAACTTAGTCAAAATGTTGATGTCAGCATGTGACGTGTTAGGTGGTGATGTGGAAGGAGTAGTAAGTTGGCACTGACATGGTGGAATTTTTTTTTTAAAATGGATTAAATCATATTGTTAAATAAAAAATATATGGCTTAAAAATTACAAGAAAAGGGGAGGATTTGGTGGGATTTTATCCCTTAAAATCCTCTTCCCTTGCCCATAAGACAAGGAGAGAGAAAAATCCGTAAACTCATATTTCAACAATTAACCCCTTTAAGCCCAAATTATAAGGGGCTTAAATAAGAACTAAAATAATTCATAAAGATTCTTAAAGGAATAAATCTCGAAAGGATTAAAGGCTTGAATTATAAGCCATTCTTTTAAAGGGATTTTATTATCCAAATTATAACAGCTCATAATTAAAGGGGTTCATTTTTTTATTGTATGGCTTAGAATTATAAAAGCCAAATGGGGATTTATTTTTGAAGATTTGTAAACAAGATATTAGTGATTTTTATTGTAAAAGGGGGAATTATGAGGATTATGGAGATTTGTAAAAAAATCATATGATGTAAAAACAAGAGATATGCAATATTTACAGAATAATATGGTTAAAGTCATATTAGCAAATAAATTTGTATAAAAAGAGTCCTTATTTTCTTGTAAAGTTCGTAGAATTTTCTTGGAGAAAATTGTAATAGGGAGAATTAGTGAAGTTCATTTTGGAGAAATAATTCTTTGGAGGAGAATATTGTAAGCACAAAGGCCTTTTGAGTGTCTTCAAGTGTTGAGAGGAGATTGTGATTAATTTTATGCAAGTTTTGGAGCTTGGATATTGTAACAAGGAAATTTGATTGCTTGGAAACATTAATAAAGTAGTCCTACTGGAGAAGCAAACCCATAGACGTGGGTGTTGTCATAATAGTGGTTTACAATTCCTAAGAGGAACGAATTTTAGCTGAAATCACATATTTTTAGAAAATATAATGATTTAAGCCTTAAAAAGTTCCATTTTAAGGATTCCAATTGAAGAGGGTTTGATCAAATCACCTTAGATCAAACCCTTGGATAAAACCTCGCTAGTTTTAAACCATACCTATAAATGCATCTCCTTTACACCTATCAAAATGCTGATAAAAAATCACTTTTGATTTAGATTTTGGGGGATCAAATGAATTCATTTAAAATTTATTTCAAATGATTATGGTATTCCTTAGAACAAGCTATCTAATGAATATAATTTTAATATGTTTTGGTTTTGTTATGTATTTGTTTTAAAGTTTTATTAAACATAGGTTTATCATCAAAAATGAATTTCTTTGTTCTTCACATGTGGAAAAATAGAAGATTATCAAAAAAATTGAAAATATGAGTGCACCAGATATTGAAGTCCTTGATCCAACAAAAAATTAAATTAAATTTTGACATATACAAAAAAGTTCGAGTTATACAATCGCGTTTTTGTGAATTATAATTTGTTTGACTTTGAAACTTGATTAAGGAAAAATATTCAATAAAAACTATCTAACCAAGTGGAAGCACTAGATATCAGAGTTACAAATCTAAATTTGAAAGAATTAGAATTTTATCCTTCATGGAAAAAAAGTTATCGTTATGTTGCGTCACTTTTTAAAAATGTTGTTTTCTGAAAATATCTATTTTCATGGGAGATGGAAAAGAAGTGCAATTTGATTCCAAAATTTTGAAAAATATTTTTAGAATCTACAAACAAAATTTGATGAGACTCTAGTTTGCACCATCTTCAAATTCCTCACAGTTTAGCCGCTACAGGTGCCCGAATGTGAAGATTTAGTTAAAAATAATAATTTCAGTGTCCAGTTTGGCCAAAAAATTGTAAACCACTATTATGTGATCACCCACGTAGTCCTAATTAGATGAACTCTGTTATCAACCTGAGTGTTATGATCTTCTATCTTCTATCTATCACTCTCTCTATTTCTTTTCATTTTTCCATTCAAAATTTGATTTCTAATTACAAAATTATAGTAGCTAGATAATCTTTTCAAGTTATGTAAAGTTTAATGAACTAGTTTTACATTTTCAACGGTTAAGAAGCATAATCACGCAATACTGCCTGGATCGGGAAAAACTATAATTTGAATCAATTTACAAGTTAATTTTGTAAACTCTAATTTCATATCAGTGAGGACCCATTCACCATAGCGTGAATGGGTCCTATGCCACTTACCTAGGACATAGATTGGTCAATGATAAAAATTATGTTAAATTAGGGTCCTAGATCTAAGTGAGGACCCATTCACCCTATGGAAAATGGGTCCTAGGTCACTTACCTAGTACACACATCTTCCAAAGTTAAGTGTTGTAAGATAACATTTTATGAATGCATGGTTTTATCCCTTGGAAATTGCTTTTAATTAGGCTTAGATTTGAATTAAAGGGTCCAATTAAGGAAAAATAACCTCAATCAATTAATAAATCCCTAGATTAATGTGGAAGTGTAAAGGTACACTTTACAACATCAAAAATAAGGCAGAATTAAGTCCATGTAATTTAAAAGGGCCTTAAACTTAATGTGAATATGAAAAAAATATTACAACACTAAATTAAGGCATAATTAAGCTCATTTCATTATTAATTATTCTCAAATTAAGTGTGAAAAAGGGATACTTTTCCTACATGTAAGAGAGGGGGACCACCGTGTGCAAGAACCCAGGTCACGAAGGGTCAAGATGTGAGAGGCTTCCCTAACTTACCACGCTAGGTGCAATGTTTAGGGTATGAGGATGAGAATGATGAGGACTATAAAGTCCTACAACAACTCTACAATCCCGAGTTTCAAAGTGGGGCTAGGCGAGCCGGTTTTCAAGTTCAACTTTGCACCTCAAGGAGCTCTCTACTCAAAGACGAAAGCATAATCTTTGGACGATATCGCAGTGTACTCGCATCTCTAAAGTGCGCTAGCATCTGTGTGGCCAGACAACAACAGAGATAAGGTCGAACCTGCTAAAATGACTAACAACCTAGCTAACTAACTAAAGGGCTAGAATAAATGAAGTACTCTCTAATATTGTAAAGTAGGTAAGCAAGAGTAAAGAAAGAAAGGATGATCTCACTAAGGAATTCATTTGCCAGATGATCTTCTGAGATCACATCCACCTACACACAGAAAGAGGGAAAATGTTGGGTGGTTGTATAGGGGCATGCCTCAGTCATACCCCCGTTTAGGTGTTTCCACCTCCACGAACAACCAAGGAAACAAGATAAAGAAATAGTATAGTAAAGAGAATGCAAACACTACAAAGCAGTATTATGCTACCCAACCAAGTGATAGAGGAGAGGAGAGGGAAGCTTACCACCTCCACCAAGAGCACTCAAGGTTGCTTGTGGGAGAAATGAGAGGAACTCAAGCCTCTGCTGTAATGGTGTGGTCCCAAATGTGCTCTACTAAAGTGATGGAGTGAGGCCTTGCTGCAATGGAATGCTTGGATGCTTGAAGTGAGTGAGAAAGTGAATGCAAGAGTGTGAGTATGGAAGCTTGAAGTGTGCAATAGCTTAGAAGAAGTTGGATTGAACGTTGAAGGGGTGAATTTGAAGAAGGAATGGAAGAAAACGACCATATTCAGGTCGATCAGCCGAAGGGGGTGTTACAACTTCACTACCAATGGGAAGAGTAACATTTCTTTAGGTTCAGCTGTAGGAATCTACCAGGGATGTAAGCGTGCCATGCAGACGTCTACGTGTTACGCGGGCATCTCCAAAAAAAAAACCTCCACCGACACTCAAAATAGGTGCCAAGTGGGATGCCAAAATTGAGAATAGGTTGAATT
This sequence comes from Sequoia sempervirens, assembly GCA_007258455.2. Lineage (NCBI taxonomy): Eukaryota > Viridiplantae > Streptophyta > Pinopsida > Cupressales > Cupressaceae > Sequoia > Sequoia sempervirens. Next base: position 339,684,681 of record VDFB02281492.1, read on the forward strand.
AAGCCTCTGAACTTTGTTTTTCTAAGGTGGATAAGGGAAAAAAGGGAATTCACATAGGGTATGCAAATTCACTCTTATACATTTTTCCACCACTTTAGCGAGCACAAATACTGATGAGTGCTCGGTAAAGTAGATCAAGAAGAGTGTAGGGTAAGAAATGTATACCTGAATCATTGAGGAAGCAATACTCGGTATGGAAAACCTGAAGGTGCAGGAAAATAAAAGGACTCCATAGCTACTTAGAACTATGAAGTTGGAAAAACAAAGCATTTTATAAGCCCACAGACCTACAAGGAGGCAACTCCTAAGATCTCTTGCATGAAGGAAGCCTTGTGAAGTAAGCACCTTACATGGTCTTGATCCTACAAGGAAGGTATTCCCCAAAAACCCTAGCATGAAGGAAACCCAAAGGAAGCACCCTATAGGCTCTCAGTCCCATAGGGAAGGTATTCTCCATGAACTCAAGCATGAAGAATACCCAAAGGAAGTAGCCCACAGGCTCTCAATCCCATAGGGGAGGTATTCCCCATGAGCTCAAGCATGAAGAACACCAAAAGAAGCACCCTACAGGCTCTTAGTCCCATAGGGAAGGTATTCTCTATGAACTCAAGCATGGAGAACACCCAAAGAAGCACCCTACAGGCTCTCAGTCCCGCAGGGGAGCCACCCCCAAGATCTCTCACATGGAGGAAGCTCAAAGGAAAGCACCCTACAAGTTCTATGTCTTGCAGAGAGGTATCCCCCAAGATATCTCGCATGGAGGAAACCCGAGAATGCGAACTCCACAGAGTCAAGAAGTAGTGACATGTCTACCTGCAAATAGAACATGTAAAAAGTGGTTGTGTAGGAAAATAAGCAGATAGTCACGCAGACTATCAATAAGTAATACATTCAAAGGGGTCCCTTGGGAACCCTTCAAAAGGAGAGGGGTCCACTCAAGGGATGTGTTGTTTGAAGGTAAGGTCTAGTCAGGCTTCCCCCAAGCTAGACACAAAAGGGTGAATGGAATGAGTCTAGTTTGGCTGCCCCTAGGCTAGGCATGAAAGAATTCCATTCAGAATAAAGACTTTAAAAGAAGGGTCCTTTGGGAACCTGCAATGAGGAAGAAGTGGGGTCCAGTCAAGGGACACACAATTTAAAAGCAGTTGTTCTTAGAGCAATTCATCATCAAGGAATCCTTTCGAAAGATGTTCACTTCATCAAGGAATTTGAAAGGAAGGACATACCCCCGTACGAGGGGAAAGTAAAAGTTGTTCCCACTTCGGAGGAAGGTCTTCAAGTCCTTTCTTTACAAACTCGTGATGAAGGAAGCATGTTCCATTAGGGTTCCATTTTGAGAATGCAAATCTAAGGAAATTTTTTTGAATACTTTCGAGAAAAGATTCGTTGTCGATGAATTCATTTTCTGAAAATTGAAGTGTTGAAGAAGAGTGTTGTCACACATAGAAGAGACAACTCAAGCGAAGAAAAGAGAAAGATAAAGAGAAAGAAAAAGAGAAAAGAAAAATATAAAAAAAGGACACATGAGGATCTGGTTTAGCAGGGTCAGATCCATCTGAGTTCATGTAATAATAGGTAGCCGCAATTCAAGGTGAAAGATCATCAATCTTCATTTAGATCAAGAAGAATGCACAAAAAACAAAGTAAAAATAAATAATTGGGTCATGAAATGGGAGCCTAAATGCCCCCAACACTTTGGATCATCCCCAATTTAATGAAAATCAAGCAAAAACCTAGAAGAATGATTATACAAATAGAAGAAGGTTTACAACATAAAAACCATGCATGTATCCAAGCACCAATGGGGGTGATGAGGGTCATCTAGGTACACATAGCACAAGCATGGGGGAAAACATCACAAAACACACACACACATACACAAGATCAAGAAAGGACCTCCTACTAACATTGATCAGCCAAGTGGTCATCCGCTTCCCAATCTAAATCCTCATAAGGGGAAGGAGGACAATCCTGCTGTGGTGGGATGTTAAGAGGAGGAGCATCCAACCCTCCCTCAACAAGGGCTAAGGAAGAAGGCCCCTCAAGATCCTCTCTGTCGAGCTCCTGTGGAGTCAAGGTCAGCAATTTGGAAAAGATCGCCGACAAGGCCAGGACCTCATCCATGAAATTAAACATACACCCCATAGGAGTGCCATGTCTAGCTTCAGTGGATAGGATGGGCTACATCGAGGTTCACTGCTAAACTCATCGAATGACTCAAGAGCGGTGATGAAATCGAGGGAAGCCGAGACTAGTTCTGTCATAAGGATAGAACAAGTCGACACATGACCACCTTGTGAAGAAGATGGGCTCCTCTTACATTCTTCATTGCTAGAAGGACCACCCTCCACCTCTTTCTTTGTTGGAGGAGATGAACTCCCCATAGACGAAGCTAGGGGTGTAGAGGAAGAGGAAGAAAGAACTACAAAGGATACAACCGAAGTATTAACCATATCCATAGGCTTTGGGAAGGGTTGGATATTCAGAACAAACATCAGAAAAGGCAGCTCCACTGAAGGAGTGATGAACACCTACACCCATTTAGGGTTAGGTGCATTCATACTCCCAATGGAAGGCGAGAGAATTATAGGACCAAACTGGAGAGAAGCAGAAGGAAGGGAGGAAGAAGATGTTGTAGGAGGTCTTGAAGTAGGAGTGGTCGTTCCTTCCTCCTTTTGTTGTGAGGTGGCGTGCTTGTCCAGGAGAGCCTTTCGTTGGCACTTGTGTTCATGTGCAAGGAAGTTTCTACAGCTCTTGGAATTAGAGGCTAGAGTTTGTGAAGGGACAAGAGGTTCCGACTCAACCATAGGAATTTCCATTATGGATGTTTCAGTTGGAGGAACAGGTTCTTGCACAGGAGTAGAACAAACATGCTTAGGAGCGCTAGGAGGAGTCAATTTGAGAGCCTTGGTAGTGGGCCTCTTTCTTCTCACTGCCTTAGGAGTAGGAATAGTAGGAGGTTGTGGAGGTTGAGACAGAGATGACTCTCCTTAGGAGACCTTCTACCTATCATACCGAGCGGGTCTAGGCTCCATTGGTAGAACAAGAAGCTCAAATGTGAGATGCTTAGGCTTCTGCCAAGCAGGCACCAAAGGGTTCTCTTGCAAATGAGGAGCAAAACCTGATGGTACGACAATTGAGAAAGAAGAAGCATTGGACTGGGCAGTAGAAGAGGAAGAAGGAGGATCACAAGACTTCTTCTCTTATTTCTTCTTTTGAGCCTTAACGACATTACTGTCGGCCTTCAAGGAAGCCCTATGTGAGATAGCATAAGGTGAGGGAGGGTATCTTACTTTCAGCCTTAGACGCCCTTTCTTATAGTTCTGATATGTTTTGTGCAAAATATCTGTCCTAAGTGAGAGAGGACCCATGGATGTAGGCCATGGGTGATCCAAGGAGTAGCTACCATGTGCAATTGGTGGTCTATAACTAGTGTCGTGGACTACGTGCACGAAGCCTCTGTGGATAAATTTTAAACATTTATGTATGACAGAGGGTACCACGTTCATCTCCGCCAACCAAGGGATACTAATTTCACCCTAAAGAGTTCAGATCTAGGAATGATATCAAATAGGAGTTTCACGAACTTAGGTCCAACTAAGACTGATAGGACAATACTACCCAAAGGGGGTATGGAAAACCCGTCATGTGTGCAAATGAAACTCACAAGAGAATCGTATCCATCCTTGTGTAAATTTTTTATTAGCATAATCTCCTCTATTATTATGTTTACTTGTGACATTGGATCAATGAGAACACCTACTAGCATGTTTCCATTGATCTGTGCAAGAATGTAAAGAGGATATGGTTCCTTGTTAAAACCCATTGGCGGGTCCTATGAAGTGAAAGCTATACTAGTGCCACTATCTACAGGCTACATAGAGGGGATGGGTTGATGCAGGAAGGAGGCCATTACACACACTAGATAATGCTTTCATAGAGTCCCTAAAGGTTGATAGATAAGATGGTTACCCAATTAAGGTTTCCTCATGCAATACCTTTGGAACCTTCCAACTACACCAACTAGGGGTCGCAGGTTGGGTTGTAAGAATACAACCTTAGAACACTCACACCTACAACACTCCTAGAGTACAAGGAAATGAATTGTTAGTATCGCAAGAATGAAACCAAAATGGTTCACGTCAGGTTCACCAAAAATGTAAGAGAGGGAAACCACTACGTGCAAGACCCCAAGTCATGGAGGGTCAAGATGCAAAAGGCTACCCTAACTTACCTCGACTAAGTGCAATGTTTAGGGTATGAGGATGAGGATGATGAGGACTATAAATTCCTACAACCACTCTACAATGTTGATTTTCAAAGTGGGGCTAGGCGAGTTAGTTTTAATGTACAACTCTATGCCTCAAGGAGCTCTCTGCCTGAAGACAGAAGCGTAGTCTTTGGACAACAGTGCGATGCATTGGCATCTCTAAAGTGCACTGGAATATGTGCGGCCATACAACAATAGAGACAAGGTCAAACCTGCTAAAATGACTAATAGCCCAGCTGGCTAACTAAAGGGCCAGAATGACACAAGGAAATGAATGAAGTGCTCTCTAATATTGTAAATTAGGTAAGCAAGAGTAACAAAATCAAGGAGGATCTCACCAAGGAATTCATTCAGCAACTTATCTTCCAAGAACACATCCACCTACACATAGAAAGAGGGAATTTTTTGGGTGGTTGTATAGAGGCCTACCTAAGTCAGACCCCCATTTACGTGTTTCCACCTCCACGGACTACCAAGGAAGCGAGATAAAGAAATAGTATAGTAAAGAGAATGCAAACACTACAAAGTAGTATTATGCTACCCAACCAAGTCATAGAGGAGAGGAGAGGGAAGTTACCACCTCCACCAAGAGCACTCAAGGCTTCTTGGGGGAGAAATGAGTGAAACTCAAGCATCTACTACAATGGTGTGGTCCCAAATGTGCTCTACCGAAGTGACAGAGTGAGGCCTTGCTGCAATGGAATGCTTGGATGCTTGAAGTGAGTGAGAAAGTGAATGCAAGAGTGTAAGTATGGAAGCTTGAAGTGTGCAATAGCTCAAAAGAAGTTGTGTAGAAATTGGATTGAATGTTGAAGGGGTGAATTTGAACAAGGAATGGAAGAAAACGACCATATTCAGGTCAGTCGTCCGAAGGGGGCGTTACAACTTCACTTCCAATGGGAAAAGTAATACCTCTTCAGGTTCAACCACATGAATCTACTAGGGATGTAAGCACACCACACAAACTTCTGTGTGTCGCGCGGATGTCTGGGCACCACGCGAGCGTCCCTGATAGAAACACCTCCATCGACACTCAAAATAGGAACCAAGTGGGATGCCAATAGTGGGCTTAGGTGGAATTAAGCCTCCAAACTTGGTTTTCTAAGGTGGATAAGGGAAAAAGGGGGATTCACACAAGGGATGCAAATTCGCTCTTATACACTACATTACTACTCCTAAAATTCACCTACACCTAAAACACCTAATATTTAGAGGGAAAAATTAGATAGTGTTCCTAAATCCTTGAGAATTGGTTTAATCCAAAGAAGAATTCGAATATGCATTTATGTTGAATGGATATTGGATAATTAAAATAATTAATAATTAATCTTATAAATGGAAAAAATGAAAAAGAAACTGTAGACGAAGGGAGTGTTTAGAAATATGGGGAACCAAAAAGTGGACACATCCACTTTTTTGTCCATCTATGGAATAACAAGATAACGCTATAATGTGTTCATGTTATAATGAAAAAAAAAATTAACCCACTAATACTATGCCTATCATAGAAAAAAGAATATATAGTCAATACTCTATTTTATAGGGTGTTACCCCCAAACCCCCATCGGGGGGACTCTAAACAAAATTCTATCCACATGTACCCCCTAGTGATAGAAGTGGGATATGGATAGAGATATATGTAAGAGATAAATATATAGAGTGGAAGAGAAGGAGATAATGAGAGAGGTAGAGATAGAGAGAGATAGAAAGATATATATAGAGATAGGAAGTGATATATAGAGGTAGAGCTAGGGAGAGATATAGGGGTAGAGAAAGATGTATATCTAGGGAGATAGATATAAGGAGAGGGAGAGATAGAAGGAGAAATATGGAAAGATAGAGAGGAAAATAGATATATCGATATAAAAGGTATAGGAAGAGGGAAAGAGAGAGGCGTATATAGAGATAGGAAGATAGAGAGGAAGATAAATATAGAGATGAAGATAGAGGGAGAGGGAGAGAAATAGATAATTAGATAAAGATACATAGATGGAGAGATAAAGATAGAGATAGATTGGGAGATATTAATAGAGAGAGGGATATAGAGAGGGAGAGATAGAGAGGAGGAGATAGAGAGACATAAAGGTAGAGGGAGAGATACAGATAGAGATATATAGATGGAAAGATAGAGTAATAAAGATATAAGGAAATATGTAGAGAGGGGTAGAGAGAGAGAGATGGAAAGAGGAATAGAGAGAGGTAGAGATATATAGGAAGTATAGAGAGGTAAGGAGGGAGGGAGAGAATAGGAGAGATATAGAGAGGGAGATAGAGGGAGAGATAAAGTGGAGAGATAGAGATGTATGGGAATAGAAAGAGAGAGAGGTAGAGGTAAATAGATAATATGGAGATGGAGAGGGAGAGAGGTATAAATAGAGAGAGATAGGGAGGGAGAGATAGGAATGGAAATAGGGAGAGATATCTAGATATAGATATAATTTGGGAAAAATAGAGGGGGAAGAGAAAGGAAGATAAATAGGTTGAGATGGAGAGTGAGAGAGAGGGAGATGGAGGAGAGATATATAGATAAATATATAGAGTGATAGAGGAATAAGGAGAGAGGGAGAGAGTTATAGAGAAAGAATAATGGAGGGAGAATGGGGGAGAGATAGGGAGTGGGGGTGATAGTGATATAGAGGTAGAGAAAGGGAGAAAGTGTAATAGTAAATTGAATATAGGAACACTTAATTTGGGCTTAAAATGAATGTAGTAACATTTCCTTTAGTTTTAAAATTAATGTAAGTATATTTGAGTAGTCTTGAATAAAACTACGGACCCATCGTGTAGTTTTCCTACTCTTCAGATCTTGTTCTTAAAGCCTCATGTCATTTAGGTTCCTCCTGAATCCTATTATTAGGCCTTCTGAAATCAAAAAATTGTTTTATATTTTAATGTAGGTGTTTTTTTCCTAGGGTAAGAGTTAGGGGTGTCAAGGAGGTGATTAGACTCCTCCCTACCTTCTCCTTTTCTTGTCTATAATGTCCAACAATTGGGGAAATTGAAATATTTGTTTAACCTTGAGTAATGTTTTTTGCATTTTTGAGTTCTTAGGGTGTTGTAGGCACACTTAGGTTGTTCCTTGGTGCATGAGGGGTCATGGAGGTTATCCCCTAGTCTGAGGAAGCTCACTTTTGAAGACATTAGTGCCCGTATAAGGACACTAGCGCTTGGAATGTGTATTAGGGACATGTAGACCTTGAAAATAGACTCATGTAGGTGTCATTCTCTCTCACAAAAGTTTATCATGTAGGTGTTCAATTGATCCACTTGATGGCTATACCTGAGTGATGGCAAGGTATATATGGTAGAAATTGATAATGGGAATGGTGGTGGTGATTCATATAGAAGGTAATACCTATGGGTAGGTGGCATGGAGTTTATGAACCCCTAAATATTTCACAAAGATTCCCTTCAACAAGTAATAAAAAATGATTGTTGGGAAATTTTAACACTACCAGTAATTTTTTAAAACACAAAAAACATGAATGACATCACCTCTATCACATGAAAGTGTATGAATTATACACTTGGGAAAATCATATGTCATAATTTAATGACTTCATTTGATTTTTATAAGGTTTCTCACTACAAAGTTTAATCTACAAAATTTTAAATCAAAATATTGCATAGAGGTCATATGGATCATACAACTCCTTATGACATGTACGTATTTGTATAAATATATAGACTTTATACACTCATATAGATTTTAATTCTTAGATATGTGTGCCTCTAAAAATAATTTCTTAGATTTTACTTACTCAAATTTTAAAAAATTAACAATCAATATTATGGGTTTAGGGCATTCTAGATGCAACAATGGGATATATTTTACTATAGTTTTTATGGATTTTCACGTAAAGGATAAATATTTCTAAGAAAATATAGTAATTCATAGATCTGGTGTTGTAATACCATGTTTCATTTGATTGTTGAACCTCATATCTCCCAATAATCACCTATAACCTAAATTCCTATCATATAGAAAGAAAAAGATGATAGTGCACTAAGAAAAAATGAGTATTGATTTGATGGAAAGATGCTTATGAATATGATTTTTTATTAAATGGATATTGGAATGATAATACTTAATAATGAATCCTTATAAAGGGAAAATGAAAAAATGTAACCATAGATGAAACCCTATGTGAGGAATAAATTAGATCATGACAAGTGTCATCATCCTCTAATATGAGACAAATAAAGAACATGTTGAAATTATGAAAATACACAACAAGCGAGATCAAATATTAAATGAAAACACCTTCCACACATGAGGTTGAAAATAGTGGTTGTGAACAATGATTTTTTATTTCTTCAAAAATAAAAACTTACAAGAGATAAATAATATAATGAAGGATAGTGCTTATATAAGAAAACCCTAAATGAGAAAGGTATTAGATCATGAAAAGTATCAACATCACATGTAATGAGACATAATTTTTTAACAATTGATGAAAATAATAAATGAAAAAACACTCCTAAGTTTAGCTGAAGTGCATAAAGTGGAATTAGCCTAATAGAAAAATAAATATTAATTAATTATTAGCTAATAAATGATCACTCTAACACCCCCCTTAAGTGTAATTTAGGGAGTAGTTAAAAACTCTTAAAATTGAATGCATAAAAATCAATTAATACATGAATGAGTCCCATCAAATAAGGCCTTTTGAGGTACCCATGTACAAACAATTTAATATCTCATAACTAGAGAAAAGGAGAAAACATCATGGGAAAAACACCTCTCCAAAAGAAAGGAGAATTAAAAACAAAGAAGCCTTCAAAACAATGTATGAAAAGGTAGGAATATGAAGAAAATTGTTGAAGCATAAAGAATTTGTATACAACTGTTGAATGATGACTTCTATAGTGTTGAAATGAAGAACTCCTCTAAGATAGATGATCATCAAGATTAATCAAACAAGAATCTATATGAGTGATCCCAATGACACTGCTCAAACAATGATCAGATGGAAAACAAAGGAAAACATTTGGTATTCAAAGATATTAATGACACATAAATATGTATGAGTGACCCCAATGACTCTAATCAACCATACAAGAGTAATATGGAAGTCAAGAATACACGTACCAATAGTTTGAAGAACATTGATCAAGTGAAAGTGGAAGGCCACCTCCATAGAATAGGAATTCAAGAGTGTCCTTATGGCAAGTGACCTATCTCACCAAAATGCATGGGTAACCAACTACTTCATCTACCTAGTACATATGAACAAAAACTAGATACATAGCTCACTCCAAAAATGAAACCAAGGAATCATTAGCACCAATAGTAGAACCCCTCATAATATGGAAAAGGGAGAGCCATGATAGGTCCATTGAGACTATGTATCACCAAGAAGTGCATAAATGAGAACAAAGAACATCTAAATGTGCACATGAAAGTAATTTCAACTAAAAAAGGGTGTGTATATCAAGGAACACTCACATGAGGTAAGAAAAAATAGGATTTGATGCTTTGATGAAGGGACACTCACTTGAAATTTAGGTGTGATGGAGAAACAAAGGCACTACACAACCCCCCATGACACTTTATAACATAGTGTGAGTATAAAAGGCATAACTGGGTGTGTGAAATCCCCAAAAAGATACACCAATGGAGTTTTATCTCAACTCATCTACAACAATAAAGTACTTACTATTGACGATGATTTTACTCGCAGCAATAGGGTGAATAAATTATTTATAGGTAAACCGCAAAGAGCCTATCCTTCTTGAAAGATATGGAACAAATACAATCTAAAAGGAGAATATACTTTAATAGGAAAAGATTGACTTAGTTCAATCCCAAGTCTCTGGTAATCAGGTCTTGACTATACCAAGTTAACTCTCAGGTATAATGTGATATTGTTGTTAATATCAAAATGAATATGGTTGTTTAGAATCATGTATATATCAGAAACTAAGTTTTCAATTGGCTCTTAAGAACATATATCATGAAATTGAAAGATTTGAAATAATATTTCATGAACATCAACAATTTATTTGCTATCACTTAAGTAGATTTAGCATTAAGCATTCAACAAATTCATAGAAAATGAAAGATTTTCAATAAATTTCCATTCATTCTTCTATTTTTTGGAACATTTTCAAAAATTTAAACATCTATTCTAAAACAAAACATAAAAAATATTGAAAATTAAATTTATCCTAGTTATTCTCCACACATGCCCAAAAGAATTAACCAAAATAGAGCAAACCACTTTATACTTCACCAGATTACTTCACAGCTACATATAAAATGGTGCGATCTTTTAAAGAGAGGGGTTTTATTTTGGACATCGAGTAGGTTATGTATGCACCCTTAAATGGCGCACAACATACAGTCTTGTTTGGTTGAACTAACAAAACCAGCTACAAAGATTCATGAGATATGTAGCTATCAAATTGGCTATGATATTGATCAATGTATACATGCATACAAGTTTTTACACCAGAATGATTCAGAAAATAGGAAAAAAGAATAAAAATTAAAGAAGTTTTGGCTCTTTCGACATCCACAAATTCTGAACTTAACTTAAAAAGAAAGATCCTCTAGCCTTTTATAGAACACAAGGCACAGATAGGATAAGTCAAATACATGAGAGGAAATCCAAGGGACAAATCACATCAAGGCATGTGGAATGTAGTGACTGGTAAGAGAATTGCAATTGAATTCAACGAAGGTCAACTCCAATCACACATTAAATCTCTTCAGGCTTTATTCTTTAATCATCGCCAAGATGATACTTCAAATTAGGATAGTGTGGAGGAACTTCCCATATATTCAACATGATTATTTTATCACTCTATTCCCACACTCTTTTTTGCTTCGGGTTTGCTACTCTTGGGAATGGGATCTCCCAAAGATTGGCATTTATCTCCACCACATGTACAATACCAGGATCTATAGTATTTTGATGGACTCAAAGCCCTCTTCCTTATAACCTCCTAGAGTATGCAACCCGACTTGGACATAATTCTATCCATGATTCAAGATTGACTAACTGTCCATACCCAAAAATTGCATCACAATCTACATCTCCTACAATCACAAATTCCACTCATTAAATTCCTTTTAAAGAAAACATTTATAAACATCTCATGTAAATAAAACCATTATTCAAATGTTAGTACATAAATCTCATAAATAACACGATTTCTAGCATATCATAAATCCTTGCATAATTATCTCCTACATATACTTGGTTACCAGACTATCAGAATCATTAGATAACCTTAAGATTTTAAATTTTCATTTCACATCGCTACCTGGTACCTGGTACTTGGTATTTAGCTTTACCCATGAACTTTCCCTGGACATCGGTTTTACCATAACTTCCATTTTATCGGACTCCAAATATTAGACCAAAACACTCTGTTCATATTTACATCATCTTTTTCCTTTCAAATGCTTATGGTTCCCGGTATCCAGTACCCAAAACACTTACATTACAAAGTACTCTTTGACTAAAGATTTCTCTTTAATTTTCACTTTTGATGATCTTTTCAACTTGCTAGATCCTACCATAAGAGTTATTATGTTTTCACTTGGGTCCCCAAGTCTTACAGTCTTGGGGCATGTTGTGAGACGACACAACACTTACAAAAGATGTCTACAATTCCCAAATAAGACAAGAATACTAGAAATACATATCAAAGAGCCAAAAACATTTCATCCCATGCAGACATAAAGTTTCTAGGAGCTAAAATGTCCAAGTAATTCATTAGAATGTGAAAATAGAAAAAAATGAATAAAATGTACCTAGATAAAAATATTGAAAAATTTCATGGATAGTTATGAAGAGCTCTAACATACCTTTCTAATGCCACAAGAATCGTGAAAAATGAAGAAACTGGTCAAAATTTGTGAGCTTGGGAGTAAAATAGTACATGTAACGTCAACAAGCTATTAAATGCAAGACCAACAAAAAAATGAAATAATTACTTGCACCATTGGATAGTTCCTGAAACCAAATTTCCAATAATATCTCGTTTTCTTCATTTTGATACCCTAGTGAAAATTTATGGTGATTTTTTGGATCTTGCTAAAATTACAAAAAAAAAGGGCCCCAAGGGTTGGGTGTTGGTCACCCATGTGACCTTGGGGGCTAGTGAGGGTTTAAAAATCATGCCACTAGCTAGCTACTGATGGAGTAGTGGTTGACTGGTGGGGGGGAATTGAGTTGGCGATGACTCTAAAACTACTAGGGGCTAGTGGTAGGGTTGCTACTAGGTTGTGGTGGTGTCAGTTAGTGGCCTTAACATGTCAATATATATAATGGAAACACTTTATAAAGCATTACACTTTATATAAATTATTTATTTATTTTCATTGTATGATATAACACTTGAGTGGTAGTATGATCTACCAATTAAGAAAAATTCCTCAAAAGCTCCTAACATTCCATATAAGAAAATTTATTTCCAAAATTCATCTATTCAACCTCTTAAATCCAATGGTGAGCTCTGTCTTTCTCCAAAATGCACAAAAAATTTCGAACTCCAAAACCTAAAAACATATGAAGGTTCCATATTTGATACTCTTATAACCCTAGTTAAGAAAACCATCAAAATTCAAGAAGGGATTTGTTGAATCCACACTCTAACACAATTTTGAACACATAAGAAGTAGGTTCAAACAACAAATGAGAACACCTTCCATGCATGAGAGTTACAAACATTGATATTCTATTTTCTCAAAAAGGAAAACTTACAGGAGACAAAAAAAAAGTACAATGATGGAGAGTGCTTATATCAAAAAACCCTAAATTGGAAATGGATTAGATCACTACAAGTGTTGAAATCACATGTGATGAGAAATAATGATCTAATAATAGCTCAAATTAATAAAATAAAAAAACACTCCTAAGTTTAGCTTATGATGCAAGAGCATCCTAGCTGAAAAAGCAATCAACATCAACCAAAAAAATTCAAATTTTAAATTTACATTTGAATTTCATGTTAGGTGCAGCTAAATTAATGTTTGGAGGCTATTTGAATAAGTTATTTTAATTTTATTTATTTAAATAAAATTTCACCTTTGATATGCAAGTTAGCAGGTGGGGTTGTGGAGGCATAATTGTATTTTTTTGAAAATTTTGAAAAGGAAAGTAAAGGCATTGGGTTTGGGAGTTACAAAATGGAATTAAAATTCATTTATTTATTTTTCTATTGTGAAAACAACTCATTATGAGGAGGTGGTTGTGGATTTTCTTATTGGAGGGAAAAAGAATCATATTTTTTATTTTTTGAGGGGGGTTTTGTTGCATGTTTTTGGCATTCATTTGTTGTTGCAAGTTTTGGGAAAAGAGAGAGCTTGGAATAGTATTATAAAAGGGGGTTTTGAAGACTGTTTATTGCAGGCTGAGAGGATTGTGTCAGACATAAAAAAATTGAATGCTCCATGGGTGAAGATTTAAGGTTCTGGGTGATTGATTACAAGAGAAAGGTATAGATTTAGAGGTGCTTGTGAAGCACATTGTTGTTTTTTATTGTTGTAGTTTGTTTTGTGTTCATTTTCAGATTATGTATGAGGCATATGTTGCTTCCCATCAGTAATTTGATGACTAAAAATTAATATGTAATCAGATTTATAGAATGAGAATACCTTTTGTTGTCAACTTTAAAGTAAGTTCATGAGACTATGTTGCATATTTAAGTGCATTGTAAGGTTGTTTGAGTTTTTTTTTTTTTCTAAAGAGGGCTGTTGAGAAACCCTACTTCATCAGTGGTATTAGAGCAAGAGTTCCTAAGTGTGCAAGTAGAGCATTGAATGTGAGTTAGCTTGCACTAGGGCCTTTTCTAGTGTGTTTATGATTTGTGTGTAGATAGATCGTCAGACATGAGGTAGTATATACTAAAGAGGATGGCATGGGTTATGGGGAGGACCATAAGAATTTTATTTTGGGAAAAATATTGGGAAGAAGTGGAAAATTGGAAGTACCATGAAGAATTTGAAAAGCTCCAAGATGAAGTAGATGTATTGGAAAAGATGATTAAGGAGGAAGTGAGAATATGTGAAAAGAGATATGGGAAGAAGAATGTTCTCTTGAAAGAGGACAGTGAAAATAAAAGAAGCGTAAAGAAAGGATGGAGAAAGAGATAAGAGAAAATGGTCACTAAGGATCATAAGTTTAATGGTAATTATAATGACTTTTTTTTATCTAAAGATGCATTGTTTACATGATTTAGAAAAGATGAAGAAAATGGTGAAAAAATAAGGATGTAACAACAAAAAAAGAGGTATCATTTAATTATGTTAGTGATTATTTATGTGAAAAAGAAGTAGAAAAAATTGCAACAATTTGAAAAATGGATTTTCATAGTGCTAGATTTGATGAAGAGAATGATGAAGAGGAAGATAATCTCTTGTTGAAAGAGGAGATGAGGAAGTTAGAAAGATTATTTGAGGGGGGAATGATATAAGAAAATGAGGAAAAGAAAGAGGTTTTAGCTATTACATGCCTCTCTAAAGGAGGAAAATTTTCAGCAACAAGAAAAGAAGAATAAAATAAAGGTAATCATTGATTTATCAAATTTTGTTAATGTTGTTAATAAAGCTAATTTTTATGATAGTAAAATGGTAAAAGGAAGTGAAGAAAGAGAGATGGTAAGGTGCAGCAATAACATATTACAAGGTGAAATACAACAAGGTATGATGAATTTTGTTGACATAGAAGAAGAACAAGGTGAAGGAGAAATAGGTGATAAAGATGTGCAAATAGAATCCATTGATTTCCATGAATTCATTGATGTAGGAGCATCTAGTGGTGTAAGGGCAATCTTGCATCACCCAAAAATATTAAATTTCAATTTTCTTAATTTTTAGATGTTTTTACTTTTCTGGATACCCTTTTCGTCATAATGAAATTCCCAATTTATGGTTTTTATTTTCTATTCTTGGGTTGAAAGATATTGCAGTTTTAGTTTCCTAGATTTGCACCTGAAAATCTTCTGAGTTAGATTTGAGGACACTTTCCAACGGCTCAAAGTTCCCGGATCAAAAGTTATGGCCCCGAGAACTTGGCGCACTTTCTAGAAGATACAATTGCAAATGTTCTTTTGAAATTTGAACTTCAAATTGTAATTTTTCAGCGCCAAACCACCTAAACTCAAATTTGAATGTTGTTTTGGCTCCAAACTAAAGAGGAGCTGTATTTATGGGCGGGTTTCTAATTTTTGGGTAACTTTTTGGGGGACAAGCTTGCATATTGTGAAAGGGTAATTCTGTAGCTTTCTATAACTTGCATGTGTTGTAGAACTTGGAGATTTGAGATCCACTGCATGTAAGAAGCTCCATTTTCTAAATAATAAAATTATTCTCTTATTTGTGGGTTATTTTCTAAGTCTCGGGCTGCACCCTCATCAAGTGGTATCAGAGCAAGTTTTCTTGAGCGTGTGAATAGATTGCCGATCATGAGGCAGTTCACACCAGGACCATGGTTGTGGGTCGAGGTCAAGAAAGATGCCTCTAAGAGTGATGCCTGGTAGGCGTGTGGTGCCAGAGGTGGTCAAGGCGACAAAAATGCTAGTGGAAGAGATGCATTAGTAGCCCTCCAAAGACAGATTGATGCATTATAAGAGCAGTTGAGAAGAGGGTTAAACCTAAGGGAGGAAAGTGAGGATGAAGGAGAGGAAGAAGGTTCAAATGTAGAAGAGGAAAAGAAGCAATTGATCAAGACCAAATGCAGCTAATAAGGGCCATTTCAAAGATTGGGAAAAGACCCAAAGCAGAAGTCCCTAGTTATTCTAGAAGTTTGAACCTGGAAGAGTTGATTGACTGGATCAACGAGCTAGAAGAATATTTTGAGTTTGAGGAAATAGAGGACCCAGATCGGGTTAAGTTTGCGAAAATGAAGCTGAAGGGCCATGCCAATATTTGGTGGAAAGAGGTCCAGTTGGAAAGAAATTGAAGAGGAAAAGGAAATATCACCAGATGGGATCGCATGGTAGAGAAGCTGAAGAAGCAGTTCATAACAGTGGACTACGAGTTAGATCTATTGAAGAAATTGCAAGGGTTGAAGCAAGGAAGCAGATCTATGAAAGAATATACTAAATATTTTCACAAGATAATCATCAAAACGGGCCACAGAGAGGCCAATAAAGAGAAGGTAGCCTGATATCTTAATGGGTTATGACCGAGCATTCAGGAGGAGTTAAGCCTAGTCAGAATGACCACCATTGAGGATGTGTATCAGTTTGCTCTGAAGGTGGAAGAGAAGTTGAATAAAAGATTTGATGGCAAGCAAAAAGGACGAGGAGGTCAAAGTGGAAGGGGAAGTGGAAGACCTTCAGGAAGCCGAAATGATGATGAAAAGAAAAGTGAAGATATGGGTACCAGCCGAAGCCAAAGGAATGACAACTTCTACCGCCCTCGTGATCAAGAAAGTAGTGATCAAAGAGGTAGAGGATGAGGGAGATATGGACAAGGATCTGGAAGAGGTGGTTTCAAAGGAATGTGTTTCCAGTGTGGTGAAGAAAGGCATTGAGCCTATGAATGTCCACAACACCAAGGAAGGGCAGACAAAAGGCCAGAAGGTCATGGAAGGGTTGCACATGCAGATGAGGAGACCCAATCTAAACATTCAGATGATGTTGAAAGGGGAGAAGCCCTAGTGATTAGGAGAGCCCTGGTGACTGAGGAAAATGAACGAGAACAGAGGAAGAATCTGTTTTGCACAAGGTGCAAGTGTGAAGGAAAAGGTTGTGATGTTATTATTGATGGTGGGAGCTCCGATAATCTGGTGTCAGAAGAGATGGTCACAAAGTTGAAGCTGAAGAGGGAAAGGCACCCGCATCGTATGAGATTGCCTGGTTGTAGAAAGACCACAAAGTTTTGGTCAATGAGCAGTGCCTAGTAAAGTTCAAGATCAAGAGCTACCATGATGAGGTACTCTGTGATATCATCCCCATGGATGCATGTCACATGTTGTTGGAGAGGCCATGGTAGTTCGATAGGTGAGCTATACATGATGGCCATGCAAACACTTATTCCCTGACAAAGGATGGGGTTCATCACAAGTTGAAACCTCTGAAGTAGATCGAAGAAAAAGTATGCAGTAGTGCTAGAATTTGTTATGTAGATGGAAGTAATTTTTAGAAGGTATGAAGCATGAGTGTGTGTGTTATGCATTGATTCCTAGAGTGAGTAAGGAGGATAGTGAGAATGTTCCAGAAGAATTTTCTGGGATGTTGGATGAGTTTCAAGATATTGTTTCTGATAATGTACCTGAGGGTTTACCACCAATAAGGAAGATCAGTTATCAGATTGACTTGATTCCTAGAGCCAGTTTGCCAAATAAGGTAGCTCATAGAATGACTCCAGTAGAAAATGAGGAGTTGAACAGACAAGTTCAAGAGTTGTTGAGAAAGGGTTTGATAGGAGAGTTTGAGTCCATGTGCAGTACCAGAGTACTAGCACCAAAGAAGGATGGGGAGTGGAGGATGTGTATAGATTCCCAAGCCATAAACAAGATAACAATCAAGTACAAATTTCCCTTGCCAAGGATGGATGATGATGGACTGTTTGAGTGGAGCTCAGTACTTCACAAAAATTGATTTGAAGAGTGGATATCACTAGATCCGGATTCGAGAGGGAGATGAATGGAAAACTACCTTCAAGACCAAAGAGGGCCTGACGAGTGGTTAGTCATGCCTTTTGGGCTAACCAATGCACCGAGCACATTCATGCGGCTCATGAATGAGGTACTAAAAGAATTTCTGGGAAGTTTTGTTATTGTGTATTTAGATGATATTTTGATTTTCAATAAGACGTTGGATGAGCATCTGATGCATATTCGGAGAGCCTTTGAGAAGTTAAGAGAAGAGAAACTGTTGATTAATCTGAAGAAGTGTAGTTTTGTGAAGAGGGAGTTAGTGTACTTGGGGTTTGTTGTCTCAGCAGAAGGTCTCAAGATGGACCCAGAGAAGGTGATGGCTATTTTGGAATGGCCTACCCCAAGAACTACTACCGAGGTGAGATCTTTCCATGGTTTGGCTAGTTTTATAGAAAGTTCATTAGAAACTTCAGTAGTATTTGTGGACCCATGACAAACAATGAGAGGGGATAGAAAAGAATTCAAGTGGAGCGTTGGAGCGGCAAAAGTTTTGAACTGCTGAAGCTGAAGGTGACAAAGCAACCTATTCTAACCCTCCGATTTCAACAAGGTGTTTCAGGTGGATTGTGATGCCAGTGGTTGTGCCATTGGAGCAGTGTTGAGCCAAGAAGGTAAGCCCATTGCCTATTTCAGTGAAAAGTTAAATGATGCCAAGAGAAAGTATTTTGTATATGATCAGGAATTTTATGCAATAGTTCAAGCATTAAAGAAATGAAGACATTATTTGTTGCCGAAGGAATTTGTTCTATATACTGATCATCAGGCCTTGCAGTACCTAAATAGTAGGGAAAATTAAATCAGAGGCATATGAAATGGGTAGAGTTTTTGCAGAGTTATACCTTTGTTTTGAAACATAGGAGTGGGAAGTCAAATAGGGTTGCAGATGCCTTAAGTAGGAGGCATACATTGATGACAAAGATGCAGATTGAAGTGGTTGGGTTCAATGAACTTAAGACACTATACACAAAAGATCCTTATTTTGCAGAGGCTTGGAAAGCTTGCAAGGAACCTGTTATAGTGGACAGGACAAGGTGGCTGGATTTCATAATCCAAGATGGCATGTTATTTAAGGGAAGTCAATTGTGTATCCCGAGGAGTTCCATGAGAGAGAACCTGATAAAGGAGAAGCATAGTGGAGGAATGGCAGGACATTTTGGTTGGAATAAGACCATTGCCATTATTAGTGAGCATTATTATTGGCCTCAGTTGTCATAGGATGTGAAAAAGTTTGTACAAAGTTGCAGGGTATGTCAGATGGCTAAAGGAGTGAGTCAGAATATAGGCTTATATCAGCCCTTATTTGTACCAGAGAGGCCGTGGGAGGATATAAGTATGGACTTTTTCTTGGTTTGCCAAGGACACAACGAGGGAATGATTCAGTCTTTGTGGTGGTTGATAGGTTTTTGAAGATGGCACATTTCATTCCATGTCAGAAGACCCATGATGCAGTCCACATTGCTGACTTGTTCTTCAAAGAGGTGGTGAGGCTACATGGTTTGCCAAAGAGTATTGTTTCAGATTGTGAAACCAAATTTGTGGGGTACTTTTGGAGGACCTTGTGGAAGAAGCTGAAGACAGAGTTGAAGTTTAGTTCTACACACCATCCATAAACAAATGGGCAGACAGAGGTTGTTAACAAGAGTCTGGGTAACCTACTTAGATGTTTGGTAGGAGATAAACCCAAGGGATGGGACTTGATCTTACCCCAGGCAGAATTTTCTTACAACAATTCTGTCAACAGAAGCACTGGTAGATCACCATTCCAAATTATGTATGGAGGTAGCCCCAAAAAAGCTCCAGAATTGAGGAAGATGGACCAAGAGAAGAAAATAAGTGCTGAAGCCAAAGATTTTGCAGAACACATCAAGGATATACATGAGATGGTAAGAGAACATATTAACAAGATGAATATGTAGTATAAGGCTAAAGCATATCAGAAGAGGAGGTATAAGGAGTTTCAGATTGGTGATGAATTGATGGTCCACTTGACGAAAGAAAGGTTTCCATGGGAACATATAACAAATTGAAGATGAAGTTCGGTCCTTGTAAAATTTTGAAAAGGCATGATTCAGGGAATGCATATGAGGTAGAGTTGCCAGATGGATTCAACATTTCCCCTGTGTTCAACATTTCAGATTTGACAGAGTATCATGAAGGTGGCACAAAGGAAGTACCAATGATGGAACAGTGTGGGATTTCAGCACCTACTTTAGAAAATGAGGAGATTGAAGAAACCCTGGATAGTCGTGTGGGAAGGAGTACCAGTAACAAGCAATATGAAGAATATCTGGTGAAATGGAAAGGAAGGCCTGTTGAAGATTCATCCTGGTTGCCTATGGCAGAGGTTGACCGTTTGGGTTTTCCTCCACCATCTGAGATGTGATGGGGTCACTTTTCAAATTACCTTGGGGGTCTGATGTAGGAGCATCCAGTGCTGTAAGGGCAATCTTACATCACCCAAAAATAGTTAAATTTCAAGTTTCTCAGTTTTTAGATGTTTTTACTTTTTTGGATACCCTTTTTGTCATAATGAAATTCCCAATTTATAGTTTTTATTTTCTATTCCTGGGTTGAAAGATATTGCAGTTTTAGTTTCCCAGATTTGCACCTAAAAATCTTTCGAGTTAGATTTGAGGCACTTAGAGTTCCTGGATCGGCCCCAAAACTTTCCAAAATTGGCGTTGCATATTTCAAGCACATTCTTGACTTCGAGACCTTTCCAACGGTTCAAACGGTTCGCGAATCGGAGTCCCGGATCAAAAGTTATAGCCCCAGGAAGTTGGCGTACTTTCTAGAAGATACAATTTCAAATGTTCTTTTGAAATTTGAACTTCAAATTGTAATTTTTCAGCACCAAACCACCTAATCTAAAATTTGATTGTTGTTTTGGCTCCAAACTAAAGAGGAGCTCTATTTATGGGCGGGTTTCTAATTTTTGGGTAACTTTTTGGGGGACAAGCTCGCATATTGTGAAAGGGTGATTCTGTAGCTTTCTATAACTTGCATGTGTTGTAGAACTTGGGGATTTGAAATCCACTGCATGTAAGAAGCTCCATTTTCTGAATAATAAAATTATTCTCTTGTTTGTGGGTTATTTTCTAAGTCTTGGGCTGTGCCCTCATCATTCATTAATACTGATTTGTGTGTAGGTGTTGAGAATGATAAAGTGGGATGGCAATATGAACCATGGTGATACCAAAATGAAATTTCATGAGGGGAAGAAAGAGAGGAAAGCTGAAGGAAGGAAGAGATAGGAAGTTTTAGAGTAAGGTGAAGAAGAAGAAACAGGTGGATAAGGAAGAAAGGTGGATGAAGAACAAGCACATGATCTATAAATGCTTATGAGTTCAACTCATGAAACATTTCTTTCTACATGGGATGTCTAATGCAGGACCATCCTAGGTGAAAAAGTAATGAACATAAACAAAAAATAAAATAAAATTTAAATATACATTTGGATTTCATGTTAGAGGTTTAAATTCATGTTTGGAGGCTATTTAAATAAGTTATTTTAATTTTATTTATTTAAATAAAATTCCACCTTTGTTATGAAATATGGAAGGTGTGGTTGTGGAGGTGTAATTGTAATTTTTTGAAAATTCTAGAAAGGAAAGTTTAGGCATTGGGATTGGGAGTTACAAAATGGAAGTAAAAGTCATTTATTAATTTTTCTATTGTGGAAACAACTCATTATGAGGAGGTGGTCATGGCTTTTCTCATTAGAGGAAAAATCATATTTTTTATTTTTGGAGGGGGGTTTTGCTGCATGTTTTTGGCATTCATTTGTTGTTGCAAGTTTGGGGAAAATAGAGATCTTGGAATGGTATTCTAAAAGGGGTTTTTGAAGACTTTTTGTTTCAATTTGAGAGGATTATGGCAGCCATAAAAAAATTGAAAGCTCCATGGGTGAATATTTAAGGTTTTGGGTGATTGATTGTAGGAGAGAGGTGTAGATTTAGAGGTGCTTGTGAAGCACATAGTTATTTTATTTTTTGTTGTAGTTTTTTTTGTGTTCATTTTTAGATTACATATGAGGTATATGTTTCCACCCCTTAGTTATTTGATGACTGAAAATTAATATGTAATCAAATTCATAGAATGAGAATACCTTTTGTTGCCAACTTTAAAGTAATTTCATGAGACTATGTTGCAGATTTGAATGCATTATGAGGATGTTTGAGTGTTTTTTTTGGAAAAGAGGGTTGTTGAGAACCCCTACTTCATTAGCTTAAATGCATAAAGTGAAATTAGCCTAATAATCAACTTAATTATATTAATTAATTATTAGTTAATAAATGATTACTCAAATAGAACATTACTTCAAAAATTTAATACAGTAAAAAGGGGGCCTAATTACTTAATTGATGGTTAATTAATTTATTAGACAATGTTCCTATTTTTCTCTAAGATAATATATTGATCTAGGAGTACAAGAATCAAATCAATAAGGATCAAAAATATATTTCCAAGGGGTATATAATTTATTTGATCTATCTACTAACACATATAGGGTGTACAAGGTGTTAACAACATATACCAAACATTTAAAGTTATTTATTAATAATTACACTTAATATATTAGTGTCAATAGATCATTTTAATTGTAACCATACTACAACATAATTATAATTGATCATTTATCACATATCTTAAAATTTTGTGACAAACAATATATTATAGTAAAATTGTATGAAACTAAAATGGTAATCAAGATGCAAATAATTCACCTTAGTGATTAAATTGAGAAGATATTTCACTAGATGTAAAGATCTAACTAGAATATATTTTTCCTTTAGGAATATTACATCATTAAATTTGTTATATTTTTTTAACATATCATGTTCGCAATAATATATTCTAGTTGTACAAATATTTTTTTTGTATTATAATTATTAAAATAACTCATCTATGTAAAGGAGTGGTTAGATGAGGTAGAATAGCCCCGCTATAATATAAGATGTGGAAACTCCTATAAATATGTGATATGTGTTATTGAATAATAAAATATAGAATTATATTATTATGTGTACAAAATTATATTTTTATCTTTTATAAAATTTGATCAAATTTTTAAAATGGTTTCAAAGAATGAGATCTGATAGTCATATTCACCTTTGACATGTTGACTATTTCACTCTTCTTATCTATCTAAGTAGCCGATATTGTCAAAGCATTAAAAAATTAGCAACTCTTGTATTTTTTCTTTTCAATCTATGGGGCATAAAGAGTGTAGGGACACCACCAATTCCTTTATATTAATGAGGTAATTCTCACCACAAAGAACATGGAAGTAATTTTATCTAATGCTCGTACCTCTTGATCAACATTTGAAAAGATGAATGTAAATTATTCAACCTAAGAATTGATATCTAGAAGAGCCTACACAATGAATATTCCTCCTCATTGTTTATACATGCAACAACCAGGCGTGAGTGAAACCACTTTAGTCAAAATTCATGAGTTTAGGATGATTTATAGAGATCTATGAGGATTATTTCATATTTTTGAGAACAATTTTTATAGCTAATTTTCAATTGTATTTGAAGAAAATATATATTCTTATAGAAGAAGTCTAAAAAATTTTAAGTAAAAGAAAATTATATGGACAAAAAATCTTCATAAGGTCATAGGATTCCACTAGTTGTGAATGGCTTTCATCTGAATAGCCAAATTGACCACATGAAAATATGATATGGATTTTCTTGAGATTTTCCATAATTTTTTGTCACTATGGTATTCAAAATCCATATCACAATTGTAACATTGAGATAAAGAATATTCTGAAATAATAAAGTCTCAATATTTTAACACTAAAACTAGTGCTAGCACTCCTGCACATTACAAAGATTTTATAAGAAAAAAAACATGTATACACATCACCAGCATGTAGCTTTAGAGAGTTTGATTAGGATACCAATATCAATATTTGGAACACAGTCAATGACTCCAAAATCATTGGCTAGGATGTAGCCCACATCAATCAAGACAATGATTTGAGTCATTTGAACTCTAGTAATTTTCTTTTATTTAGTTTAGTTTTTAAATTCTACATTTGTAGATTGAGTTTAGATATGATATTTTTTATATTGAAGTTAGTTTTCAATATATTTATACTTGTATATTATAACAATTTATTCTTTAGTTATTTTTAGTTTATCATCTCAAAATGTATTGTCAATTCATTTAGAGATATTTTATGTCATAGTCCAAAAGTCAAAGTTAAGTTGTATTATTTTCTTTAGAATATGGTCCATTTTTGTGTCATTAAAATTATTTCTTTCAAAATTCAAAAGTGTCAAAAAATAATAAAAATAAAAAATTATTTAATTATAATTGGATGCACCATAGCTTGTATGTGACACCAATCTTGTGGGGGCATTCTAAAATTGAACTTCAAAGTGAAATTTTATAGGTAGAAAATCAACTTGAGGATGGAGATACAAGAGGTTGGAGGATATTCAACAACCTTTCATTAGTCACTAGTAATGAGTTTGTAAAATAGTTGTAGCGATAAAACTACTTGTGTCAAAGTGATTAAAGGAAAGATCAATTTCCTAGTGGCAATGACTACCATTTCATATTATTTGTGATAAGAATGGTAGAGATCTATAATGATGGTTGCATAAGTGACAACATGAATGTATTTCTCAATATTTTTTATATTTTTATTAGACGTGTATGTCCCCAATCACATTTATTAAGGGATAGTTATTGGATATGTTTCTCTCCAATCACAATTATTGGTTGTTTGTGATTGGATTTGTTTGGACCTCTAATCACATTTTTGGAGTGATTAGGATTGAACGATTTTGTCTCCAATCATATTTTTTTGTGAGTAGAAGTGTGTCCTTGTTCATTAATTTTATGTTTGATAGACGTGTTTTTCACTATCCAAACTTATTGTATGACCCCAAATATGAGTGCTAGTCCCTATCTCTAGTTCCATGAGTATATGTGTCCCTATCCTTGGATAAAATTCTAGTATGGTCACTCCTACTAAAGAAGCTTGGTGAGGCTAGTTCCACTATTACTTTTCACATATAGATGTGTATGTCTCCACTCATACCTTAAATGTTTTTTATGAACTAATAAACATGTTCATTAAGTATTTCTAGTCAAATTATCCCCATTTGGAAAGTGGTGTAATATGGGGTTGTTAGAAATATTACATTATTAGGTTTTTTATTATTTGATAAATATCATGTGTAGCATAATATATCGATTGTACATAATGGGAGCGATGAAGTCATTTACACCTATGGGCACTAGGGTTTCTATAGTCCTTGGCATGAATGTAGGATTCCCACCGAGCCATAGAGGTTTAGATGTGTGGTTTGGCATCAATAGGCAGAAGGTAAAATCTGTGCAACCAAGTGAAACTAATGTTGTGTGGGGTGTGGAATGTCACAGGTTGGGCTTCAAGGAGAGAGCTAGTGGAAGTTGGTTAGGGGTTGTTGCTAATGCCCCTTTAGAGCCTCACCCCCAGGTGTCAAGTAAGGCAGTTGATGGTCTGAAGGACAACCTGGCGTCAGTTTTCCTACAAGATGAGCTTGAAGACAAGGTATCTCATAATGCCAAAGTGTTTTCAGAATTAGGGCTCATTGGATGTTTCAGGGGTTTTTGGCCATGTTTGTGTGATCTCCATGAATGGATTTATGAACACTGGGAGCCCATTTTGGATGGTTGTGTTCAAATCTACCCAATTGCCAGAGGTTATTTTATTATTATTTGCAAAACTGTGGCTAATAGAAATAAAGTTCTATGTGATTTTTTCTAGAGTTGGGAGGATAAATTTGCTCTGTCCTTGAAGCCATGGCATCCGAATTTTAACTGTGTGACAAATACTTTTGATAAAAGTTCCTTTGTGGGTGAGACTTCCAAACTTTCCTCTTCATTTTTGGTTTGAGTCTTGTTTAGAGGCTATAGGAAATTCTTTAGGTAATTTTTTGATGATTGATGAGGGTTCCTCAAATCTCATGCATTCTAGAAGAGATCCCAATCAATGCCTCCATAGGATGTTGGGTGCATCCCTTGGATTATGAAGGGGTACCATTTCAATGCAGAAGATGCTTCCAAATTGGGCATCTTCCTACACAATGTGCAAATCCTAGATCGCTTAAACTAGCTACTTGGTGGCAGGATGTGTCTCACCTCCATTATACGGTGGAGAAATAGGGTGGGAAGAAGGAAGTGTAGGGCAAGAGCTTCACTTAGGTTGTGGGTAACTCAGAACCGCATAAGCCAAATAGGGTTTCAGAACATTTGGGGCGGTCGGGTCATGTTGAGATTCCTACCTTGAATAGCATTGATGTGGGGAGTGCTAAAAAATTTGTGGCTGTGCAAAACCATAACGGTGCTAAAACTCTAGAGTGTAGGGAGAAATCAGGGCTGACGAGGGTGCATGAAAAGGGGGAGGTGAATGGATTTTCAGAGGGTCAATGTGGGTAAGTTGTGTGTGGTTAACATGGAGAGGGATGGATACACCACGTGTCATCTAAGGAATGGCAAAAGGAGGTTGCAAGGATGGAGGAGGGTTGGCTTGTTGTGAAGGGGAAGAGAAACAAAAAGGGAAAGAAGGAAACCATTGGCATGGTCCTCTGATCACAAACTAAGGGAGGAACCAAAGGTAAATGTCACATTTGATTTGTTCGATGTCCCTTGCTATGGGGTTTGTGGTTTGTTGTTCTAGGTATTGGTTTTTTGGTTGGTTTCCTTTCTTTGGGGAGATGGTTCTCCTTGTAACCATCCCTATTTTAGGGCAGGATAAATCTCAGTCTATTTTTAATAAAAGACATATTTTACAGACCAAAAAATATATATATTGATTGTACAATTTTTTTTTTGTATTATGACTTGTTAAAATTATTCATCTATTTAAACCTGAGTCTTATATGAGGTAGAACAACCCTCATATAACATAGGATGTGAAAATCCTATAAATATGTAATGTGTTTTATTGAACAAAAAAATATTAAAATGTATTATCTATGCATAATATTTTATGTTTAGATTCTATAGAAATTTCTCAAATATATGAAATTCGTGTATTTTTTTCTTCTTAATTCATAGCTATTAAAATAAGCAAGAAGAAAGTGGAGTTGTTTCATTTTTCCTTTCCACTCTTTCCTCCTGAACTAATATTATCAAAGTGTTTTGCATCAAGTGAATGGTAGCTCTATTTGTACATCAATTACAACAAGGAGAATAAATGATAGAAATGCTAAAAAATATTCCCTCTAAAACTCATGCACATGCAATATATTTAAATAAATAGAAGTATTCAATGTTTTTTTAAATATTACTTGCAAATGATAGGTAACCCTGCTATGTTGTTACATTTTCTTTGTTATTTAGTTCAAGATATTTGGATAATTTAATAATGACCAAGTAACTAATACTAATTCTAAACTACAAATTTATAATGTAGTCTTATTATCAAAATAAATAATAATTAAATCTATAATTATTATTAATTGAATGACATCTTGGCTGTAAGAGGTTGTTCTTATGGAAAAAAAAAAAAAAATTAGGAAAAAAATAGCTAGAGAGCAAGAAATCAAAACCTAGAGGTAAATATAATGCTTTAGATTAAGGTAAGAGGAAGTGTTAGAACTATGATAAAAACTTAATGTACTATAAGAGGGATTGTAGATCTAATAATTTTGAGAAGGTTTGAAGATTGTTCTTCTATAGAATCAAAGACCTTAGCTAAAGATTTAGGGTCTATAATTTTTTCTGTTACATGATCAAATGAACATCATGATGAATGAATAATAAACTCAAATGCCTCCTTTCAAATGAATTCTCATGAGGGGTGTTTTACTGATTATAAAAAATCAATGGGGCTATTTTCATAGGATATGATTTGAGAAATAAGATTATAAGTCAAAGAAAAATAAAGATAGGGATTAAAAATAAAATATTTAAATCCATTTTTGGTGTTCCACACATTCTAAGTTTAGAAATAAATATAATTTCTATAAGAAGAATCAATGTTATAGATGTATTATGTAGATGCACAATGATTTGTGGTACTATGGTATTAGAGAAAAGAGTATTTTAAACAACACTTAAAAACATGAGATAATAATTATAAATGGTGGATGCAATTCCTCTCATGTTCGTGAAGTAAATAATATCATAGATAAGGCTTCTACACTTCCTACAAAATGATAATGTTGTGGCATGAATAGATTGGGTATATTTGAGAGAAAAGTCTTCATGATTTAAAAATAAAGGTTTGGTTGAAAGAAATTCTTATTACCCTTTAGAATTTGATTTTTGTGAGCAATGTGTATTTGGTAGGAAAACTCGTGAAGTTTCCCAGTAGTGCTACATGATCAAAAGGAGTTTAACATTTAATGTGCAATGATTTTATGGACAATAAAAGTGTTATCATTTGGAAATTATATGTACAAATGTATCTTTTATAGATGTCTTCTTAAGAAATACCTAGGTTTACATTTTCTATAAAATAAATATTGAATCTTTTAATAAATTGAAAGAGTTTAATACTCTTGTTTAAAATCAATAAAAAATAAAATCAAAGTTATTGTTAGTATAACATTTTTTCACTATGGATATGTTTTATCCTAAGTATGATATTTTATTATTTTATTAAGTTTACTTAGGCAATATAATTAAATTTCTTAATGAGGATAATATATTGTGTTTCACATTCATGGGTTCAACTTTCTATTTATCCTTATAGATTAAAAAATTTGAATAAGAAAACCTTTAATTTTTGATTTTATGTTTTATCCCCATCCTCACAATATTAAAAATTCTAATGCTATATGTATAGATCTATTTCCTTTTTATAGACAATCAAAGAAATTCATTATGAACTCTTGCATTTCTCTTAAAGAATAATTCTATTTTGATATTTTTATTTCAATATAAATTTTCATTTATAGGTTTAATAATTCTATTTGTTGCACTCAATTTTGGGTTACTTATATGTTTAAAAATATTAACATAGTACAAGAGAATATATTACTAGGATAGTTTTTATAATTTATATTTAAGATATTTAGGGGGGCTGATAAGCTTTGCATGTAACTCTCTTATAAATTTAATATTCTCTTCTTTTGTATCTTTGAATGATCTAAATAAACATAAAAGTCTAATGATGTTTTTTAACCTCTAAGGTTTTGTATGTGTGTTATTATTTGATATAGTTATTGCATCTATTTTGGTCATATTGATTTTATTTCTAGTTGTTTCAACATATTTGAGAGGCTCAAGAAAGTAAAAAAAAATCCGTTCACTTGATTTGGAGATCATAGAACATAGTAGAAAATGAGGGTTTGATTCTTAGATTAGGTGAAATGTAAAAATTTGAGGCATTTTGAAGCGAAAAAATCCCTACCGTTACATTCATAAGGCCCAAGAACCCCCAATTCCATATAAAATCTATCATTTATCGAGTTGGTCATCTAGAAGAGTTTTTTTTTTTGTCTAGCACTATTCATTCATATGGTCATACTATCATACCTTATGTACCTATGTACATATTTTTTCTATTGTGCACTAATGAAATAATTGAATGGATTTCTAATGTTGTTACTTAAAAAAATAACCCCTCTTCATTGGCTATTTTGGTTTTCAAGCCCAACTTTCAAAGATCATAACTTAGTCATATGTACTCAAAATTAGGGGATATTTCTATGTAGAGTATAATTTTGTAAAAAATTTAGTGATTCTAGTTATTTCTTTGATTTAACACTCTTATTTTTCTATAACTTTGGTTTTATGTCATTTTATTGTTTTTCCATTATTTTGGGAACTTCAATATTTTTAACTTTCACAAACAAGCTCCTTTTTGGGTGTTGTTATTCTTCAAGTTTGCATTTTTTAATATCTTCGCAATACTATATATTTTCTATTCTTATTATATAACCACATAATACTTTATTAATTTTTGCCACTTTTGAACCTTTTAAAACTTGATTCAATCTAGAATCTTGTATTGTAATCACACTAAAATTAAATCCCAAACATTGTACTTTGTAGGGGGTCATTTAAGAAATTAAGAGGGTTAAAATTGAATAATTCAGGGGTTTCCTGAAGGATATATCAAGCTCAAGGAAATTGCAAAATAGTGGACAATTGAGGTTCTCATTTGCAAGAAAGGATGGATCTTCTGGAGAATCAAGTCATTTGTCAAAGTCCTTAATTTCTAGTGTACAATTCCTAAATACAAGGTCAAAAGGAAAAGATACTTTGGATGAAAAAAATGGTTATGATCAAGTCAACAAACCATTGAATGATAGGATTTCTTTTGATCAGGAAGAGTATCAAATGCTAGCAATTTACATTTTAGGTCCAAATTGGAGACATTACATCTTACTTGTCCCATTAGAATGATGTTATGATTCCATCCATGATGAGAGAGAAATATCAAATGAATCTTGATTATGAGATCTCTCAGCCATCTTTTCAACAACCTATGAATTTATCATTTAGAAGCTCTTTAGTTGGTACAAATGGGTGGGATAGTTGGAAAAAAATGAGCTTTGTGCTTGAATCTGGGCTTGGGGAGAGAATTTTTTTGAAGTTGGGAACAAAGAAAAAATGAGTGTCATCCCAACTTCCCGATTGCTTGTTTCCTTTCACCTTTCGACATTTCAAATTTTCTCTTCCTTCTCTTTTAATTGGTATGTGATTCAGTAGTAGGTTGATGGACCAATGTTCAACATATTGCTTATGTCAGGTTGTCAAGGGTTGTCATGCTCTAATATCAATGGTAAATGGTATGTGATATGAATGGTTAATGTGCAATGGTGCTTGCATTTATTCATGTACACCCAGATATCTCTTGTCCTTGATCCTCAACTCTTCCCTTCTTTCAAGGGTCAGACTTTTGGCCTTCCCTTTAACTTGGTACTTGACCAAGCTTCCCCTTGACTCTTGACTTCCCAATTGCTCATTTCCTTTCACCTTTCAACATTTCAAAGATTTTCTTCCTTCTATTTTAATTGGTATGTGGTTTGGTGGTAGATTGATGGCTTGATGTTCGACATATTACTTATGTTGGGTTGTTGAGGTTTTTCATGCTCCAGTATCAAGGGTAAATGGTATGCAATATGAATGGATAATGTGCAATGGTGCTTACATTTATTCATGTGCACCTAGATAGGCGATATTACTATATGGGCTTTTCATTGTTATTAAGATATGACTCTATCAAATTCTAATGTGTTGATGGGTGAGTTTGAATTGAAGCTTACTGACTCTCTCAAATTGTAATTTATTGTAAATTTGATACATATATAATATATATAGGCTATATTCCTTTTGTTGAAAATAATAATAATGCACATGCACTCAAATTTTAATGTTCTAATTTTATGTACTAGTATTAGGCATCTTCTACATAAGAATTTTGTAACCATAAAAAAAAAATTTATATTTTGGGGGGTTTTGTCATGGATTTTAGTATAAATTTCACCCTTCTATTGTTAAGACAAATTTAGAGAACTACTTATCTTGGAAATAAGGGATAAAGAATCACTACTTTTAGTAGGATCTATTTCCCTATCTCCTAGTGTTGCACAAAGTATTAAATTACCAAATCCCTAAACCTAGTACAATATTTGAACATCATGAATTTTAAAATTAGAGATGCACACCTCTAACATATGATTCAATAATGCAAAAATGTAACAATTTACTAAGATTGGTAAGATATTCTTCAACTTTGGGCTCAATTAGACCCATGGGAGTTTGATAGATGTATCTTAAATATGATTAAATAAACTGAAGATAAATCTATTGTAGTAGTACTTGATGTTCCCTTGACCCTAAAAGTTGACACTAGGCTAAGCACTAACCTATTTCTATATCCTCTCTTAATTTAATAATAAAATCACTTTATCACAATAGAATGTAGATGTGCACAACATGAATCTTTGATGATAAGTATATTTATGATGAGAACCTATCTCAATCTCACACTTTGTTACCAAACATTAATGGCTGAGATAAAATGATGATCCAATACTCGGACAATACCAAAACTAGAATTTTATCAAAGAGTTCCAAAAATAAAAACTTCAACACAACACTTATACTACACACTAATACTATTCCTATGGAATGGAATTTGGAGTTAAATAGTCTACACAAATTGACTCGACACTAAATAATTTTATGCACGATAAATTATAATTAATAATTCAATGCCAAGCTAGACTAATAATGAGCAAAACAAAAAGACAAATACACATCAAGGAATTAAAGACACAAACTACTCTTTGCAAGGAAATTTTAGAGCTTCTCTAAGATCAAAACAACTTCTCAATTATACATAGTGGAATACATCGGCATGTTGTTCTTATCCCAACAAAAAATACAAAGAAAAGACTATTAATTTAGCAATGCAATATAAGGAGAAAACATTGAAATTGTGCAAAACGGATTTTCATGTTTGTCAATTTCTCCACTTTTGAAGGTTTTTGGTAGAAAATAGATTCTTGACCATATGCTACACTTCCTATAGCTTCCTCTTCACACTCTCTCACTAACTGTTGATTTTCCTTGAATTCTCTACACTAATCTCCCATCTTTCTCCCCTTCTCCCTATGCCAACCACCTTTCTCTTTTTGTACTATGCTTCAACTCTCTCTCCCTCATTTTTTATCTTTTTCTATCATCCCCAACATAATTCAATCTTATCTTCTTCTTTTTGAATAATCGTTTCTCATCTATGCACAAAATATTTTTCTCCAAAAAACCATCAATATTTGCTCTGCATCGACTTCCCAAAAAGAAAAACTATTTTAGGAGAACTCTTCTGAAAATGATTCGATGCCTCCTCTTTCTCTAAAACTAATTCTTTTTCAAATAAAAAACTATTCCTCCTCTTGGCAGCCACTCACACACAAAAATCGAGCCAATGTATTCTAACTATTTCTTCCTTGCCAATGGGGAAATATGTGAGTTGAGTTAATTTGGCATCACGCCAAAATTTAAAACAAAGCACCAAAACATAAAGAAAAAGAGAAAACCAAAAATGGGGAAGGTGGATTGATGCTCTTGCATTAGACTCCTGAGGAGATAAAATAAAGCGTGTGCTCTCGCACATGAGGTCACCAACCAAAAATCAATTTTCTATTATTTTCTTTCTTGTCTTCCAACATCGCTCTAGAACAACTGCCATGCTTTCCATTAGATTTTTTTGTTTTTTTTCCTTTTTCTTTTTGTACCTCCTCCTTATTAATGTATTTTTCATGTAAAATCCTCCAAAACACCATTTCATGTTCATATATATCACTATCACTATTGGGTTCCATGTATCCCTTTCAAATTCTTGTTTTAAACTCTTCCCTTCGAAAATTTTTAAACTCTTTCATTCAACAGTTTCATTGAAAGATTCAGAAACATCATAATTTAAATCATCCACATCAGCTTGCTTACCTTTCACATTACATGTGTTCTCCCCAATCTTCTTCCAAGTTGTTCTTGAAGGTATGTCAATCTTCTTTTCCTTCTCCACATCAATAACTTCTTTATCATCAACTACCAATTTCATCTTAGTATCATTTTTTGTCCCATTTGTCTTCATACCATATTCACTAGCAAGCTTCTCCATCCATTCTTTTCCTATCATTGAAAATTGTGCCCACAAATCTTCTCCACTTGCGACACATTCTTCGAATTCCATCTTTGTAATTTCTTCATCATTCATTTCTTTTCCTTCCACATCTACTTCTTTTTGCACTTTATTCTTTAACCCTTCATCATACATTGCTTTCCACTCTCGCTATCCATTGCTTGTCCTTAGGTTCTCCACAATGATAAATTTCTTCACCTTTTTCGGTGCATGTTGCTCACTTAGCAACTTCTCTTTGTCACAATATTTTTGTCCTCTCTTTTCAAGGTTTCCACACCTTGTCTTCGTCATTCCTTCACAATCAACTTTACTGGCCACTTCAACCTCTTTGTCATGGGCCAATGCCAATCACATTCTTGCCTTCTTTACTCAAGCCTTTGCTTCACCAATAACTTACATCTCTCCAAATCTCTTCTCAATTCTATCATTTCTCTTTCAAACTCTGAAGCTTGTTTCTTCATATTTTCTTTCTTCTTGATGCTTTCCTTTTTAGTATACTACTACATCTTGTGATGTTTATGTTGATATCTCAACTAGGGCTTCCCTTTTCTTGTTCTCTACCCAATCTTTTGGCACCCAAGTTTTCTTTTTAAACTACCAAACTTTCACACACATATACTTGTCCAAAATCTCATGAACATAACAAACTTCTCCTACCCAAAATTTTTGACTCTCCCAGATATTTTAAGCTCTGATACCAGAATTATGACAGCCTATCTCAATCTTACACTCTATTACCAAACATTAATGGCTGAGATAAAACAATGATCCAATACTCAGACAATACCAAAACTTGAATTTTATTAGAGAGTTCCAAAAATAAAAACTTCAACACATCACTTATACTACACACTAATACTCTTCCTATGCAATTGGATTTGGAGTTAAAGAGTCCACAAATTGACTCAGCACTAAATAATTTTAAGCACACTAGATAAGTTAATACTTCAACGCCAAGCTAGACTGATAATGAGCAAAACAAAAAGACAAATACATGGCAAGAAAATAAAGACAGAGCCTGATATTTGCAAGGAAATTTTAGAGCTTCTCCAAGCTCACAACAAATTCTCCATTATCCATAGTGGAATACACTAGCATGTTAAGCTTATCCCAACAAAAAATACAAAGAAAAGACTATATTAATTTTGCAATGTAATAGAAAGATCATACATTGAAATTGTGCAAAATAGATTTTCATGTTTTTCAATTTCTCTACTTTTGAAGGCTTCCAGTAGAAAATAGATTCTTAACCATATGATATATTTCTTATAGCTTCCTCTTCACACCCTCTCACTAACTATTGATTTTCCTTGAATTTTTTGCATTGATCTTCCATCTTTCTCCCCTTCTCCCTATGCCAACCAACTCTCTCTTTCTGTGCTATGCTCCAAATCTCTCTCCCTCATTTTTTCTCTTTTTCTATCATCCCCAACACAATTCGAGCTTATCTTTTCTTTTTTTAATAAACCCTTCTATAAATTGTCTAAAAGGATGGTTTCAAGATAAGGTGTCATAGGAAGAGAGTCACTAATCAAAATTTGTGGAAATTGTGGTTTTGTTGTCTGGTTAATGCTGCCCAATTGATTTTTTGGGTTTGTGGATTATTTTAAGCTTACTTGCTTTCTAAAATTGACCTAATTGGGGTCTAGGATAGTATTTTTTCTTGAATTTGAAGGGGTTGGTTCAAAGTAACCATAAGTGGGTTTGGGATATGTTAAATATGTTTGTAATGGGTGTTTGAAATGTCCAAAGGTTTGATGGTTTGACAAGAAGATTGTAATATATGCCAAGGAATTTAGGTCTGCAGACCTACTAGCCAAGCATAGAAGTTTGTGGAGAATCACCCTAGATAGGGTTTGGAGAGTTAAAGGTTTGGTGTAATCAGTTGATTTTGTTCTTGTTTGATTGAAGGCTATCCTATTCTACACCAATTGGTATCAGAGCTTAGGGATTAGATCTTTTGAGAGTGGAAGGTTGCTGATTGAAGAAAGGAAACTTGGTAGTTGAAAAGACAAAGTGTCAAGATGCCTCCAAAGGGGAATAATATGGCTAGGAAAATGCAAGAGATGGAAGAGAAGATTGAGAGGGAGATCAAAAAGTTGAAGGAATTGCAAAATAGGTTGGTTGCAAGATTGGAGAGTGTTGAAACATGACAAAAAAGAGGAATGATTGTGGGAGATGGAAGTGACTCTGAAGATGAAGAAGATGAAGAGCATGAAAATGTAGAAGAAGAATTGGATCCTAAAAACCAAATAATGGCAAGGCTACTGAATGTAGTAAAAGGAAAAAAACACAAGGTAAGAGCTTATTTTCCTATGTATGATGGTACTCTTGATGATGAAGCATTGTCAGATTAGATTGCAACTTTAGATAACTTGTTTGAATGTGAGGATGTACCTGATGAAGAGAAGATGAAGATAAAAAAGACTAAATTGAAGGGGCATGTATTAGTTTGGTGAGATTATGAACAAGCTGAAAGGAGAAGAAAAGGTAATGCCAAAAAAATTTCATGGGATAGGATGGTAGCCAAATTAAAAGGTAAATTTTTGCCAACTGATTATTCTATCCAAATGTTTGAAAAGCTTCAAGATTTTAAAAAAATGGAAATGGATGTGAAAAATTACACTAATGAGTTTTATAAGTTGAGCATAAGAGTAGGACATATGGTTGATGATGTAGAAAAAGTGACTAAGTACCTTAGTGGACTAAGATTTAACATCCAGGATGAATTGAGTTTGCACAATCCAAGGACCATTGAGGAATGCTACCAAATGGCTATAAGGGTAGAAGAGAAAGTGAAAAGAAGGAAAAACAAGTAGAGGTAGAGGCAACACATCAAGAGGAAGAGGTACAATTTATTCTTCAAGATGATCCAATGAGAGTCAAGGAGATGCACCTAAAGAACAAGGACAATTTGTTGATCAATGTGGTGGATTTAGAGGCACAAGAGGCAGATTTGGTGGAGGTAGAAATTCAAACATGTTTTCAAGTAGGTTCTATAATTGTAATGAGTTTGGACATCCAACATAC
Source organism: Sequoia sempervirens (assembly GCA_007258455.2). Taxonomy (NCBI): domain Eukaryota; kingdom Viridiplantae; phylum Streptophyta; class Pinopsida; order Cupressales; family Cupressaceae; genus Sequoia; species Sequoia sempervirens. The sequence goes on from VDFB02281492.1 coordinate 339,721,216, forward strand.
AAATGTCTTGAAAGAAAAGGATCAACATCAAGTGGTGGTGAAAGGAGAAGTGAAAGAAGGGCTCAAATAGTGCAAGAAGATGAATGTGAAAGCTCAAATTCTACTAGTCATGTTGCTACTCCAGAAGTTGGGAAAATTTTGATGGTAAGAAGAACCTTATTTTAAGCATCCAAGGAGAAGGAGATGGCTCAAAGAAGACAATTGTTCAAAACAACTTGTAAATGTAAAGGTAAGGTGTGTAATGTAGTGATAGATTCAGGATCTACTAATAACATGGTGTCTTGTGAAATGGTTGATAAGTTGAAGTTAGAAAGAATCCCTCATGAAACACTATAGAAAGCTTCTTGGGTGAGCGATGATCAATCCTTTTTTGTTAATGAGAAAGCACTAGCTGAGTTTCAAATTGGTGGTTATAGGGACAAGGTTCTTTGTGATATTTTTCCAATGAGTTGTTGCCATTTACTCCTTGGAAGACCATGGAAATTTGAAAAGCCCTCAATCTATGATGGGAGAACTAACACATATCAGATTGAAAGGATGGTATCACTTTTACATTGACCCCATTGCAAGAGGGTGGAAAAGAGAATATCAAGGAAGCAAGAGTCATCACGTTTGGTAAGAAGGAGATTGTGAAGCTTGTGGAAGATAAACAAGAAGTGAAAATGGAATTTGTAGCCACTTCAAGGATAGAATATGTGATGTCACTAAATTTGAAGGATGATACAGTAATGGAAGTCAACAAAGAAGGTGAGAGAGTGGTGACCAAGTTTGAGACAGAGAAGGTCAAGGATGAATTCCTTGAAAAGACTAAAAATGAGTTTAAAAAGCATGATGGAATTATGGTTGGGATAGTGTTTTTCCCTTTAGTTGCTAAGGAAGTAGAGGGGCAGTAAAATACTATCAAAATAGAGGTATGGAAGTCTTCCAAGGAAGAGATTATTGAGATAGGGAATTTGATCACAAAGATGCAAGGAAAAAATAAAGTGATTCAAGGACAAGTGGGTAGATTCAAGTGTGTAACTAGATGTAAGGAGGAATCAGTTAAAAAAAAGACTAGAAAAGGTGTGTTTTTAGATGCTAGAGAAAGTAAAATATCAATCTCAAGTGAAGGGAAAGTCAGCAGACATTTATCAGGACAATTTGTGCAAAAGAAACAAAAACTAGGTGGTTAGTAGTTTGAGAACACAAGGGGTGATACAAGTCAATAGTGTTTGATCTAGAGAAAAATAAAAAGAGAATTTGAATATCAAGGAGATGGAGTAGACATGTTTGGGAAACCTGAAATTTCATTTCCAAGAGACTTGGAAAAGTTTCAAGGTCAGTTGTATGGTGTAGGGGCACCAAAGCTAGAATTTTTAATTAAGGGTCTTTGATAGATTTTAGTGTGTTGAGTCTTGGTTTCTAGTAAATAAGGTCTTATTAGACCATTTTATAATGTAATGAGTCATTTTAGTTAGTCTTAGTGGTCATTAGGAGGTTGAGAAGCTTAATTTGCAAAATTGACAAAAAATATCAAAATGTTGTCAAGGCAAAATGCAAAAAATGTATGAAATGTGGAAGCCCAACGGCCATGGGCCTTCAAAGGGAAGTTGTATCCATTTTATTTGGTTGGTTATTGTTTAAAAAGATGAATAACCTCAAGGAAAGAGGTTAGAGTCATTGTTTTTGAAGAAATCTCGATAAAGCTCCCTGTTTGACAATAAATTTTGTATTTTTCATTCAAATTATGTGATTGGACGACTTTGTATGTGTCCATACAGTAGTTTTTTTATTGAAAGATTATATAAGTATATGGTGGCTTGAAGTAATTTCACTCTAAGCTTGGTTTTGGTGGTTTATATTGAGTTTGAGGAATTTAGTAATCTAATCACTGTAGGTAGCCAAATATAGGGGTATTAAGGGTTTGAAGACCTAAAAAATGAAGAAAGGCCCATTCCATCATCTATAAACCCTGTAACTAAGTGGAATGGATCATAAATTATAGGATTAGGTGTTAGAAGGGTGGTTTATTTTGGTTTTGGGCATGATGCCCTAGATGTTAAATGGTGTAGTTTTGAGTGAAAATTGAAGGTTAGAGGTGGTAAATGGTAGAAACCCTTCGGGGAAGAAATTTTTTATGATTGATTGAGAATTTGTAGGTGTATTGAATGGTTATTTATGCATTGGAGAGGTGTTAAGAGGTCAAGAACATGGTTTTTCAATAAACCCTTGTTTAAATTATGTAAAAGAAGGGTTTCAAGATAAGGTGTCATAGGAAGTGAGTCACTAATCAAAAGTTGTGGAAATTGTTGTTTTGTTGTCTGGTTAATGCTTCCCAATTGAGTTTTGTGGTTTTTGGATTGTTTTAGGGGTACTTTCTTTGTAAAATTGACCTAATTAGGGTCTAGGACAGCATTGTTGCTTGAATTTGAAGGGGTTGGTTCAAAGTAACCATAAGTGGGTTTGGGATATGTTAAATATGTATGTAATGGGTGTTTGAAATGGCCAAAGGTTTCATGGTTTGACAATAATATTGTAAGATATGCCAAGAAATTTAGGTCTATAGACCTATTAGCCAAACAAAGAAGTTTGTGGAGAATCACCCTAGATAGGGTTTGGAGAGTTAAAGGTTTGGTCTAATCAATTGATTTTGTGCTTGTTTGATTGAAATCCATCTTTCTCTACAATAGTTTTTCCTCTTGCATGCCAAGCTCCACCATGATGGGGAGAAATAATTTTATAATAAATCACATAAAACCAATTTAAATGATCTAAAGAAAATATTGTAACTTACCTAGGCCTAGATTTAACTTACCTTAAAAAGAAATCTCCAATAAATTTATTCATTTGTAGTCTTCAAAAGAAATTATGAAAAAACTAATTTCATAATAGCTTCCTCATATTTCCTCCAAATTACCTCAAATATGAATTGCAATAACTTGAATATATCTTTAATAAACCCTCTAAAAATTATTATTATTTTGTTGATTTATAATCATGGTAGTGAATTTTGTGAAAATTGCTCTTATTTTATAATAAACCTTTCAAATATGTCCAAATAACCTCAAATCTATACTATAGAAACTTTAATATGGACTTGAAAACCCTTTGAAATTTAAGAAAAAATATCTAATTTGAGATAGATATGCACTTTCCAATGTAACCACTTTAGAAAAATATTTTTTAGAAACAAGTTCAACCATCAATTTTAGGTCTTGCTCAAATTTAAGATGAGGACTTGGTATTTCTTCTTAATTATGTCAAGAAGTGTTCTACAATGATAGTAGGGCACAAAGCCTCATGTTGTGTCTATGCACATTGAAATTAAAACATAGGAAATATATGCTAATAAATAAATTAAAACTATAAAATTAAAATTATGACCAACATAATTAATATAAAAATAAAAAATATAAATATAAAGTAAATATTAGAAAAAAAAACAAATATATATTTTTATTTTATTTTATCAAAAAAAAAAATATATTTTATTTTTAATTAAGAATTATTTTATTTTTTGTAAACAATTTAATTTATTTTTATTTGGAAAAGTATTTTATTTTTGTGTGTGTCTTTTAATTTTACTTTTAGAAAAACCATCATTTATCATTTCAATAATTCATTATTTTGTTTTTACTTTGAGAAATTTAATAAATATTATTATTTTAAAGTAAAATAAATAAAATTTTAAAACAATTTAAATTATATAATTTAAAAATATATTTATTATTCATAAAATTAATAATTAATAATTGTGAGTGTTATTATAATATTTAAATAAAAAATATATTACACTTACAGATAATATTTTAGAGTTCAAGATTAATAATTTAGTATTTAAATTATAGACTTGAAAATTTTGAAATATCCCTACAAAATATTGCTCAATAAATAATAACTAAGAAAGGAAATATAATATTTTTAAAGCTACGTCAACTCTAATTATGCCTAGTGGGTCCTCTCCTAGCACACTTTTGCTTCATTACATTACCTTTTGAATGGACCAAAATTTTCTCATTTTATTGATACATCTTACAATAGACAAGGAAACATTCAAGTTATCACAAGGCCTTGTCATGATTTGCATATCTTTATTGTTGCATTCACATTCCTAAATTTTTAATTATTTTGTCCAATTTTAATCAATGAAATCAGATTCCCTAAAGTTTTCATCAATCTAATTTTAGTTTTACAAATGTCAAATTGACACATTAGGTGACACCACTTTATTTAAGTATCAATCTTTTTGAAAAGTTAAACAATTATTTTTTATTTATATTAAAATATAATGCTTATCTTATTTTATTGGTCAAATTTGATCTGTGAATATTTCAAAAATAATAGTTCGACAATTATTAATGTTAGTGGGAAAATTCTCTATCTATGAAATACTCTTGACCATTTTTATTAATTAATTGTTAGGAACACATCATTTTGAATAACAATGATTCCTTCTTACCAAAATGATAATATTTACATTAATTTTATTGATCAAAATTGACTATTGACTATTTTAAACATAAGATCCTAACACACTATCCATATTTATAAAAAAAAATGTCTATTAATTGTATAAAAATGACTCATTTCAAATGAATAAAAAAAACTCTCACCTAATGATATGTAACTATATAAAGTCATTGTGAAAGTGGTTACATATAAAAAATTTGGTTCCATGCAAAGGGTTATAAGGGATCTAAAAAAATTTAAACTCCCTCAAAAAATATGTTTTTATACTAACTAGGGAGTAAACTTAGTAATCAAATTGAAAATGCTCTTTAAGACATATGATGGTGTAGGTCTAAGGAGATTTATGTGAGTTTCTATTTAAATGGAAAGGGATTCCTTTTATTTTTAACTTTAAAACTTAACTTCTTAGTTGAAGCATTAGATAAGGATTCTTGAATGCCATCAAGATAAAGTTGCTCAAAATTCAAGTTTTTTCCAAATTCTCTTGTCGAACAAGCTAGAATTTAAATTAATATTTACCTAATCTATTCATGCATGATTCACTACTTCTTGCAGATATATTTTTTTTTCTTGGATTACTATAGGGTAATTTTTCAAGTCTAGGAGGAGGACACCTCAACATCAATTTGGAGCATGTTCATGCTTTACAATGGTTTTTGGATTTCGTCTCTTTGAAGTTTAAGTCATATTGTTTAAGTTGTTTGTGATACATTACTCATAATTTCTTTAATTTGAATAATAAGATGGTCAATAATAAGGTCTTCAACTTGGATGATTTTTTCTAATTAAAAAAATATATATAGTATATTTTATCTAGATTTATTACACATTTAGTAGGAAATTCTTTGTAATAAATCTTTGTGAAGTGGTATCATAAGGGAATAAGAATTTTATTATCAAGGCTAGGGCTCTAAAGCTTATCATCAATTAGAGGACTATCACCTTGCTTAATGTTTCAGTCAAAGCTTTAAATTTACACATCTCCCAACTACTTCCTAGAATTGTGCAACCAAGTTAAATAAGATTCATCAATTTAAGACATTATTTTTGGCCACATTATTATGATTTAGGAAAGAATAGAATGGTCCAAATCTTCTCAACAACACATTCTAGCATTAATAATAACATCGAGAGTAAATCTTTACAACTTTCCCACCCATTTCTTTTTCAAAATTCTCTTCCTTCACACCTACATCTGTCATGTGCCCAAATGGTGGGGGGCCCCAATGAGTTTCCCCATCCTCTATCTCTACCGCCATGGATGGTAAAAGTGAGAGTTTTTCAACTTCTACTCCTCAAGCTTCTGATGGAAAAGTTTTGTCCTCATCCTCCCCATTTTCTTGGCAATGGCTCTTGGATAAGTCACATCTCCTTCCTTTAATAACCTCAAATCTATACTATAGAAAATTTAATATAGACTTGATAATCCTTTGAAAATTAAGAAAAAAATTCTAAGCTATGATAGATATGCACTTTCCAGTTTAACCTCTTGAGATTTTTTTTTACAAACATGTTCAACCATCAAATTTAGGTCTTGCTCAAATTTAAGATGAGGACTTGGTATTTCTTCTTAATTATTTCAAGAAGTGTTCTACAATGATAGTAGGGAACAAAACCTCATGTTGTGACTATGTATATTTAAATTAAAACATATGTAACATATTCTTATAAATAAATTAAAACTATAAAATTAAATTTATAACCAATATAATTAATATAAAAATAAAACATATAAATATAAAGTAAATATTAAAAAAATATATATATATGTTTTTATATTTTATTTTATCAACAAAAATATATATTTTATTTTATTTTTAATTAAGAATTATTTTATTTTATGTAAACAATGTACTTAATTTTTATTTGGAAAATTAATTTTTTTATGACTTTTAATTTACTTTTTAAAAAACTACCATTTATTATTTCAAATTTTAATTTATATAGTTAAAAAATATATTTATTATTTATAAAATTGATAATTTGTAGTGCCCCTCCCCTCCAGTCATGCTACTATGTGTTTAGATTTGTATATGTTGTTAGACATTACATTTACTATGATAGACTTTGATACCTTGTTATTATTTATGATCGTTGACTTTAGAGCGATGTGGATGTTTTACTATGATGAGATGATGCATTATATCGATGTTATATTTCATGTTATACTTTTGATTAGCATAGTTGTTAATATTGATATATGTTTATCTATTGATTAATGATGCTTTACTTTCGTCAGTTTTGATGTGACTGTATTGGTGAAGGGGACGAGATTACATCACTCGCATGCGAGCGCCCTGTGATTCCGTGATCTCTCTTCACAGTGTGACTATTATGATTATCCATGTACGAAATTCATTTTGGTTATATGATTGTAGGTACAAGGCATTGTCTCCACCTGGTTTCATAGGTTTGAGCATGTCCATATCCCAATGGTATCATTTATTGGGAGATAGTAAAAAAATTTCCTTGTCAAACCCCAACCTTGTCATAGTGTGTCATTAGTTTGTGTCTAGTATGTTGTTTTTGAATTAAAAAGCAGCAAAACAAGGGTGTTGAGTCATGTCTAGTATGTCTAGTATGTTGTTGAGTCATGTTGTCTTTGGTGTTTTGAACATTTATTATCAGTGGAAATTATATGTGGGAATTAATATTTAAGAGGTAGAAATGTTAATTTTTGTATTTTAGATTAAATTGTTGTTTAATTTAATTTAATTTATTTTATTTAAATTGGTAAGGTAATTTAATTTATTGATTAAATTTGTCTTAATGATTAAATTTATTTTATTAAATGGATAAAGTAATTAAGTAAATTTCATTTATGTGGTAAAGAAAGTTAATCTTCGTGGTTAAATTTATTTTATTAAGTCAATAAACTAATTAATTAAATTTATTTTGTTGAGTAAATAAATTGATAAATTAAACTTATGTTGTTGACTAAATAAATTAAATAGTTAAAGTTGTTTTGAAAAGGCACAAATTAAAAGATTTAAATATATTTGAAATTAAATTTTGTTTTTTAAATGATTTAAAAGTAAATATCTTGGGAATGCATGAAAATATCTATGGTGTTGAAAGAGAGATATTTTGAAAAATGTTGACTAAGTGTGGAGAGAAAAAGAAAATATCTTTAATTTATTTTTGGTTGCAAAAATAGAAGAGGGCTTTCTGGTTTTTCATCTATTTTTGGATTTTAAAAGTGGAGATCTTGGAAGGAAGGAAAATTGGATCTTACAGAGAAGCTCAACCCTAGTTTTCAATTTCTTCAAACTTCAGAACACAGGTTCTTTCTTGTTTTATTATTTTGAAGTTTTGGATTTTAAATTTGAAAGATTGAATTCTTAGAAAATCTATGTAGAGAAATTGAGAAATTCTTAGGTTTTCTGTAGAGAAAACAAATTTTAACAATGGAAAACTAAAAGGGAAAACAACAATTTTTTTTGTGAATCTACGTAATTATATTTGAGATCTTCCATTGTATTTAGAAAGTAAATTTCTGAAATTGCTATAAAATTTTCCCTTTCTCTATAAATTGCTCTTTCATTTTTTTCCAATTAGACTGCTGGTTGGAAGCTTTTTTAGATATATATGTGTGTTTATATATATACAATTTAATATACTTTTAATTTATCCTTGTTGAAAAGAATTTATATAAAAAAAAAATTCTATTAAAGTTTTTTTTTTTTTGTGCTAGGAAATTACCAGACATATGGGGATATTTTTTTTAATTTTTATAAAAAAAAATTATTATAAAAATATTTATGGGAGTTGGGGGAGCTACCCCCACAGCCGCCCCATATGGGAGGTGCTAGCTGTGGAGGCAGCGACCCCCATAAGGGGGAAGCTGTGTGGCAATGCCCAAGCAGGGGGCAAGGTTTGACCCCGTGACCCCTGCATGGGAAGTTGTTGTGTATGATTATTTAAATGTTTTTTTTTAATTTAAAATAAAAATTTATAGATATATTTATATATAATATGTAATATATATTATATATATTATTTATTATATATATATAATATATATGATTATTTATATATGTTTTATAATTTATAAATATATGTATATATATATTTTATATATGTTATATATTATTTTAATATATAATATATTATATATATATATATATGTGTGTATATTTTATTTTCATTTTAAATTGGCAAAATTTGGGTTATATTAGTGAGTTGGAATTTAAATTGAAAATATAAATATTGATTTAAATAATTTTTATAGGTTTAAATATATTTATATTTAAATACAATTATTTTAAGGTTATCTTATTATATGAGATGTAAATATTGATTTTATAATGAAATGATTTCAATGGGAAATAGGATTCTTATACTTAGATTTTATTGGGAAATTGAAGTAGACCTTTAGATTTAAATTTATAATTGCTTGTCAAATGTTCAAGTAGTTAGTTAATAAGGGAATGATTTTAAGGGAAATAATTATCTATTTTAAATGAAATGAAAATTTGTAAGAAAATGATGTTATGGTAGTTTAAATATTATTTGGTTGCAAACGAATTTATGATAAGACTAGTTATTTTCATGTAATGTGTAATTGGGGAAATTATAGAGATAAACAATTAGTTATGATTTGTTCTTATCTTAAGAATTAAATTGTCTTGAATTAGAAATAATTGAGCAAAGTTTTATTGTTAAATTGGATTCAAGAAATCCGAATATTAGAAGTTTTATTTGCCTTAGTTGCTTTTAACTTATTTTTTTCCTATTATGTTTGTTGGGAAAAATGGGCTAATCGAGTTAGTAAGTCTTCTAGAGGATTTATTCTATGTTGGGATGTTTTATGTGATGGTTCAATTTGTGAATTGCTTTGGGTAGTGCACATGGGTTTAGTTATTTGAACACCCAGTTACTATGAACGGGTTGTGTGACCTTATGTCTTAAGGTTGGTATTTGTTATCAGTTTTGTACATCTAGTCTACCCATTGAATTATGGTTTTGTACCGTGTGTGTTGTCGATAGGAGAGTGGCTCTATGTGGGGGTTCGACACACAAAGGGGCACTAGGGTAACTCACTTAGGGTTTAATTAAGTGATAGCTTAAAAAGAATTAATGAAAAACTTTTAGAATAATTAAGATAATGAATGCCTCTCTCATGACCCATGCGCTTACTAAGGCTTGAGATGAGACGAGAAGCACAATTTGTATGGGGGTCTGACGGCTAGTAGAGGCAAGCCAGGGTAACCCAAGATGGGGGTCTGATAACCCAGGAAGGTTGAGCTAGGGTAACTCATAGCAAATTATGTGTGACACTCTCTCTATAACAATTAGAAGTCAGTTTTGTTGTACTGTGTAGTTGATCATTGGTATCTGGAAGCATTGTAATCATGTTGTTAGTATTGTACTTGTTTAGTTTAGTATCTTTTTGCCTATGTCTAGAGGTTGTAGGTTTTACCTTGGAAGATTTTTACTATCTCCTAGCATAGGGGTTGGTCCTTCGGGTACCATATGGTTGGGTGGAACATGCACCTTACACTGTTAGGTTCCCAGTTCTTGTTCATGTGGATGAGATTTCCAGTTGGAGAGCTCATAGGATCCAACTACTTTTCAAGTTTCAATCATTTTAGTTGAATCTTGTAATTTATTACCGCTCATTTGTATCGAGGTGGAAGATGTATTATGTAACCATGCTTATTGGATTTACCTCATTTGGGGAATGAGAGTTGTAATCTTATTGTTCAATTATGTTATTTGAATCATGTGATATTTCTTATTCTTTGATGTTATTTATCATGTATGGAATGTATGTGTTCTTAATTCTTTAAGTAATTAAATGTTATGTTTTCAATTCATGTTTCTTGTTTGGGTTTTAAAGTAATCTCAGTCTCGTAACCTTAGAGGTTTTTGGAAATGGGTAGTGAACTTGCATGTTATTTGTACTTAATAAAAAAAAATTGTGTGTTTGAGTAGTTAATTGCAACTTCCTCTAGGGTTGTGTGGCAGGGCATTATATAATTCATAATTGTAAGTGTTATTATAATATTTAAATAAAAAAAATTTACACTTATAAAATAATATTTAATGTTCAAAATTAATAATTTAGTATTTAAATTATATACTTTAAAAAACATGAAATATCCTTACAAAATATTGTTCAATAAAGAATAACTAAGAAAGAGAATCTAATACTTTTAAAGTTGTCAATTCTATTAATGTCTGGTGGGTCCTCTCCTAACACTCTTTTCCTTCATTACATTACCTTTTGAATGAATCCATTTTTTTTCATTTCAATGGTACATCATACAATAGAGAAGGAGACATTCATGTTATCATAGGTGTAGTACCCCTCCTCTTTCTAGTTGGATTTATTACTTTTCTTTGTGTTCGTTTGCTACTTGTGATTATGATGGTACTGTTAGTATGTGATTTGGTTAGTTAGACTTTTGATGATGATGTTATTCCATTAGTAGACATGAATATTTCATATGACATTGTGGTTGGTAATGTTAGTTGATTTTCATAATTATGATATGATGCAGTGATTTAATTAGATATGTTATGAGATGATTGTTAGTTAGAAATGTTGATTTATTGGTTATATTATAATTGTTAGAATAGATGTGATGAAGGAGAATATGGCATCACTCGTTCGCCAGTGCCCTGCTATGTTGTGATTCCTTCTCACAATGCAGTACTTCGATTTAATGCGTTGATGATTATATATATATGTATGCACATGTACACAACTTCGTTTGTATGCAGGATTTGCAGGTATAAGTCTTGATTCCACCTGCTTCGGCAGGACAGGGCAAGCACCAATAACCCAACGGTTAAATGTTGAAACAGAGGTGATGATGAAGTCCTCACGTCCCATGATGTCAGATCGTCTCGTTTTGATTGGTATTGTTCATGTTTGTAACTGTCATCAGTTGTGGGTTGTGTCTTGTATTTTATCGTCTTTTGATTAATGTTAGTACTTTATATGTTGTGGTGTATTCAATTTTAATGATGGAAGTAATTGTGGTTTTAATGTTAGATTTAAATTCTTTTTAAATATTTAGATGATTTTAATTATTTTGAAAGTCATAGATTTCATTTAAATAATAATTAAATATTAAATGTGTTTTAACTATTTTAATCAATTATCTGGTGGAGGATAATTATTAGAATAATTTATTTAAATTAAATAAGTAATGTGTTGTGCAAGTAAAGTTGCAAAAACAAAAATTAAAACAATAAAACAAATAAAAGAATAAAAAGATTGTGTGGGCCAATAAGAATACAGATCTGAGTAAAAAGCTTGCTTTTAAAAGAATTGTTTTCTTTTATTTTATTTTTATTTTTTTTAGAATTTTGTGAGGGATGAACAATATCTTTTATGGAATTATTTATTTTGTAAGTTTTAGACAGACAAAGAATGGGGGATACAGAAGTTGCACAAGTATTTGGGTTATGGATTTTTTTGAATCTTGGAAAAGAGATTTTTCGATCTTGGCTATATTTTGAGGAGGGTTTTAGAAAGGGATTATCAATCTGTTAGAGTTCTGAACAAAGAATCGGATCCAAGTTTGAGGGCGAAATTCTGTAGAGGAGATTTGGAAGCATGAACAAGGAGCTCTTTGAGGTCATCAGATTCAAGCAGTCAACATCGGATTTTCGAGAGCGTAGGACTACAGGTTCCACCCTCTTTCCTCTTAATTGTTTTTGAATTTACAAAAATAATAGAAATGTGTTTTGAGTCAATCTTTACTTTTAAAAGAAAATCTTTTGAGAATTAGATAAAAATAATATCTCTTAGAAAAGAAAATAAAGAAATAAATAGGCCCTCTTGAAAGAAAATTATTTTCAAAATTTGAAATCATTTCCATTGCAACAAGCAGAAAGAAATTATGTTAAAATCCGTTTGAATATGCCCATTTTTTCTCTATTGTTTACTATGGAAAAAAGATCAATCTTTTTATTTTAATGAGTTTGAAATATTCTATTATTATATATATTTTTTTCTGTTATCTTAAATGTATGATTTGCTGTTTTTACACAGAAGAAATGTTTCTCTGCATATATATATATAAATATATATTTTTCATATATATATATAAATATTATATATATACAGATATCTATATTATTGCTCTTAAATTAAAAATCTGTGTTCAAGTAGTTGAAAATTTGTTATTATTGAAAATAAAATTATAGCTGATTTTCATTAGCGTCCGTACCAGGGAAAGGACAGAATTATATTTTAAAACAAAAAGAAGAAAAAGAATAAACTAAAAATAAAATAAAATTTTATAAAAACAAATATATGTTTTATAATATGGCAGAGGAGAGGGACGGCGCAGGCCGTACCCCCTCCCCTCCCCTGCGCCAGGCCACGGACTGGCACAGCAGTCCATGGACTGCTGGCGCAACAGTCATACAGACTACCGCGCGCAGTCCGTAGGACTGGCCAGTGGTCCCTTTTGGGACGGACTTTGTCTTTTTAAATTTTTTTTATTATTTATTAAAATTTATTAAAATTTGGTTTTTATTTATAAACATGTACATATTTATTAATATATTTTAAATATTTGTTTTATTTAAATTTAATAATATATTCTCATATATTTGTTAAATGATAATGATATATATATATAATGTGTATATTCACTATTTGCGTATAATTATATTCATTTTTGATTATTTGTAAAAATTTGAGAATTACAAGAAAGAGAAATGTTAATGGACATATATTTTATGTGTATATATATATATCTAAATATATATATATTACATATATGTAATAAATTGTATTTATAATAGTTTGCAAGTTTAGAATTTATTGATTGGATCTCTTTGTGAAAATCGTAGAGTTGGATTTTTTGGGTTATTAAATAAAACAAATTATGCATGGTGGTGAAATTGTTACTGTATGTTTTAATTTTTAATGGTCTCTCGAGTTTCTTTGGTCGAAGGTTTAGTGTTATCATTTTATTTTGGTCTAGTTTTTCCTTGGATGTGGGAACCCTGTTGTAATAGTGAGTTCAATTTTAGTTATCGTTAAACTTGGTCTTCTCTAGAGGCATGAATTATTTCCTTGGATGTTTATTTTGGTATTTCTGTGATTAGATCATTATATGATTTTTTTTTTGAGTGTTATTATTCGGAAGGGTTGTACATGGTTGTAGTTGTTGTGGTTACGATTTATCGTGAGATGGATTTGCTTCTCATGTTCTTGTTGTTCGAATTTTATGCTTCAAGTGTTATCCTCCTTTTGGTTATATTGTTGGAGTTGAAACTTATTGGTATTCTGCTTGGAAGAGTTGAACGGATTTGTTGAGTTATGATTATGAATTATCGCGAGATGGGTAATGCCTCGCGTGGCTTGGTGTCGAGTTATTTGCTTTTATGTTTTGGTTCAACCCTTGCCTAGTTTTGATTTATGTTAGGGGTCATAGGGAGAGTGGCTCTTCGTGGGCGCCGGTGCCACGTAAGAGTAAGTTAAACAAGTGATAACCTAAAAATAGAATTTAGGGGGATGGGTAGTAAAACACACAAGATAATTAAAACTGGATTCCTCATCTATGCATTAGGGCTACCGTAGACTAGTGACAGACTGAGTAGGCCGTGGTCGGCAAAGTCGTAGTCTCGTCTTCATGAGAGATTATCGGCTCCGCATTAGCCACCCTATGGTGCCGGTGCCTCAATAGGAGGAAGGGCCAGGTGATCCATAGATGGGTGCCGGTGCCTCGGTTAGGAGGAAGGGCCAGGGGATCCCATGAGAGCTATTCGATGACACTCTCCACTAGACATCCTTGTTCTTGTTTCTTGTCGCCTCTGGATATGGTTATATTTATGTTATTTTCGAGGGTTAGGGAATCCATAGGTGGGTGCCGGTACCTCAGTAGGAGGAAGTGCCAGGGGATCCCATGAAAGCTATGTGATGACCCTCTCCACTTGACACCCTTGTGCTTTGCTTGTAGTTGCTTCTAGATATTGTAATCTCTTTGTTGTTTCTGATTTTAGGGCTAGGGGATCCATAGTTGGGTGTCGGCGCCTCGATTCGAGGAAGTGCCAGGGGATCCCATGAGAGCTATGTGATGATCCTCCCCACTTGACATCCATTTGACTTGTTTCTTGTTGCCTATAGAATTGTGTATTGAATGGTTGTTTTAGATTTATTATGGAATCATGTGCTTTTATTGGTTCAGATTTATTTGGAAATGTATTTTGGGTGTTGGTTCAGTCCTTCTAGATATTGTATCTTGTGATGTCTTTGATTTTTGTGAATTTGTCTCATGATTGCGAATTGGTGATGCTTCGTTTTATTGTGATGAGTTTCTTAGTTTTAACTCATTATGTGATTTGTGAACATTGTTGGTTGTTCATTGTATACTTTGAGTTGTACTTGTTTAGTATCATGTTGTTGTTGAGTCGGTTTGACATTCATGGTCGGGTTCACTTCCTCATCACCTCTGAGCACGGGGGGTGAGTTACTTGTAATTCACATGGTTGGGTGGAACGTGCTCCACACCCATTGGGTTCCCCATCAGCGTCCAGTCTTCGTAGCATTTTTAGTTGGAGTTGTACCATTGATCATTTGTACTTTATATTTCATTATACTTGTATCAATCCCCATGTTGGGAAATTCAATGTAATTCATTTATCAAAGAAAATTTTAATGTAATATTATAACGATGATGTAATAGTTAGGATCACTTGTATCTTTGTTAAGAGATTTATCATGGATGTAATTATGCGATGTTATTATGCTCGCATCATGGTTATGGGATGTATCATTGTTTATAGTTATTATAAAGATAATGGTTATGTTGTTATTGTTATCTTTATTTCCGTTTAGTTGTTGCGATGTAACCTCGCGTGCCCCAGAGAATCAAGTGTGTTAATGCTATGTAATATGTTATGTGGTATGGTTTAATGTTATTGCATGTTTACTTTTATTATGATAAAAAAAAATTATTCGCATTGTGTGTGTTCTCTGGGGTTTGCAAGGCGGGCATTACAATAGGGCCTTGTCATGATTTGCATGTATTTATTGTTGCATTCACATTCTTAATTTTTCAATTATTTTATACACTTTTAATCAATGAAATCAGATTCACTAAAGTTTTCATCAATCTAATTTTTATTTTACAAATTTCCAATTGACACATTGGGTGATACTAGTTTATTTAAGTATCCATCTTTTTGAATAGTTAAATAATTATTTTTTATTTATATTAAAAGATAATATTCATACCAAAAAGATAATATTTATATTAATTTTATTGATAAAAATTGACTGATGACTATTTTAAAAGTAGAATCCTAACACACTATCCATATTAATAAAAAAATATCTATTGATTGTATAAAAACAATCCTAACTCATTTTGAATAAAAAAACTCTCACCCAATGATATGTGACTATATAAAGTCATTGGGAAAGTGGCCAAATATAATTTTTTTGGTTCCATGTAAAGGATTATAAGGGATCTAGAAAGTTTTAAACTACCTCAAAGAAAATGTTTTCATACTAACTGGGGAGAAAACATAGTAATCAACTTAGGGAAAATTCTCCTTAAGAGCTACAATGGTTGTAATGCCCTGCCACGCAACCCTAGAGGAAGTTGCAATTCACTACTTAAACATACCAATATTTTTTTTTGTTTAAGTACAAATAACATGTAAGATGAATACACATTGCCAACAACCTCTAAGGCCACGAGACAAAGATTACTTTAAAGCCCAAACAACAATTAACATCAATCGAAACCAAAACTTTAGTCACTTACAGAATTAAGATTACATACATCCCATACAAGATAAATTACAACAAGGATAATAAAATCTAGATTCGAATTAACAAAATTTAAACAATATGATTACAACACTCATTCCCCGAATGAGGTAAATCCAATAATCATGATTACAAATTACAAATTCCACCTCGGTAACAAATGAGGGGTAAAAGAATAAGGATCAACTGAAAAGAACAAAGCCAGGATAGCATCTGGATCCAACGAGCTCTCCAACATGAAAGTCTCATCCACACAAGCAAGAGAAAAAACCAATAGAGGAAGGTGCATGTTCCACCCAACCAAGTGAAACCAAAAGGCTCGCCCCCCGTGCTAGGAGATAGTAAGAAGGATTTCCTAGATAAGACAATCTACCACTAGACACAGGCTAACACAAAAACTGAACTACAAACAAGAACAACTACCACATCACTTAACACAATGGTTACAATGCTTCCAGAGTACAAATCAAGTACAATTCATGGTATAATTAAACCAACAGTACAACACCATACTGACTGCTATCATAGGAGGAGTGTCATCGCAAAGGCTGCATTGGTTATCCAATGGTGTTCTTCCTAGGTCCTAGCCCCCCTCGAGGGATATCCTGGTAACCTCTCATGAACCCGGCGCCATATGCACACCAGAGCAGAATCAGTTATCTTTCGAGAAGACAAGATAACGATCTTGCCATTCTAGGCCTTCCTGACTCATCTCAAGTCTCGTACAAGCCCTTGAGCCAATGAGCGAGGCTAAATTATCTTATTAATGTTCAAAGCTACTCTCTCCCTAGTAAGTTATTTTAATTTTCACTTAATTAACTGACTCTCACACGAGTTATCCTGGAACCACTTTGGGCCCGTCGCTTGTTTGAAAGCCACTCCCCTATCGACAACACATAACTCAACCACATACCAAGGGTAGACAATGCACTAACATTTATCACAAATAGCCCAAACACCTACAAAGGTAACACATCACTACGGATGTCCATAACTGAAAACAAAGTGTGCACTACCCAAGGCTAACACAAGGTTGACTAACATAATGGTAACCCACATAACAAACTGATACACAACTCGACCCTTAATCATGAGGTCACACAACCCGTACAAAAAACTAGGTCTCCACTAAAGCTTAACTCACACACAATCTGAGATAGACAAAGCAAATCACCAAAGACATAACATCATCTCAAGAAAACACAACTGGAAGACTTACATGATCAACAAGACCAACACAAATTAACAATGAAATCAAAGAGTCCCTAGCCTCAAGGAATAAAATCTAGCTCATCCAAAGCACGCTCACGAACATAACAATAATTGCCCAAATCATACCAACAAGAAATCATTTAAATCAACAATCATAGACACACACGTTCTTTAAATAACTTGAGATCAATTTCGGCAAACAATCTTTTCTCATAAAAAGGAAACCAAAGTACATATATGCATCATATACTTAATCCTTTACTGATACTTATAAGTTCTCAATAATATAACTTTCATGAACCTTATCTATTCCTTTCAATATAAAAATGAGCATCGTTCCACAACCTATCGTTAGGATATTTTAAGTCCAAGTAGAACAATGGTATGACGTAAAAAAAAAATCAATTAATAAATAACAATAATTGCACATACTTGAGAATTAATCAAACAACATTGGTAACTGACGAAAGATTACATCTAAAAGTTTATTCTATTTCTTCGATTTATTCACAATGATCAAGCCATCTTTTAAATAAATTGTTTAAATTTAAAATCCATTTGACCTCAACTTCAATAAAATAATTCATATTGAAACTCTTATATTTAAATATAAATATATATATTAAATATATATATTTATTATTTAAATATACAAATATATATATATATGTCAAAACCATGGTATAACGTAAGTAATCAATTATTTCTCTAGTTTCACGATTATACACCATAAATGAAACCATTTGTTTAACAAAATATTTTGATTAAATAATAAGTCAATCAATTGCGTTACACAAGAAATTAAGTAAATAGCTAACATTATTCGCACAAGCTCAATTGTAGGTCAAGGTATGTTGACAACTTAAGGAGTATAAACCAATAATTATGTTTCATTTCCCAGTCACATATTTTAATAAAATCAACCTTTGAAGTAAGAGCACTTGATTATCTAAAATCTCCCTTTTTAAAATATATCATTTGACTATTAAAATTCAACGTTCTAAATAATTCGTTGGAATATAGAATCCACTTAAGCTTCTATTTCGAAACAAAATCATCTTAAGATAACCTATATTTTAAATCTATCTATTTAATTTTATTTGTCTCAATTATCCGTAATAATCAAAATCAAATTATAGATAAATCAAACTTTTGATGAGCAAAGTCATCTTCTTGGAATAAATCAATTGTTATATCTAAGTTTCACGATTATATTCCAAAATCAAGACATTTTAATAAATAAGCATTTAAATTAAATCACTTAATCCGTTATTCAAATTCAATTTTTTGCCCTTATTTATAAATAAAATCACCAACTTAACATAATTATACTAAAGCACAATCATCTATGAAATGGATATTTATTTCATTTTATTTCTTAAACTTCCATTTAAATTCCAAATCATCATCTAAAATAGACCCCCATTATTTAAAATATATAATAAAATATATTATATACCATATAATATATATATTATATTTTTAAATAATAAAATAAATTAAAACATACAAATAAAATATATATTATATATATTATACATATTATAATATTTATATATCATAATATAATATATATATATATATTATTAATATAAAATATAATAATAATAAAAAATGAAATCACAAATTAGGGCACGCCGGCTGCCGACCTCCATAGAGGAGGGGATGTGGCCCTAGCCACGCCCGGCCTCCCCTGTGGGAGGTAGTGCTGTCGGTGGCAGCGCCTCCCCCACACACTGTGGGGGGCGCTGCCAACAACAGCGACCTCCACAGGGTCGGTCGGGGGTAGCATGGCTACCGCCGCCCCCCCTCCAAAGGAAAATTTTATTTTTTTTATATAAATTTTAATTCATTTCCAAAAACGTGAAAATGGAAAACTCAAACCCCTGTTTCGCGTCTGAGTCTTAGGGACGAATTCACATATAAAAAAATATATGTAATACGTATATATACATGTATATATCATATATATATGTGTATATATATATATATATATATATATATATATATATATATATATATATATATATATATATATATATATATATATATATATATAAAATTTCCTTTTTATACAGTCGAATTGAGCAAAGATTTTACAAAACAAATTTTTTCTAGAAAAAGATTTCCAAATACAATTTCCATGAATTTCTTTTCTGGTAATTTCTAATTTTTCAAAGAAGGGTTTCAAGATTTTCTGGTGTTCTTCCTTCGTTTCATTTTCATTGTTGAAATCTCTATTGTCTGATTCATTTCTTGTTTAATTTTCCATGATTCAGAAGAGTTTCAGAATGTTTTCTATCTTTCCATTAGATTGAACAAAATTTTCAAAACTTCAAACACAAAACAAGAATAAAACCTGATATAAGAGCTTGAAGAACAAATTAGTGTGGGATCCTTTGTTGTTTCCATCATTTTCCAATCTCCTCCCAAGACCTCCATCTCTCCACCAAGATTCCATTCCAAATCCCAAAAGCCCTCTTCTCACTTTTTTGCAAACCAAATTCTCCATTCCAAAACCACACACACCAAAATAAAAACCCCCAAATGAAATATATTCCCTTTTCCCAAAATTCCCAAATTCAACTCAAATTCAAAATCAATTCCAAATTCAATTCTAACTCAAATTCTAACTCAAATTGTAACTCAAATTCAAATCAAATTTCAAATTCAAATACAAATCCCAAATTCAAATTTCAAATTCCATTCCACATAAATTTTAAATTCAAATTCAAATTCAACTTCTAATTCAAATTCAAATTGCAAACTCAATTTCAAATTCCACTTTTCACAAATATCTTTCCCCAAAATAGTCAACTATCTCTTAAAATATTTTTTCTACCCCAAGTCATTGCATATGAAAACATTTGAATTTTTTTTTTTATAACTTAAAACAATTTCCAATTCCAAATTGAATTCAATATATTTTAACATTTCCTTTTCAACAAAAGAATTAAATCTTTTAACACTTTTAATTCAAGGAATAACTAAATGAATTCCACACAACTAATTTAATTAATCAATAAAATAAATCTAATCCAAGATTAGATTATTTTATTAATTAAATTAAATTAATTAATAAAGTAAATAACATTCCTAACATTACAACCAAATGCATTAAATCACCAGTTTAATAATGCAAGCCATTAAAATTTAAATCTAAATAAAGACCAAAGTAACATGGCAATGAAACAACCAACCTGACTACAACCCGACGACACACTGAGACTAGGGTAGTGGCTTGACACAGAAAACCCTAGCTACTATCTCCCAATCAAATTTCGTAGGACAAGGGACACGCTCAGACCTGTGGAACCAGGTGGAGTCAATGTCCTGTACCTGCATCCTGCAACCACACGAGTGTCGAACATGCATATAACATAATAATAAAACACACTATGAAGAGGAAATCATGAAATCACAGGGCGCCTGCATAAGAGTGATGTGATCTCGTCCCCTTCACCAATACAATATGACTAACTGACAAAGCTTACATCATTTAACATAATCAATACACAAGGCATCATTAATTCGAGTACATACTATGCTAATCCAAAACATGTCATAATGATAACCTCATAATAAAATACAACCACCACAAACTATAACATTCTCGACACTTAACAGAGAGCGATCAAACAATAACCAAACACCTTAATTCAAGATTTGTTAGAAACAAAGCGTAACCTGGGGAAAATATTGTCTAATTATCATAGCACAAAATGGAGGGGTGTTACAATGGTGTAGGTCTAAGGAGATTTATATGAGTTTCTAATTAGCTGGAAAGCAAATCCTTTTATTTTTAACTTTAAAACTTAGCTACTCAGTTGAAGCATTAGCAAAAGATTCTCGAATGGCATCAAGATAGAGGTACTCAAATCAGATATTTTCCAAATTCTTTTTCCAAACAAGCTAGAATTTAAATTAAGATTTATCTAATTTATTCATTGACGATTTACTACTTCTTGGAGATATATAAAATTTTCTTAGATTACTATAGGGTAATTTTTCAATCCTAAGAGGAGGAGACCTCAACTTCAATTCGGAGCATGTTCATGCATTATAATGGTGTTTGTATTTCGTCCCTTTAAATTTTAAGTCATATTTTCTAAGTTGCTTGTGGTACACTACTCATACTTTCTATAATATGAATAATCAAATGGTAAATAATAAGTTCTTTGGCTTGGATTATTTTTTTTAATTTCAAGAAATGATATGATATACTATTTTTCTAGATTTGTTACACATTTAATAGGAAATTATTTGTAATAAATCTTTGGGAAGTGGTATGAATTAAGGGAATATGAAATTTATTATCAAGGTTAGGGATCCAAAGCTTATCATCAGTTAGAGGAGTATCACCTTGCTCAATGTTTCATACAAAGCTTTAAATTTACGCATCTTCCAGCTACTTGCATTATACAATCGAAATAAATAAGATTCATCAATTTAAGACACATTATTTTTTACAACATTATTATGGTTTAGGAAAGAATACAATGGTCTAAATATTCTCAACAACACATTCCAACATTAATAATAACATAGAGAGTAAATGTAATGCCTGTCGTGCAAACCCTAGAGAACAAACATTGCAACCAATTTTTTTTTTTTAAATACAAAGTAAACATGCAACTAAACATTAAAATATATTCTCATTGCACATTAACATTATCATGTCTAGTTCTCTAGGGCATGCGAGGTCACCTCACATAACAATTCTTACCAAAAAGGTAAGAGATGAAATTGAATAAATTATCTAAAATTACATCCATTAAAATATTACCATAACCACTTATAAAAGTACATCCATGAACCATAAGTAAAAGTATTATTACATCACATATTACAACTATAATGAATCTCATACAATAATATTTACAAAGGTTCCTAAATAATACATCATCGTTTAAACATTACATTACATGTTCTCGATACAAGAATTACAATAAATTTCCCATACATGTGGGATAATACATAGTACAATAACATCTTAATTACAATGAACATTTGTACATGCTCCAACTGAAGACTGCAAAGAAGAAAGGATGTCGATGGGGAACGCAACGGGTGTGGAGCACGTTCCACCCAACCATGTGGGTTATAAATAACCCACCCCCCGTGCTCAGAGGTG